>JAAALK010000287.1:98774665-99143517 GCA_019279435.1 Zizania palustris | reverse complement strand
TACGACTTCTCCAGGTCTTGGTGATGGGATTGCTTCTTTCCCTGGTTTTCGAATCATAACTCCCGCACCTATATTTCCTCCTACTGCCATTGCCAGGGACTCTCTTTTGCAGGTTGAAGATCCTAATTCAAAGGATTGGTCTAGATATTTGGTCGATGGAGGGCACAGACCTTGATCATCGGCGATTTGGGGATTTTTTCCCTTTGCCGCCATGGAAGTTGTCGCCTGGATCGAAGGCGTCGCCGTCATTGTTGCCGCTGCCGCTGCCGCAGCCGCTTGTTGACGAGCCAAGGTCGAAGGAGGTGCAGAGCCTTTGGTCTTCGCCATCGCAATGACTGGATCGATCTGAGAAAGTGGGGACTAGGACTCTAGAATTCGAAAGCTAGGGCTCAAGAACTCAAAGGGCTCAAAAGGTTTTTGACTGAGAGCAAACAGTGAAAAGGTAATCGGTAAAGTTTTGAGGTTCTTTATTTATAGCCTAAACTTTCCGTTTGTTACCGTTTGGGCTCTGCCTTTTCGCATTCCCGCCTGTTATTTTCCTCCGAAAATAACGCTTCGTATAACTCCGTTAGAAACAGAAACTAACGGCTATATTTCTAAGTCTAAAAAGACTTTCGAACTTCCTGAGTCAGTTCTAAGATAGTTCGAAAAATAATTACCTTATGACTGGTTCGAAGTTCATATCTTCATGTATTTCGGAGATAAAACAAAAATCAATAACCCCTATGATTGGTTATCTTTTCTTTCCGTATACTGCTCTCCTAACGTTACAGGTCGAACGGAGAAGCGTATTCGAGGGGCTACTGTTGGGGGAAAATATCTCATCTTCGGGGTTATTGCCAAAGCAGCATGAAGACAGTCAACCAGTTCGAAGATAGTCCGAAGGTCATCTTCGAAGGTGGCTTGGAACCTGGTTCGAAGCCCGAAGGTAGGCTTTAATTCGAAGTATGTCTTCGAACCAAAGCCCTTCAAGATCTTTTCTGCCAGCTAAGATGGAAGACTTATCTTCTATCCTATTAGATTAGTCTTTTACCATTTTAGCCCTATTAAGGAAACCAAATAGTTTCCTTAATGTCGGTTGTAATAGAGGGATAAATAGGTCTTTTCCTTAATGTTTAGGCCTATAAATACCCCTCATTTCACCCTGTAATGGAGATCGATTACGAGTGAATCAATACACACTTTCGAACTATTCTAAGTTATTATCCTTTCGGAGACTTAGAACAGTTTGCTTCGCAAACACTTCGTTTGTTAGTTTCTTTTCTACAGAAACCTGTTAGCGTAATCTTTTACGCCAACAAGAGTGAGTGTCCCAAATACCACAAGAAGGAGAGGAAACCCTTTGTGAAGGGCAAGCGCGGCAAGATGGCTAAGAAAGTAGCCAAGGCCGCTTCCAGAGCCTTTGTTGCTGCTCTCAGCGACATCGACACATCCTCAACTGAGGAGTCGAGCTCTGAGGAGGAGGAGTCCCCAAGGAAGGAGGACAAGAAGGACAAGAAGGGACGAGACTTCACCGGCCTTTGCTTCATGGCCGACAGCAATCACAGCGGCGATGAGCTTGACTCATCTGAGGTAACTCTATCATCTGACCAGCTATTGATTAAATTAGATGAGCTGAATGAAGTAGTTCTTGGTCAGGATAGATTACTTGTGCAAGCCGCTAGAGAAAGAAAAGACCTTAGACTTATGCTAGAAACTATTTCTACTGAATATGCCATGCTTAAGTCTAAATTTGATGATGCTGAATGTGAGTCATGTTCTGTTGTCATGAGTGAGCTTGCTCAGTTGCGTTCTGTTCATGCTCAAACTCTATCTGAGCTTGAGACTACACAGAAGCAGCTTTTGGAGGTGGATTCTAGACCTCATGATATTACTGAATGCATGAACTGTTCTTTATTACGCGAGAGCATTAATTTACGTGATAAACATGTTCATGATTTGGAGGCTAGACTGGAGAGGGCCGGTAGTTCTAAGGATGTGCAGCCTGTGTGTGACACTTGCATCACCCTTAAGGACCAGCTAGGCACTGTTAGAGAGCGAGCTGAAAACCTCATGTCTGAAAATGAGTACCTCCTTTCCGTGGTTAATAAATGCACTGAGGGAAAGGGTAGGATGGATTTGCTCTTGGCCAAGACAAAGTTGTGTGCTGACAGAGCAGGGGTAGCTCTAGGTTTGGGTTTTGAGAGGATACCTTCAGACAGTAAGACCAAAACTGTTTTTACCTCTCCTACTACCTTAGAGAAAGAGAGAGCTCTGTTAGACACTCCACCAGCCAAGAAACCTACCCGAGCTCCAAAGAAAACCACACCTCCTGCCAAGAAAATCCCTCCCAAGAAAACCACTCAGAAAAACCCCAAGGAGCCTGTGAGAGTTGCTCCTGTGACCCATGAGAGTGCCCCCAGGAGAGTGTTTCATTGTTCCTATTGTCAGCGGGCGGGTCATTTGGTTGGGTTTTGTTTTCGTCGCATCAAGGATGAGCGACGCTCTCAGGCGATGAGTTACCAGGACATGCATTACCCATCTTTAGGTATGCATGAGTCTGAGTTTTACTATCGTCCTGCTTTTGAGGCTCCTCGTGCTTCTCGGAGAGGTTTTGCTCCTCGAGGTGTTCACCATGTTCCATATGGCGGTAAACCTCAGGCGAGTAGCTTTGTACCTCGTCAGAGTAGGAGACCTCGACATGTTGTTCGATCACAGCATGTAGGTAGACCTCGCACTTTGCATCATTTCGATTTTCCTGTGCGTAGACCGTCTACTTTTACTGCGCCTACTACTCGTGTCACTCAGTGCTGGATGCCTCGTCATTATTTCACTCACCCCAGCACTGAGCGATCGAGATATTCTTATCGTGTGTAGGCGACAGATCGAGGCTTGGAGGGCATGTGGATCATGGACTCCGGTTGTTCGCGCCACATGACCAGAGATGCAGCATGGTTCTCCAGCCTCACCTCAACCAAGCAAAGGGAACATATCACCTTCGGAAACAATCGAAGGAGTAGAGTGAAAGGTAAAGGTGTGGTAAGAATTAATTCGAACTTCACTCTCAAAGATGTTGCTTTGGTTGAAAACCTGGGATACAATTTGCTGTCTGTATCTCAGTTGCTTGATGAGGGCTTCGAAGTGCGATTTCATCGCGATACTTCGCAAGTGCTCAATTCTGATGGCGTTGTGGTGTGTAAGATCTTTAGAGTTGGGAGAGTTTTTGGAGCTGATTTTTCTGAGTCGTCTGGATCTTCTCATTGTCTTGTTGCACATTCGACTTCTGAGCTTTGGAAGTGGCATAGGAGACTAGGGCATATGAGCTTTGAGTTGCTCGCTCATCTGAGCGCCCTAGGTCTGATCCGAGGATTGCCCAAGCTCAAGTTTGAGAAGAATTTAGTTTGTGCTCCTTGTCGACATGGAAAAATGATTGCTGCTTCGCATTCGCCAGTCACCACAGTGATGACTGAACAACTCGGAGAACTTCTCCACATGGACACTGTAGGTCCTTCTCGGGTCAGTTCTTTAGCCGGCAAGTGGTATGTATTAGTTATTGTCGACGATTTCTCTCGCTACTCTTGGGTCTTCTTTCTTGCCAGCAAGGATGAAGTGTTTTCACACTTTCGGAGCTTGGCTTTGAGACTTTTCACTGAACTCCCTGGTGCATTGAAATTCATTCGAAGTGATAATGGCACCGAGTTCAAAAATAGTCTCTTTGTTGACTTTTGCATGGAGCATGGCATAGAACATCAATTCTCTGCTCCACGGGTTCCTCAACAGAATGGTGTTGTTGAGAGGAAGAACCGCACTTTGGTTGAGATGGCTAGGACGATGCTTGATGAGCATAGGACTCCTAGAAAATTCTGGGCTGAGGCCATGAACACTGCATGTTACATCTCAAACCGAATCTTCTTGCGCTCAATTTTAAATTTGACATCTTATGAGCTGTGTTTTGGGAGACAGCCCAAGGTTACTCATCTTCGAGTTTTTGGCTTTCGCTGCTTTATCCTAAAACGTGGTAATTTGGATAAATTTGAGTCACGATCTTCTGACGGGATCTTTTTGGGCTATACTACACATGGTCATTCTTATCGTGTTTATAACTTGGAAACTAACACTGTCATCGAGTCATGTGATGTGACTTTTGATGAATCAACCCCCTCTGTTAGTTCTGCTTTTGAACAGGCAAATGAACATGACATGGAACAGACCTTATTCGAAGAAGAAGATCCTGGAGAATTCGAGGATGAACCCCTGCTACCCTCGACATCAACCCCCGAAGCTGACCCCGCTTCAACTACTTCGGCACGAGGTCCTGAAGCAACTACCTCAACATCGGTCATCTTGGACCACTCCAACGCACAAGTTGAGGGGGAGACTACATCCCGCCGCGAGGCTCCACATCATGTTCAAAGGATGCACCCTCCCGAGCAGATCATTGGTGAGCTTGATAGAAGGGTAACTCGTTCACATGCCCATTTCACTTATGCTGCTTTTGTTGCTTCTTTCGAGCCCTTAGATGTTAGTCATGCACTTTCTGATTCTAGTTGGATCAATGCCATGCATGAGGAACTTGAAAATTTTGAGAGAAACCAAGTCTGGACGTTAGTTGATCCTCCACCAAATGTTCATTTCATTGGAACAAAATGGATTTTCAAAAATAAACAAGGGGAGGATGGGACAATAGTTAGAAACAAGGCTAGACTTGTAGCTCAGGGCTTTTCTCAACTAGAAGGGATTGATTTTACTGAAACTTTTGCACCTGTTGCTCGCCTTGAGGCCATTAGGATTTTGCTTGCCTTTGCGACATCCCGGGGATTCAAACTCTATCAAATAGATGTCAAAAGTGCTTTTCTTAATGGCTTCATAGGTGAAGATGTTTATGTAAAACAACCCCCTGGTTTTGAAAACCCCAAGTACCCACATAAAGTCCTTAAACTTCATAAGGCTCTTTATGGACTCAAGCAGGCCCCTCGGGCTTGGTATGATAGACTTAAGTCTTTTCTGCTTGAGCGAGGGTATTTGATGGGCTCTGTTGATAAAACTTTGTTTACTCTCAAGCATGGCA
The DNA here is from genome assembly GCA_019279435.1 of Zizania palustris. Lineage (NCBI taxonomy): Eukaryota > Viridiplantae > Streptophyta > Magnoliopsida > Poales > Poaceae > Zizania > Zizania palustris. The sequence goes on along the minus strand of JAAALK010000287.1, from coordinate 99,138,470 downwards.
AAGATTTCCTCCTAGTGCAGATTTATGTGGATGATATCATCTTTGGTGGCTCTTCTCATGCTTTGGTTGCCGAGTTTGCAGATACCATGAGCAGGGAATTTGAAATGTCAATGATGGGTGAACTCACCTTTTTCCTTGGTTTGCAAATCAAGCAAAGCAAACAAGGTACTTTTGTCCACCAGACAAAGTACACCAAGGACCCGCTCAAGAAGTTCGACATGTCCGATGCGAAGCCCCTCGCCACTCCAATGGCTACATCTGTAGCATTGGATCTTGACGAAGATGGAGAAGCCGTAGATCAGAAGGAGTTCCGGAGCATGATCGGCTCCCTCCTCTACTTGACTGCCACGAGGCCGGACATACAATTTGCAGTGTGTCTGTGCGCTCATTTTCAGGCTTCACCACGAGCTTCGCACCGCCAAGCGGTAAAGCGCATCCTAAGGTATCTCAAACACACCCTTGAATTTGGCATATGGTATTCAGCGTCTTCATCTTTATGTCTTCGAGGTTATTCCGATGCAGATTTTGCTGGGTGTAGAATTGATAGGAAGAGTACCTCTGGTACTTGTCATTTTTTGGGTACATCTCTGGTTTGCTGGTCTTCCCGCAAACAGTCTAGTGTTGCACAATCAACGGCTGAGGCCGAATATGTTGCTGCAGCTAGCTGTTGCTCTCAGATTTTGTGGATGGTTTCCACTTTGCGGGATTTCGGGTTAGAGTATAAGAGTGTTCCACTTTTCTGTGATAACACTAGTGCTATTTGTATTGCAAACAACCCGGTTCAGCACTCCAGAACCAAACACATTGATGTGCGGTATCATTTTCTCAGAGATCACAATGAGAAGGGTGATATTGAACTTCAGTATGTTGATACCCAACACCAGCTTGCCGACATTTTTACAAAACCCCTCGATGCTTCTCGATTTGCTTACTTGCGTGGGGAACTTGGCATTTTTCACCCTTACGGCATTTTGTGAGGGGGAGCAGCTTTAGATGGATGTGCATTTGCTAATTGTGTTGAAATTGCATTTACATCTTTTGCACTTATATGCCTGCTTATAATTCATGAAATCATGACAGCTCAGCTCTCTTTAATTTATCTGAAACATTCATGTGCATGATGCTTTCTTCTCAAAATCAGATCATGCTCACTGCTTAGTCTTGAATCTAGCATGTTTAGGCAAGACTGCTTTAGCTATCTTTTATCTGCTTGATAGCAAGACACTGTTCATTGGATGCTAAAAATTGCAAATTGAAAAATTGTTCTACTTTTTTCATGGATATTCATAAAGTGCCAAACAATTGGTTCACTTAGTTATAATCAAAAATTCCATGATTTGCATGCTTTAAAATGAAAAGATCCAGGTGGGTTTGTTTGTCGCACTACCCTATTCTAGACTGCTTACCATTGCACATTGGTATGAACTGGAATAGTGGAGTGTATGCCAAAATCATTGCCTTAAGCTTCTTATGGTTTTCATGCCTAGGCTTGGCCTGATTGGAAAGTATAAGGTGGACAAACAAATAACCCCTGGCACTAAGAAAAGAACAACTAAATTCAATGATTATCAAGTTTGCTTTTCATGCTCCATTTGAACTAGACCTGTCTGTCTAACGTAGAAATTAAATAGCTTTGCGCAGTCCCTACTCTTACTTGTCTAGTTTCCTTGACTAAGTGGTGATGCTTTTATTTCAAAAATGATCAAATCACATGCTTCATCATGTTTTTAGAGAATATTAATTTGAGCTGAGCACATGATCATTGGTATTAATGTTGGCATATTTTTGCTTCATATGTCTTTGCAATTCTGCTCATTTCAAAGCTTTGCATCTTTTACTTGCTCCTTGATGCTTGCATTGCCAAAGGGGGAGAAATTCCTCAAGGAGGAGTCACTTGCTTTGTTCTCTGCCGCAAGGGGTATAATTTCCAAAGGGGGAGAAATCTTGACATAAAGAGGCTCTTTGTTTGCCAAAGGGGGATAATTTAACTCAGGGGGAGTTTTTATTGCCAAAGGGGCTTTTTACTCTTTTGAGAAAGGGGGAGGAAAATTCTTTTATCAAGTGACATGATTTGGCTCTTTTCTGAGTTTTTATGGTCACTTGTGTGCTGAATATTTTTTTAATTTTTCTTGAAATTGGATTTGGTTGTCAATGCACTCATCAATGGGGAGATTGAGAAACCAAGGGTTGGTTTCGGTGTTTTGTGATGAGTGATTGACAGGATTTTTACCCTCTGTTCAAAGGGTACCTCCAAAGGGGTTTCGGAGGTTGTACCTCCGAAGGGTGTTCGGAGGTGGTTTCACCGAAGGGTGTTCGGTGGTTTGGTTGCTACAGCTGTTGCAGCGGAGTGTGCCTGTCGGAGGGGTCCGACAGTACACGATGACTGGGTGTGTACCGATGGCTTCGATACTTTGGTCGGTACACCGGAGTGTGTGCCGGAGGTTGCTAACCCGGAGAGGTCTCCGGAGTACTGGATACACTTGTCTATTTGTCTGTGGTGCGCAGGGACTTCGGAGGCGACGGGCGAACGTAGCAGGTGAACCTGGGTCAAGCGGGAGGCTTGGTGCCAGGGGAGCGGGGAACTCCGTCAAGGTGGTTGCGAAGGTGGTCCGGGTTGGTCCTCGGGTCGAGGCGTGCCAGGTGAAGGCAGAGAGTGCGGAGCGTGGCTCCGGCTGAAGGTGCTCCGAGACAAAGTCCTCGGAGGTGAGGTACTTCGAAGGTACTCCGAATGGAGTGACTTCGGAGTTGGTTGGATCAAGTCCTCTGCGGAGGCAAGGCGTTCGAAGTGTGCTCCGGAGGGAGACATTCGAAGGTACCCGACGAAGGTCTCAGAAGTCGAGGCGCATCGAAGGCATGGTCCGGGTGAGGCTCGTCGAGGAGTATGCTCGGGGAGAGACACTGCGACGAAGGGCTCATGGAATGCTTCGTGCGGAGGCCTTGGACGAAGGAGGGACTTCGAAGGGTGGTATTCCGAAGGTGGGGCTTCGGAGTGAGGAAGACTTCGGAGCAAGGCTAGCTCCGGAGCGAGGTTGTCTTGTGGTGCTTCGGCCTGCATGGCTTCGGTACACGGACTGACGGAGTTCGAGCTGGGTGAAGCTGCGAAGCCGTGGTGGTCCACTCCGGAGGTGTTGGTGCGAAGGCCCAAGGGCTTTGATGGCTTCGGCTCAAAACTGTCACTGTATCGGAGACTGACTTCGGTGAAGCGAAGGCCACCAGGCTCAAGACTTCTCGCCGAAGCTACCGCACCCTCGCGTGCGAAGGGAGGCTGCAGAAGGTCAAAGACTGCAAAGACTGACACTGTCTGCTCTGCAAAAAGCTGACGCTGTCCCCTCTGCAAAGCTGACAGAGAAGCCTCCAGAATAAAGGTGGACTACCTTTTGTACCCCTTAGTTCTGTAGAGACAAATCCTTTGTAAACCCTAGGGGTAAAGTAGTCATTTCCTTTGGGTGAACTGTGGGCTATAAATATGGGGGCTCGGTAGGTAACATTTAACACTTTGAGCATTTACTGTTGAGCTCCTGTAGCCACATACCTCGCTGTATTCATCCAGAGTTCAAATATTTTTGTGTTCCTTGTTCAAGCGGCGAAGCCCTGCTTCTTTGTGCTTTTTGCTTGAGCTCGTGTTACATACCTCGCTAGTTATAGTGCACCGAAGCCTGTCTAGGCAAAGGGTGTTTTGTGCGAAGTGTGTTTTTCAGTGTGCGTTCGCTCTGTGTAACTTGAGGCCAGACCTCACAGATTACTAGCGAAGCCCTGATCGAAGCCCGTTTTGCTTCTTGTGTCGAAGCCCGTAGCGAAGTCCGTTTGTGTGCGTGTAGACCTTCGTGTACGAAGCCCAGCACCAGTTGCTGCTGCCAAGTACTCGGTCGAAGTCCTCAGTAGGGTGTCCACTCTTGCGAAGGGTGAAGTGCGAAGCCTGCTCGAAGCACCCTGTGTGCGGAGCCTGCACTGACTTAGCAGAGTAGATTTTCGAGGGTTGATAGTGGAGTGAAGTCTTCTTGGCTTCGAACTTTTGGACCTGCGAAGCCTGCGTTCGGAGCTGTCAAAGTGCCTCCGAACCAGACCTTCGAAGGTAGTGTTCGAAGCCTGTTCCGCAGAAGACAGAACTGAAACCGAAGGCTAGTTTTTAGCCCGAATTTTTAAAAGCTCCCATTCACCCCCCCTCTGGTCGCCATTTCTGGTCCAACAATATTTTAGAATTCTCTAAAATTATAATGGCATATTTCATAATTCTCTAAATTTGTTATGGTATAGTTTGGACTTATCTTAAATTGTAATGTCATGAATCTAAATATGAGAATTGTATTGGCATTTCTTAAAAGTCACAAAATTGTAATGGCATGGATCCAACTTTCCCTTGAATTTAACACTACATATCTACTCTACTCCGTATTATTTTTTGAAACTACCTTGTTTTCACCTAGACATAAATCTATAACAAGTAAAAGATTTTTCTACCCTACTCTATAATTAACGAAGTATGGTCACAACCATGGACAACTATCTAACCAATCTCAACTCTTAATTTTCTTAGATCAAATCTCAACCCTCAATTAACTCTAATCTAATCTAATAATTATCGTCCTTCCCACGCCCCGCCGCAACATACTTTTCCTTTCCTCTCTTCCCCACGACCGCAGCCGTCATCCAGCAGCACTGCACCCTCCCCCTGGCCAGCACCTTCCTCAGTCACCGAACTGCTTAGCCGCCACGTCCTTGAGCAACGACCGCGTACATCTACTCCGACACCTTTGCTCCCCACGAGAGCACCCGTGCCTGCCGGTTGCCAGTAACCATCCCTGCAAGCACTCGACTCCTCACTCTGCTAGCCATCTCTCGACTCTAGAGGTTGTATGTTCTAGCTTGGGAGGGAGGTGTCAAGCGTGGGGCCCACTGGTGATGAGGATCAAGGCCTAGGTGTCGTACACCACTGCCACCTTCTCCTCCTCCTCCCTCTCAAAGTTTAGGCAAGCCCACCCTCCCCTTGTCTTCTTTTGGTGATTCCTTTCATTAACCAATCTATCGGGTTCTTACATGATGGGAATGTCAAAATCTTGTGACGGTCCAGCCCCTCTTCGGTGCCAATATTGATCGCCGCCTCCGCTCACTGGCAACCACTAATATGTAAGTGCCTGTTGTTGGTGTAAGTCTTTTCTTTCTAATCTCCTAGCGCATGCTTGCCTAGAGGAGATGCAATGCAATGCAATGAAATTTCATGGCATGAGCAAATAAAATGGTTTCTCACTTCTCATATGGGATTCAAGAATGACACAAGAGATCTATCTATTTTATTCTACAGTTGTTCGAGCCATTGCTAGGCTAGATCACTTGGCTAACCTCGGCTCTATTAAATGAATTGATGCATATACTTTCTTACATGCTGCACCTTTCATTTGTTCGCATTGCATTTCATCTTATTGTCAATTAATTTATATTTCTTTGATAGGAGTCATCAAAATGGGACAAGGGTAATTGTTGTCTAGTACTTCAAACGCTAATACAATTATTCTTTGAAATATGTTATCTGGACATGCCTTTAGTTCTATTTCCATGTATTTCTTGTTTCAATGGGGCAAAAATAATGGTGAGTTCTTATGAAATCAAAGAAGTGAAAATCTAGTTATTCATCATCATTCTCATTAAAAAATGTAAATCAAGACTGTGCATGCTCCCTGTTGGCGTAAAAGATTACGCCGACAGGTTTGAGGAAACTAGGTTACGGTTGAAAGCTTTTCTCAAAGGCTGTATTCTTGGATCTCGAGCTATGTGTCCTATACAACACTGGAGAGAGGGTATTTATAGTGGTGCCCTATGTAGGACCCATTCCCTCTCAGCCCCTATTCTCTCTTTAGTCTTACAATTTCGATACCCCTACCGGTAGGGATACGATTACAACGACTCTGCCAGTGATTCAGTGACACGGCTACAGTGCTGAGCATGCTGGCTTACATATGCGGTCCTATCGTATACCTAACTAGACTAGATCGCTACCAACCACCCGTCATGCCTACAAGGACTACTTGACGTCTTAGTCATCGCACTCCGGCTTTAGCAGATGACGTCCTCCATCGACCGGCCCCATAGAACCCCTTCGGAGCTTTGGTGTGGTCGCTTTCAGAGTCATCTCCTAGTGGCCTCGAGCCTTTAGGAGCTTCGCTTTGAACCCTCGGGCAAGAGGCTGAAGGATTTGGGGTTGCAGGCTTTCGGTCTGGGACGGGCGCCACCCCATGGCTCACTTTGACACTAGAGCCCAAGCCTCTGTGGGGCTGGCTTTGGCCCCAAACATAACAAAAGCATCTTGCACCCATCACCATACTACTCTTCGGCCCATGGGGCCGTAGACCGGGACTTCCATTACGATCGTCAATCTTCCCGGAGTACTGTGACAAGGTCATATTAGAAACGAACTAATCGCTAGTGCTTCTCGAGGAGGCCAAGCGATGAGAGGTCTTTGACTGGCAGTATCAAGTGGGAGGATGCTTGGATATACGAGCTCCCGCCTTCGGGCTCAGGTCCCTAGGACGAATTTCAATGCGGCTTTGCCGTAGTCCACGTGCCGCCCTTTGGGATGACACGAATCGATGGGAGAGTCAATGCGTCCTCACACCTGTGCTTTATATAAGCCACCTTCCTTTAGCCGTGAGCGACGCCTTCAAACACTCTGCAAACTTTGCATGCGTCTTTCTGCTCGAGTGCCGCACCCGCTTTCGCCTTCTCGCCACTTCTTCCTCTGGTGTCCTCGTGTCTAGAGATATGTCAAGGGAAGGAGGCATCGCTCCCATCGTAGATCCCCGATTCCTTCAGTGGTAGGTGGCCACCACAGCCGCGACAGTGATGGCTCCAAGCTCTGCCAAAGCTCGCAACCCCCAGGAGCTTCGACCCCCTTTGGAGAGGTTCCGAGAGTAGACCCTGGTATTCGAGAGGACGACTAGCACTGAGGGGTCAATGATGAGCGCAGTCCGGAACTGCCTTGGCCCTGACATAGAGGCTAGACGGCCGGGGATGGAGACCAATCCAGAGCCATGTGAAGTCTAGGTGGTCATCTTTGAAGCCTTCTTCAATGCTGTACTCGAGTTCCCTGCTTCGGGGCTTCTAGCGGGGGTTCTCCACGCGTTCCACCTAGAGTTGCTGTAGTTGTCCCCGAACGCGGTTGCCCGTATAGCCATCTTCGAATGGGCCATGAGGGCCGAAGGCTACGAAGGAAGGGCTGGGGTCTTCGCAGAGATGCACGAAGCCGGCTACCAGCCGAAGAAGGAGGACCTAGTCTTTGCGTACAGAAGCATCAACTTCCAACTCCAGAAGGAATATGCTGACTTCTTCCCAGCGAAGGCCATTAACGAGAGGTGGTATTAGGAGTGGGTCCGCCGCTGGTTCTATGTAGCGGTTGAGTTGGACTCCGGGCTAGCGGGGCCTCTGCGCCACATCTGGTACCGGAAGGAGGCAGACATCAATGTCAATGCCAGCTCAGTCTCCACTCGCATCCGGCTCCTACAGATAGTGGCCCGCTGGATGAGCATGCAAGATCTGACTGAGGAGTTCATTGCCCTCGAGATCCTACCTTTGATGGAGGCATGGCCTCTCTCCCTCTAGAGCGCCAAGGAAGGGCCACCTTCGGAGACGTCCTACGACCCACTCGGTTTGTCCTACTTCTTTTCCTCTACAATGAGTAGACTGTAACTCACGCGGTTAGTTCAAAATACTAAGCATACCTCCGAACCTTGCAGGGTCACGCGTGAAGGATATGCCCAAGAAAATTCCGTAGATCAGAAGTTCCGATAGGTACTATCGGAAGTTTTGATTATTATTTGGTCTCGATACAGAGATCAAATGTTGCTTCATAAGATCCGATATGGTATCAGAAGTTCCGACAAGATGGAAGTTCCGGTTCAGAATTGAGGAATTTTTGTACTGATCAGAAGTTCCGATATGGTATTGGAAGTTCCGAGGTGGGCGAAAACAGATTGGATCTATTGCGTGTCGCGCTGAATTTGGAGACCTGAAAAATACCTTGTCGGAAGTTCCAATCCAGGATCGGAAGTTCTGATGTGGGTTATCAGATTGGATATGTTACAAATACGGATTAGTTGTAATTAATTTGTGTGTTCCAAGATGTGCACGACCCAGGGGCTTTCAGCCTGTTGACACAAAAATGTGCCCCCGCACTTGGGTCAGTTCGACGATCCAAAAGTGTGCACATACTTAGGGACAAGCCTCGGCGTAACATAACAGCGACATCGCGTTCCGACTGCCCTTAACTATGGTAAGTGGGGTGGAGTCACCAGGTAATCAGATCACACAGAAATAATCCAATTAGCCGAAAAGAAATATATTAAATAGAATAAATCAGCAAGCCTGAGTGGAGCCTGACTGAATCAAAGTACATAGTGCAAAGGGTATCGCCGAAGGGTACCTTCTGCATCTGATGTGAAGGGTCCCGCCGAAGGGTGCCTTTGGCGTTCAGACTGATATAGCCGAAGGCGGGCTCCAAACAGATCTTGAAGCGACAATCACCTTTGAATAGCAGGGTTCGGCATAAAGTCTCTGACATGATAAGATAACTCAAACACAACGCGCGGGCGTGACTTCATCTGACGTGGGGTAGGAACATGGCGAATCTTGTCTCGATGAAGCTTGTTGCGAAGCGTGCTGGCGCGTGGGACTCGGTCAAACTGACAACAATGTGATGGTCCGGCACGGGTAGTCGAAGCAGGAATTCCACCGAGAGGTGTTCTGGCAGCCACTGAAACAAATCTCTTGGCTCTGGACACCTCCGGCAAAGTGGCTCCGAGCATGGAAACCTGCAACAGAACAAAGATCATGTGCCAATTCGGCCTCGGGACTGGATTCTGCTAAGTGTTGCACTAGAGAGCGAAGGTAGCAATCTGTTACGCAGATTAGCGAATACTTCACAGGCGAAGTAACATGGCGATAGCAATCTATTATGTAGATTAACAGATACTTCACAAGTGAAGTAACAAGGATTACCACTATTCCGAAGTGGCCGTCGGAGGGCTTCCAGGCAAACCCATGAAGGCTGCAGAAAAGTAAAGGTAAAAGTAAAGGTACGGTTAAAAGCTAGGGCTTTGTGTTGATTTGTGTTGGGGGGTTAATGAACCGGCCTCACCCCTATATTTATGGGGCTAGTCTTCTAATCTCTAAGATTAATCTGTTAAGATTCGGCCTAATCATGTGTATGGATAAAATTAGCCAGAATCAGACTCCGAAGGCCTTCGGCCCGAAGGTAGCAGGCCTGTTGGAAGCCTCCAAAGCCCATAGCTCAATAGGGCTTCGGCCCAGTCAAGGACATGTGTATTTTTTTGTCCAAATTACCAAAATTGATATTTTGACAATCTTAACAATTAATGCCATTTTTTGCTATCAACACATGCCCTCTTCCTTTTAGTGAACTAAGTGAACTAAATGCATAACGAGCTAAGGACGATACCTCTCATATCGGCCTTTTGACATTTTCAAGTTGTTTGCCACACACTTGGGAAGTACCTTTTGAAGTATGTGTCATTCAAAGCTCTTCGAAACCGCTCTCCTTGCAGAGATTCTAACACATATGCATTACCAGGAGCGATCTCGGCTATTTTGAAAGGGCCTTCCCAACTAGGTGACCACTTACCAAATTTAGGGCTCTTAGTGCCCAAGGGCAAAATCGTCTTCCAAACCACATCACCTACTTGAAACGATTTTGGTTTAACCTTTTTATTGTAAGCTCTAGCTATTCTTCTCTTGTCTATTTCTATAGCTTCTAAAGCCTTTAACCTCTTATCGGTCACTTCTTCTAGATTATCCTTCAAAAGAGTCTCATACTCGTCGACCGGTAAGCCATCTTGCTTCACAACTCTTAAAGAGCCAAGATCTACTTCTACAGATAGAACAACCTCTTGTCCTTATACTAACTCATATGGACTAACTTTGGTAGCACCGTGCTTTGCAATTCTACAAGCCCATAGTGCCTCAGAAAGCACTTCATGCCACCTTTTAGAGAATTCTTTGATTTTCCTCTTAATGAGATTAATCACAGTTTTATTACTAGACTCGGCCTGACCATTGGCCTGGGCAGAGTACAGTGAAGAGTTTACAAACTTAATACCATAAAGTTCGGCAAAGTCTTTCACTTCTTTGGAAACAAATGAACTACCTTGATCTGTAGTGAGAGTTTGGGGAATACCGAATCTATGTATAATGTGATTCAAGATAAAATCAAGTACCTCGTTGTGAGTCATATTCTTGAGAGGCACGACTTCGGTCCAGTTGGTGAAGTAGTATGTTGCCATAAACACGAACCAATGCCCTTTTGAAGGAGGATAAATTTGGCTGATAAATTCTAAACCACAACCTCGGAAGGACCATGGCTTGATAATAGGGTTAAGCAATGAAGTATGAGCTAGCTGAATGTTTCCAAACTTTTGGCATGCTTCACACCCTCTATAATATCTAAAACAATCCTCAGTCACAGTCGGCCAGTAGAAACCTACTCTTTTGAGCACCAACTCATTTTCTGGGCCGACTGATGAGTGCCAAAAAGCCCTTCATGGACTTCTCCCATAGATACCTAGGATTGTTCATCGTCTAAACACATTAAAAGTACTACATCAATAGTTCGGCGATATAGTACATCATCTAGCATTACAAATTTAAATTCTTGTCGTCAAACTTTCCGATAAACCCTTCGACTAGGCTTTCTCAAATACTAGACGATTGGAATTCTCCAATCTCTCTTATGGACCTCCGGAGGGTTTGTTGACTCCTTTACTAGAGTGATGTCCAAACTATTGATTTTGGGGTGCCCCCTAGGCCTTTCCCACTCCTGCCGAAGCCTGACTGAGTCGGTCGTGCGGAGCTGGTTTGGTCGAAGCCTTCTACCAGAGGGTTCCGGCTCCTGAAGCCTTCTGCCGTCCAGTGGGCTTCGGCGCAAGGGCTCTGGCGAGTAAGACACTTCACCGGACGAAGTGTCTCGGTATGAGGGTTCCAACGCACGACACTCTCTAGTGGCCGGAGGGGTCCGACCCAGAGGATTCGACAGACCTCGCGCCTGCCTGAAGCTTCTCGCTTCGGCAGTGAGCGCATGCATCGGCTTTTCCTATACAGAAAATTTACCTCTCCTGACCTGACAGCCAGACGCTTGTTGAGCCAAATCATTTGCAATGGAATTGGCTTTTCTTGACATGTGAGAAATTTTGAAGTCATCAAAAGTAGCAATTATGTCTAAACATTTATCTAAGTAACTTTTTAGCAAGCCATTAAAATATTGAGCACTGTTAGCTACTTGTTGTACTACTAATAGAGAATCACCATGCGCATGAACATGTTTAACACCCATGGATTCTAACAATTCAATACCTAGCAATAAGGCTTCATATTCAGCTTGGTTATTAGTAGAGGAAAATTCTAAATGGGCTGAGGTTTCAAAGTGCATTCCACTAGGTGATATGAGAAACACTCCAATACCTTGGCCACTCTTGCAAGCCGAACCATCAAAATAAAGTTTCCATGCTACTACTTCAATTAGAGCAACACTGTCACTCCAACTGACATCTATGTGGTGATCAACTATGAAATTAGCAACAATTTGGCCCTTCATAGCTGTTAGAGTTCATAGACCAAATCATACTCAATCAAAGTGTAAGCCCACTTTCCGATTCTTCCACTTAGAATCGGCTTTTGCAACATGTATTTTATAACATCGGTTTGGCAAGCGACATTACATGTAGTAAGGAGAAGATAGTGACGTAATTTTGTACATGCGTAGTTAAGTGATAAACATAAGTGCTCCACAAACACGTACCTGGTTTCGGCGTCCAGCAGGCGATGGATTAAGAACATGATGATGTACTCTTTTTCCTCCACCACTTGGGTTAGCACGGCCCCTATCATGTAGGGGTGAAAGTGGTTCGGATAGTTTCCGATCATATCCGAAAAAATGGATTCGGATTCGGATTTTTTTGATTCGAATACGGATTTTTTGGATACGGATTCGGATTTGGATACAGAAACGAATATGATCTGCCTGATATCCATCAGATTCGGATAAATCAGATAGTTCTTATGCGGATATCTGACCCATTAAAAATGTAGGCCCAGTGGCCACACTGCCAAAGCTCACAGGTCGTGCTTGCACAAGTGCTGACAACCCATGAGGAGATTAGAAATTAAAAAATAAAAATATTAAAAAAAACGTTTAAAAAAATAAAGAAGATTTTTTAAAAATATATATATTTATATAAATGGGATAATTTCTGTAATTTTAAACAGAGAAAATTTTTTAACAGATAAAATAAAAAAAGATTTTTTTAGTTCTTTCAATTTAAATTTTAGAAACATAATGAATTAACTAAAAATAGCAAATTGACATATAACAATGTCGAAATGTTTCATAAAATAATATATGTTGTATTTTATTTATAGAAAAAGTTTAAACAAAAATTTAACTCTTAATTTGCTTTTAAACCTAACACATTCCTTCTTAACATTCTAATTTGTTACTCTCAAATCTCCATCTTTCTTAACATCGTACATGAAAACTTTGTCAAAATAATTTTAAATTTTTATCACAGTTTTTATGTATCATATTATGATACCATGAGACGTCTCATATTTTTTATACTTCATTTGAATTTTTTAGAATTTTTAGTCTCTATATTGTCCATCGAGTGTCGTAACATTTTCAAAAAATGAATCTTTCAATTTAGTGGATACCGACTTAAAATAGACTCAAATGCATGAATATGAATTTTGTAGAATTTTTAGTTTATTATTTCATGCACTTGTAGTTCAAATTTGACAAATTTCAATATAAATCAAAGAAACATACATAATGAATTAAAAATAGCAAACTTATGTATAAAAATGTGAATTTTTTTTATAAGATTAGATATGTTGTATTTTGATCATAGAAAAAAATCAAGTTTAAACGAAGATTTAACTATTGATTTGCTTTTAAACCTAACACATTTCTTCTTAACATTCTAATTCGTTACTCTCAAATCTCCATCTTTCTTAACATTGTACATGAAAACTTTGTCAAAATAATTTTAAATTTTTATCACAACATCTATGTATCATATGATGATACCATGAGACGTCTCGTATTTTTCAGACATTATTTGATTTTTTTTAGAATTAAAATTTCATTAAGCTTTATGTTGTCCATCGAGTGTCGTAACATTTTTTTAAACACAATATCTTTCAATTTAGTGGATACTGACTTAAAATAGACTCAAATGCATGAATATGATTTTTTTAGAATTTTTGGGTCATTATTTCATGCACTTGTAGTTCAAATTTGACAAATTTTAATATAAATCAAAGAAACATACATAATGAATTAAAAATAGCAAACTTATGCATAAAAATGTGAATTTATTTATGAGATTAGATATGTTGTATTTTCATAGTAGAAAAAAAAATCAAATTTAAACAAACATTTATAATTCAAATTTACAATTTTAAACTTTATCTCTCTCACTCCAAAAATAAGTAAATAGTCAACTTTGACTAAAATTCTACCAACACTAATTTTTCTTTCTCTCTCCCGGTCTCTCATACTCATGCCACCTCTCTCTCCCCGTTCGTGATGATTTATGTGATGTTAACTATTATTTGTCATTTGTGTATTGTGATTGTGAATAAATAGATACATTATTGATATTCGGTAAGTATTCGTAACTATATTCGTATTCGATTCGTATCCGCTCCGTATTCATATTCGATGATATTCGACTCCGTATTTGTATCCGGATTATCCGAATCCGAATTTGATTTCGAAAAAATATATGAAAAAGGATATGATATTAGTGATATCTGTCCGTATCCGATCCGTTTTCACCCCTACTATCACGCTATCTTCGGTGGTAATGTATAGCCGAAATGGAATTCCGGCTTTTGGTGATCTCACCATGGGTGGCGACGATAAGCACTCCTTAATCTTTTCATAGGCGCTTTTCTGATGTTGGGGGAAAAAACTTCATCCTCAGGGTCACTACAGTAACAAGACAAAGGCAAACTATTAAACCGAAGTTCCAGTATCTAACTCCGGTTTAGTACTGGGTCAAGTTCGAAGAATCAAAATGGACTCTTGTTCGGAGTATAGCTTCAAACGTCGACTCTTCAGAGTACCTCCCTGCCAGCAAGGATGGAAGACTTATCTTCTTTCTCATTAGATTAGTCTTTTACCATTTTAGCCCTATTAAGGGTACCGAATAGTTTCCACTATGTCGGTTGTAATAGAGGGGTAAAAAGGTCTTTTCCTTAAGATTTTCGCCTATAAATACCCTTCATTTTACCCTGTAATGATCATCGAATACTGAGTTATTCAATACACTTCTTCGAACTGCTTCGAGCTATTATCTAATTCGGAGGCTTGAAATAGTTCACTTCGCAAACACTTCATTTGTTAGTTTCTAATCTCTGAAAACCTGTTAGCGTAATCTTTTACGCCAACAGTTGGCGCCGTTCGTGGGGATCCTAGTCCAAAAAACTTCGTTCTCTACCAAGTTCTCAAACCATGCCTCCCAAGCGGAGTTCACATGGTAGTCCTACTTGGAGGTCTCCTCTGACCTCTAGAGTAAGATCTTCGAACACAGTTGAGGTCAGAGGACCTTCGGTAATTCCACCACCTCAGACCCCCGAAGGGATTCCCCTTCCTCGATCATACGGAGTTCCTCCTCCAACTCTATCTATACTTCGGCCAGCCGGAGTCCCTTCTCTAGCTCCGATTCCGCTTCGAACTGACACGTACAGTTCTCAAGACCCAGAAGGTCCTTCTGGAGGAAATGAAGATGGTCTTGGCGACATGGCAGCCCAAATGGCCAATCTCCAAGCTGAAGTGGTGAGGTGGAGGCAAGAAGCCGCATATAGGCTTCATTCTCAGGCCACCCCGGTCATTTTTGAAGTGCCCCAAGACGACGAACTTCCTTATCCCGAAGCCCCAGAGAACGCTTCCTTCGATAGCGATTCTTCGCTGCATCCCGAGCTGTAGAAAGTGCGCTTCGACCCTAAGTTTAAAACTTCGAAGCTCTGCAACTATTCCTGAGATGAGGACCCCGAGGAGTTCTCCCGTTCTTATGCTTTGACAATTAAGGCCAGTGGAGGAGTGCGAGACACCATGGCCAAATGTTTCCCTCTTGCTCTCGAAGGGGTGGCTTTGCGGTGGTTTTGGTCCCTGAAGCCGGGATCAATTAGAACCTGGGAGCAATTAAGGAAGAAGTTCATAAGTAACTTTCAGGGTACCTTCGTACCCCTAATGTCTATGGGAAGTATTTTCCAGGTGAAGCAGCTGCCTGGAGAGACTTTAAGACAATTTTTCAAGCGCTTCGCCCATACGAAGTCGCAAATTCGAGGGCTGACTACATCCTCCGTAGTTGATGCAGCTCGAGAGGGAGTTACCCATGCAGGCCTCCTTGATAAACTTCATCGAAAACATATATCCTCTGTTGCTCAGCTGATAGCTTACTTTTAAGAGTATGCTAGGTCAGAAAAAGGGTGGCTTCGGAGAACTTCTTCAACTCTGTCAATCCTGCAAGAAGTCAAGTTCGAAGTGAATACTTCAACACCTTCGCAGGGGCCTAGCATCGAAGTCCAGCATGACAGATGTCGGTGGAAAAAGCATCCTCATTCAGAAGTCTTGAACATTTCTCCGCAACAGAAATTTGCCCCTAAGAATTCGCAAGCCTCGGGAAGCAAGGCCAGCAGCTGGAGGCCGCTAGGGAAGCCGGCTGGCAAAGCCCAGGCCTTCTTCTGTTGCGTCCATGGTGAGAATCGAAGTCACGCTACTGATGCGTGCAAGTCTATACTCGCTTTAAGAGGCGGGTACCTTGAGAGAACCTCGGGTCGAGGAACTACTGACCGAGTTCCTTCCGAGGTGCGTCTGGAGCCTATCCAAGCTGTGGCACATATAGACAACTTCGACCCTGCAAGGAAACCTCCAGTGGTCAATATTATGCCACCTCCGAAGCAGGAAGATGGTCAAGATCGAGGTAAAAGAGTAGTCCTCCCCATTTCCGGAGGAGGGACCCTCGGTAGTATGTCGAAGAGACAACTAAGAGAATATGTCCGAGAAGTGGGCCATATTCGAACTTCTTCGTCCGCAGCTACCATGCCTGAGTGGTCCCATGTGCCGATATCTTTTTCCGCAGATGATGCAGCTGGCATAAAGTTTCCGCATGCTGATCCCCTTGTCATCACTGCCGACATAGCAGGGACTGAAGTCCGAAGAGTGCTGATTGACGGAGGGAGTTCAGCAGATATTATCTTCGTTCAAGCCTTCGATCAGCTCTGTATCTCCAGGAAATATCTCCTCCCTGCAGCTCGTCCTTTGCAAGGCTTCACAGGGCCTCCTCTTGATGCACTCGGCCAAATAGGTCTGGAGGTCGCTTTTGGAGAGGGGCTACTTGCAAGGACAGAGGAGGTGATTTTCGATGTTGTGGATGCCCCGTATGTATATAATGTTATCTTCGGGAGGGGCATGTTAAATCAGTTCGGAGCCGTGGCGCATCATAATTATTTATGTATGAAGATGCCCACGCAAGCTAGAGTGCTCACTGTCTTCGGAGATCAGGCCATTGCACGAAGAGCAAAATATGGTCATGGCCCCCCTCTTGACCCAAGACAAGTGAACAACGTACAAGGCAACCTGGAGGATATCTCTGCTTCAGGTGAACCTTCGAAGATGTCCTTCCCAATACCCAGCCCCGAAGGAGATATTGTAACAAAGATTATTGTCAAAGACGACAAAGACTATTCATTTCAGTTCAGCAAGGATTTTCCTCCAAAAATCGCTAGTTCGTTAGAAAAAGTAGTTGAAGAAAATTTGGATGTCTTTGCATGGTCTAATGAGGACATTACCAGAGTCAGTCGGAATATTATTGAACATAGCTTGCTTGTGAACCCGACGGTTTGGCCTGTCTGACAAGGACTCCGGAAGTTATCTATGGAGAGGGCCATCCTTGCTAAGGTAGAAGTGGAAAAGTTGCTGAAGGCTGGGATTATCAGAGAAGTATCTCATACGGAGTGGCTAGCCAACCCAGTCTTCGTCAGGAAGAAATCTTCCGGGAAGTGGCGCATGTGTATTGACTTTACATCCTTGAATAAAGCGTGCCACCGTGACCCCTATCCCATGCCCCGAATTGATAAATTAGTTGACTCCACTGCTGGTTCGGAGTTATTAAGCTTCCTCGACGCGTATTCTGGCTATCATCAAATCTAGTTAAAGCGCGAAGATGAAATCAAAACAAGCTTTGTAACTCCTTCGGGAGTCTTTTGCTATGTAAGAATGCCTTTCGGCTTAAGAAATGTCGGGACAACTTTTTCGAGGTTAATTGCTAAAGCTCTAGGTCATCAAATAGGCCGCATTGTAGAAGCCTATATGTATGACATTGTAATAAAGAGTGCTCTAAAGCACCAACATAGCCTAGACTTAGCAGAAACGTTCAATAGCCTTCGGGCATGTGGAGTCCGTCTTAACCCCGAAAAATGTATCTTCGGGGCTCAGGCTGGAAAATTGTTAGGGTATCTAGTTTCAATCAGAGGGATCGAAGCTAGCCCTACTCAAATAACTGCATTACATAGGATGGCTCTTCCGGAAAATTTAAAGCAGGTGCAAAAGCTAACTGGCTGCCTAGCAGCATTTAGCAGGTTCCTAGCAAGGTCTGCGGAGAGAAGTTTGCCCATTTTCAAAGCATTGAAAGGGTCCGAAGATTTTGCATGGACACCGGAGTGTCAAAAGAGTTTTGATGATATTAAGAATTATCTCAGTAATCTCGCTCCACTCACGGTGCCTGTTGCGGACGAAACCCTACTCCTCTACCTTGCAGCAACTGGCTCTGCTGTCAGTGCAGTCCTTGTCAGAGAAGTTGATTTCAATGGGAAGTTTGTACAAAATCCAGTCTATTTTGTGTCCGAAGCATTGTCTAGAGCAAAAACAAGATATTCTAAGCTTGAGAAGTTCACCTATGCTCTGATAATGTCTTCAAGGAAGTTGAGGCATTATTTCCTAGCACATAATGTGATTGTACCAACTTCGTATCCCTTAGGAGATATGCTCCAAAGCAAGGATTCTACAGGAAGAATTGGAAAATGGGCTGTTGAATTAGCACCCTTCGGCATCTACTTCGTGGCAAGGACAGCGATCAAGTCATAGGTGTTGGCAGATTTTGTGGCAGAATGGACTCCATCCACAGTATGGGCTCCGGAGAAATCAAATGAAGGAATTTGGACTATATACTCTGACGGAGCTTTCCAAGCATCCGGAGCAAGCATCAGAGCAGTAATAATTTCCCCATTAGGGCAAAAGGCAATGTACTCCACAAGGCTCAAGTTTAAGTCCACCAATAATATAGCGGAGTATGAAGGAATTTTGTTAGGACTTCGAAAGGCGCGTGCTTTGGGGGCTACAAGAGTTGTTATAAAAACAGATTCTCAAATTGTAGCAGGGCACGTTGATAAAAGTTTTCAAGTTCGTCACCCCCAGCTTGCAAAGTATTTGGAAGAGATCCGTAAGATTGAAGTAGCATTTAAAGGGATTTCCATCCAAACTATACCCAGAGCTGAAAATATGCAAGCCGATACCTTAGCAAAAGTTGCGGCCGGAGCTATGGACATTCCGGAAGGAGTTTTTTACGAAGATCTTAGTTCACCTTCGGTGCCACAGATCCCTTCTGCAGAAGTTTTTTGCATTCCAAGTACAGATTGGCGAAGTTCAATTATAGAATTGTTGCAAGGTGAAGCAAATTTACCTGAAGGGCCACAACTTTCGAGGTTAAAGCTCATAGTTCGAAATTATCATATAATCAACGGTATTCTAAACAAGGCTATAGTATGTTCCCCTCTGCTCCGATGTATATCTCAAGCCGAAGGTCAAGAGATACTCCGAGAAATTCATGAAGGCATTTGTGGTAGCCATCTGGCCCCTCGGGCTTTGGGAGGAAAAACACTTCGCCGGGGGCTTTATTGGCCTACAATAGTAGCTGATGCGGAGAGCCTAGTCCGCACGTGCCAGGGTTGTCAATGCATGAGAAGAAGAAGTCATCATCCGCCAACAACTCTTCAAGTCATTGCCCTAGTTTGTCCTATGGCCAGATGGGGCATGGACCTTATTGGCTCCTTCCTAGTAGCAAAAGGAAATCTAAAATTCACAGTGGTAGCAATTGAGTATTTTTGCATGTGGGTCGAAGCAGAACCCCTCACAGGTATCACTTCGAATAATGTACAAAAAATTTTCTGGAAAAGTATTATATGCAGGTTCGGAGTGCCTCGACAGCTCACAGTTGACAATGGGACACAGTTTGATGCAGAGCCCTTTAGGAAGTTTTGCGAAGATCTTGGCATACAAATATGCTTTGCTGTTGTGCGCCATCCTCAGTCTAACGTAGCTATAGAAAGAGCCAATGGTAATATCTTGTCAGGGTTGTATCGAAGAATAATAGGGTTGGCAAAAGGGTTGTGGACCGAAGAGCTCCCGAAGATCTTATGGTCCATTCGGACCACTCAAACAATGTCCACAAGTTTCACTCCTTTCAGACTATTATTCGGAGACGAAGCTATGACGCCAACGGAGCTTAAAGGAGGATTTCTTCGCAGCACCAAACCTGAAATAGAAGGAGAAAGGCAAGCTTCGCTTGATTTAATAGAAGAAACAAGACTTCGAGCTGTCGCCAATCTGTCGAAATATAAGCAGCAAACGGAGACTTGGTTTGACCCAAAGGTTAAGCTTAACGAACTTAAGCCAGGTCATCTAGTTTTGCGAAGAATTATAGCACCATGGAAATTATGAAATAAGTGGGAAGGTCCATACATTATTCTCCGTTCAGGACGCCTTGGTTCTTTTAAGCTAGCTAATTTAGAAGGCAAAGAGTTAAATCATGCCTGGCATCCAGAGCACTTAAAGCGATATTTCGCGTAGGGGCCCCTTGTAATCATTTGTAAACACCTTCTGAATTAATAAAGTTCATGGTCACATAATGCCTACATCTCAAACACTTCCTACTTCTAGTGGACGCACTGGAAGAACAAAGTTGGTTGTGAGGGAAGTGTCATTCATTTGAACCAATTTTGCGGATTTTGAACCACTGGTTCGAAGCTTCCGACGAGGTGAGAAAGTCACTGAAAAACGGATTCCAAGCCACCGGCTTGAAAGCATCCATAAAAAGAGTCCAATGAGACCAAATGATGCGGATTCCAGGCTCTGACCTGAAAGCATCCGTAAAAAGAGTCCAAGGAGACCACTGCGAATTCCGAACCACTGGTTTGATAACGTTCACAAAAAGAGCGAAGGAGGCCAAACAAAACAGAGTTTGAGCTAATAAGCTTCGAATATCTGTAGAACGAGTCCAAAGTGACCAATCGTTTTGGATGCTAAGGTATCAGGAAAATTAGTCCGAAGTGACTACTTTCAAACAAAAGGTACTAAGTTACCAGTTTTCAAACTACAAGTAGTCGAAGACATTTTGTGAGATTTTAATCAATCTCAAAGTTGCTAAGGGGCTCCGAGCCTCCAAAATTGTACTCCTAAGTCATTTTTTCTTTGCGCCTAACCATCTTTGACAAAAATTGAAGTTGCTTACGCCCAAAGAGGGGCTGGGAAGTAGGGAGACAATTTTAATATCTTAATCTTTATCATTCGAACAGATTACATTACATTACGAAAAATTTGTGTCTATACCAAGAAGGAAACGAAGACCCCTTCGATCTCTAGAGCTACCACTAAAGCCAGAACGGCTAGTTCTGGAGCTGGGAGTCCTAATAACTTTACGCTTAACTCTTCTCCCTCCCCACGAAGCTCGAAAATCTTTTTGTTCCTGTTGGAGTTCAGCCCAAGTTCGAAGTCGCTCGGGGCTTCTCTCCCAGCTTCAAAGTTCCTCAGGTTTCTTTCTTTGTTCTTCAGCAATACTCTCTTCTTCGGACCATTCAACATCTTCAGAAGATGAAGTTTCCAAGTTAACTTATTTTTCTTCCTCTTTAATATAAGATAATATATCTTTGTGTATTTCGGGCGCAATTGCACTGGAGCATTCTCGAGGAATCAGAAATCGAGGTTGTTTGTGAAGTTGTAGAAGGTCGAAGGTAGCCCATAGTAGGCGAAGTTATTCGGTAACATTTAATACTTCGAGATCATCCATACGAGGTTGACAAGCCTAAAAAACATTTTCAAATAAGTCTTCATTCATAACAGATGAAAGCATAAATTTTTACATGTTTGGACTCCTAAACAAAACTAAACATGCTGGTCTGGCAGAGGTTGGCTGCTCGAAGCCTGCGACCGAGCTTGTTTCTGGCGAATCCCTTCATCAATCCAAGCCTTGATTGTTGTTCGACCTTCAGCTCTCCATGACGCTTGGAAGGCTTGCCAGGCTGCGGCCACATCTTCGGAAGGGTTTAACAGTTCGTTGTCATCGAAGGTAATAGGAGCCGCCCCCAAGTCTGGCGCTACTAATAGCCCTAGATCTTCATAGTAACGAAGTATTCTGAGAGCGGATACTTGGCCGGAGATTTCTCCATACCGAATTCCCGCTGTCTTCATCATCTTCGCTGCTCCTTGAATCATTTTCAATTGTCGCAGCAAGGGGACGTTGTCAGTCAAAGATAGTGTCCAAGAAGTACCGAAGTACTATAAGACACCTAAAAGGTTATCCATGACCTCCGCAGCTACCTTCTCCGACTTCACCTTATCTTCAATTAAAGCATCCCTTGATGAAGACAGCTCGTCTACCACAGAGGATAGGTTGCTGGCTTCCTCCATGGCCTTCGTCTTTTCTTCTCGGAGCTTAACTAGCTCAGCCCCTGCGGTTGCATGCTCCGCCCACATTCTTTCTATTTCAGCCTGAAGCACTATTTGCTCGGCTTCGAGCTTCGGATTTGTAGCCTCCAGACCAAGTCTAGCTCTCCTCTCCACTGCAACCATCTCGTCCAAGCTGGAAATTCGAATTTTGGAGCCCTCAAGACTCCTTTAGAGGGTAGTAATCCTCTCCTTAAGACGAATACTTTCTCGCTCGTTCGAAACAGCTACAGCTCGAGCCAAGACTATTTGCTGCGAGAAAAAAAACAAGGTGAGAAATTGTTCATAAGTTGAAATTAATCTTGTTTTTGCAAATACTTCATACCTGGTATGCTGCCCGTTCCAAAGCTGCGTTCAGCTCCGACCCTTTAGCCTCCCCATGTATGGCTACCAAGTCAGTTCCCCTAACTTCGCGGTTTGCCCGATCCAAAGGTTCGAGCAAGGTCCGAAGTCCGGTCCTTCGCTCCAGAAAAGGAGCTAGGAGGGGAAGCATTGACAAAGCCCTTTGATCATCTTCGTTGGGTGAAGGGCCGGAGCGCTGCGCCGCATCCCCAGAAACTTCAGTGGACTGGCCCCCCTTCATAGATTATTCTTCGTCTATCGATTCCGACGGAGTTAATCCCGAGTTCGGAGCAGGAAAGGGGTCCATTTTGCCTTTACCTTTTCTGGGCCCCATATGTGTAACTTCTGGAACCGACCTCGGAGATGTCGAAGTCCTAGGAGCAGTCTTCGCAGGAGGAGTCATCTCCATGGGAGCAGACCCTACCAAAACAAAGGTATTATATATTGCATAATTTTGCAGGGTGAAGAAAAAGGTGCTTTAACGAAGTTTATCTCTGAAATCATGTCGGCGAATGAGTACGGGGCTACTTGGAGGGTCGAAGGCCCCTTCGAAGTCTTCATCAGACTCAGGGTCAAGAACTGAAGGGTTGGCTATTGGAGCCTCCCTTGGAGCAACAGTTAATACTTCATCCAGAATTGAAGCTTATTCAGCTACAACTTCGACTCCGCCTTCAACAGCAGGGGCTTCTTGATGCGGCAAGTTAGGCTGGACACTCAAGGTCCCAACCTATTCGGAGTTGTCTGGTGCAGCCGGCACACCTGCTACGTCACCAGTGTCTACAACTTCGACATTCGCCTGCGGTTCATCTTCGGTAATAAGGTCCATGAGGGCCCTTTGCATTTCTCTTACTCCCTCATCTTCAGATGAACCTGAAGACGAAGCAGCATGCCTAGAAGGAGCCACATTTTTAGGCTTTCGGGCTAACTTTTTAATGGGAGTCTTGGCTGGTGCTGAAGTCCCAGCATCTGCTTTCCTCTTCTTCGGACCAAGCTCGGAAGGCACCCAATCTGAAAGTGGAGGGGCTACGACTCCAAGTACGCCCCATACTCGGTTAAGTCGCTCCCAACTGCCCACCAGTTTCTTCCTCCACTCCTTTTCAGTCGGGGTAGCAGCTCCAAGAATCTTCTCCGAAGCTCGAACGACTTGCTCCGAAGTCATAGGGGCTTGTGAAGCTGAAAGATAAGTTTTTATTAGTCATTTCATCAAATAATCATATATAAAACATGTTGTAGTTTTCGAAGTTACCTGCAGAGCTCAAGTTTGAAGAGATTTTCCTGAGTCCCCCCTCTGCATCCTCTTCGAAGTTGATAGGCCAGTTGGCCATCAAAGGTGGAATTTGGAGCCCAATGCACTCCTCTGCTAAGTCTCGCATACTCATGTGGCGACTAATTCGTTGGAGCAGGTTAAGGCGGGCTTCGAGCTGGCCGGGGTCTGGGTGAACTTCGGCTTCCCTTCGAAAATATATGTCTGGCAGGGGTCTGCCCAGACGGCTGTCTACTCCAACTTTGGAGTAAAACCACCGGAGAATCCAATCCGTGTACCATCTGGCGTTGATGGCCTTCGCTGGGAATCACAGTTGGAATTCATCTCGGAGTCTGAAGTTGATGCTGCCGAAGGCTACTACGATTTTTTCCCCTCTGGAGCCTTGGTAAGTCTTTGGCTGGCAAGATGCTTTGTGTAGCGCTGCAAATATCTCTGCTCTTCCTTCGTAGCCTTCAGCCCGCAACGCCCATTCGAAGATAGCTAGGCACGCTATTGCGTTAGGAGATAATTGAGGAAGGGTGACATGGAAGAGTTCCAGTACCTCCGATAGGAAGTCTACCGCCGGGAGTCCTAACCACCTTTGAAGAAGGCTTCGAAAATGATGACTTCTCCGGGCCACGGCGAAGGGATGGCTTCCTTCTCGGGTTTGCGGACATTAATCTCTGGGCTAATCTTCCCTTCAACCACTGCTGCGATCGTCTTTCTCTTGCAGGTGGATGGCCCCAGTTTGTAAGACTGGTCGGAGTATTTCAAAGCGGCCGGGAGGAGGTCATGGGGACCAACCTATTGGGGATTCCCTGCTGGCGCCGCCACTGCTGCCGCCGCCATGGCCTGTTGCCGGGCTAGGGCCAAAGTCGCCCTAGGAGCCTTGAAGCTTGTCTTCGCCATTAATTCGAACTGAGCGATTGAGGCTAAGGTTTGGAGGCTAATGGTTGATTGCGCAAAGACGGTGAGAATGGTGTTTGAGAAGTTTCTAGGTCCTCTATTTATAGCCTAGGTTCACAATTTTTTACCGTTCAGACTTTCCGTTTCGCATTCTTGACCGTTACTGTTTGCGAAATTAACGTACCACATAGCTTCTTCTGAAAGGAAAAGGCTAACAACTATTTCTTCTAAGTCTAAAGGGCTTTTGAGAAACCAAGTGTTGGTTTCGGTGTTTGTGATGAGTGATTGACAGGCTTTTTACCCTCTGTTCGAAGGGTACCTCCGAAGGGTGTTCGGAGGAGGGTACCTTCGGAGGGGCTTCAGAGGTTGTACCTCCGAAGTGTGTTCGGAGGTGGTCTCACCGAAGTGTGTTCGGTGGCTGGTTGCTGCAGCTGTGCAGCGGAGTGTGCTTGTCGGAGGGGTCCGACAGTACACGATGACTGGGTTCGTACCGAAGGGTTCGGTACTTTGGGCGGTACACCGGAGTATGTACCGGAGGTTGCTAACCCGTAGAGGTCTCTGGAGTACTAGATACACTTGTCTGTTTTTCTGTGGTGCGCAGGGACTTCGGAGGCGACGGACGAACGTAGCAGGTGAACCTGGGTCAAGCGGGAGGCTTGATGCCAGGGGAGCGGGGAGCTCCGTGGCTGCGAAGGTGGTCTAGGTCGGTCCTCGGGTCGAGGCGTGCCAGGTGAAGGCAGAGAGTGCGGAGCGTGGCTCCGGCTGAAGGTGCTCCGAGACAAAGTCCTCGGAGGTGAGGCACTTCGAAGGTACTCCGGATGGAGTGACTTCGGAGTTGGATGGAACAAGTCCTCTGCGGAGGCAAGGAGTTCGAAGTGTGCTCCGGAGGGAGACATTCGAAGGTGCCCGACGAAGGTCTCAGAAGTCGAGGCGCATCGAAGGCATGGTCCGGGTGAGGCTCATCGAGGAGTGTGCTCGGGGAGAGGCACTGCGACGAAGTGCTCATGGAATGCTTCATGCGGAGGCCTTGGACGAAGGAGGGACTTCGAAGGGTGGTACTCCGAAGGTGGGGCTTCGGAGTGTGAAAGGCTTCGGAGCGAGGCTAGCTCCGGAGTGTGGTTTTCTTGTGGTGCTTTGGCCTGCATGGCTTCGGTACACGGACTGACGGACTTCGAGCTGGGTGAAGCTGCGAAGCCGTGGTGATCCACTCCGGAGGTGTTGGTGCGAAGGCCCAAGGGCTTTGACGGCTTCGGCTCAAAACCGTCACTGTATCGGAGGTCATCTTCGGCGAGGCGAAGGCCACCTGGCTCAAGGCTTCTCGCCGAAGCTACCGCACCCTCGCGTGCGAAGGGAGGCTCCGGAAGGTCAAAGACTGCAAAGGCTGACACTGTCTGCTCTGCAAAAAGCTGACGCTGTCCCCTCTGCAAAGCTGACAGAGAAGCCTCCAGAATAAAGGTGGACTACCTTTTGTACCCCTTAGTTCTGTAGAGACAAATTCAATGTAAACCCTAGGGGTAAAGTAGTCACTTCCTTTGGGTGAACTGTGGGCTATAAATATGGGGGCTCGGTAGGTAACATTTAACACTTTGAGCATTTACTGTTGAGCTCCTGTAGCCACACACTTCGTTGTATTCATCCAGAGTTCAATTTTATTGTGTTCCTTGTTCAAGCGGCGAAGCCCTGCTTCTGTGTGCTTTTTGCTTGAGCTCGCTTTACATACCTCGCTAGTTGTAGTGCGCCGAAGCCTGTCTAGGCGAAGGGTGTCTTTGTGCGAAATGTGTTTTTTAGTGTGTTGTCGCTCTGTGTAACAGGAGGCGAGACCTCGCTGCTTACTAGCGAAGCCCTGATCGAAGCCCGTTTGCTTCTTGTGTCGAAGCCCTTAGCGAAGTCCGTTTGTGTGCGTGTAGACCTTCGTGTACGAAGCATAGCACCAGTTGCTGCTGCCAAGTACTTGGTCGAAGTCCTCAGAGGGCTGTCCACTCTTGCGAAGGGTGAAGTGCGAAGCCTGCTCGAAGCACCCTGTGTGCGGAGCCTGCACTGACTTAGCAGAGTAGATTTTCGAGGGTTGTTAGTAGAGCGAAGTCTTCTTGGCTTCGAACTTTTGCTCCTGCGAAGCCTATGTTCGGAGCTGTTGAAGTACCTCCGATCCAGACCTTCGAAGGTAGTGTTTGAAGCCTGTTCCGCAGAAGACAGGATTAAAACCGAAGGCTGTTTTTAGCCTGAAATTTTAAAAGCTCCCATTCACCCCCCTCTGGTCGCCGTTTCTGGTCCAACAATTGGTATTATAGCAGGTTAAGATCACCAGTTGACCTTAACCGGTTTTGTGATCTGTTGGCGACATGGATAGAGGTAGTAAAATTCCTCTATTCGATGGGACAGATTTTGCATACTGGAAGGTGCGCATGGAGGCTTACTTGTTATGCCAAGGAAATGCAATTTGGGAGATTGTGGACTCACAATACTCCATCCCTGAGACTCGCACCTCTCAAACAGAGAAGGATCAGTATAATGCCAATTCCAAGGCAAGAAATATACTGTTCATCGGTTTGAGTAGAAGTGAGTTTGATAGGGTGCAGCACCTTAGGACTGCTAGGGAGATTTGGACAACTCTCACTGTCTTTCATGAGGGGTCTACTCAGATTAAGGCCAGGCGCCAAAGCACATACAACCAACAGTATCAGCTGTTTGTGCAGGCACTTGGTGAATCTATAGATGCCATGTTTTCTCGCTTTGACGCGATAGTGAGTAACTTGCGATCCAACGGGACGCTTGCGTACAGTGATCATGATAGGGCTATCAAGCTTCTCTATGCTCTTGACCGTAGCATATGGGAAGTGAAGATATCCAGCATTGAGGAGTCCGCAGGATATGACACTTTGACCTGCGATGAACTCTTTAGCAAGCTGAAGTCCACAGAGATTGCCAAGGCATCTCTTGCAGTGCACAGAAGCTCTTTGCCACAGCCATTGGCATTGGTTTCAAGCACTAGCCGTGGCACCACTGCAGAACCAAGCACATCTGGCACTTGTGTTCTTGCAGATGGTTTTGCTTTGTCCTCCCTGGTCTCCGTCACAAAGGAGCAGGTGGACACTCTGGATGATGATGAGCTTGCTCTCATTGCCCGGAGGTTCACCTGTTTTCATCATGAGAGACAGGATCAGAGGAGAAGTGGTTTTAGTGGTTGCTATGAATGTGGCGACACCTCTCACATTAAGGCAAATTGCCCTAAGCTCAAGAAGAGAGATGAGAGTGAGCGCCCCAAATACCACAAAAAGGAGATGAAGCCTTTTGTGAAGGGCAAGCGCGGCAAGATGGCTAAGAAAGTAGCCAAAGCCGCTTCCAGAGCCTTTGTTGCTGCTCTCAGCGACATCGACACTTCCTCAACTGAGGAGTCAAGCTCTGAGGAGGAGGAGTCCCCAAGGAAGGAGGACAAGAAGGACAAGAAGGGACGAGACTTCACCGGCCTTTGCTTCATGGCCGACAGCGATCACAGCGGCGATGAGCTTGACTCATCTGAGGTAACTCTATCATCTGACCAGCTATTAATTAAATTAGATGAGCTGAATGAAGTAGTGATTGGTCAGGATAGATTACTTGTGCAAGCCGCTAGAGAAAGAAAAGATCTTAGACTTAGGCTAGAAACTATTTCTACTGAATATGCCATGCTTAAGTCTAAATTTGATGATGTTGAATGTGAGTCCTGTTCTGTTGTCATGAGTGAGCTTGCGCAGTTGCGTTTGTTCATGCTCAAACTCATTCTGAGCTTGAGACTGCACAGAAGCAGCTTTTGGAGGTGGATTCTAGACCTCATGATGTTATTGATTGCATGAACTGCTCTTTATTACGCGAAAGCATTAATTTACGTGATAAGCATGTTCATGACTTGGAGGCTAGATTGGAGAGGGCCGGTAGTTCTAAGGATGTGCAACCTGTTTGTGACACTTGCATCACCCTTAAGGACCAGCTAGGCACTGTTAGAGAGCGAGCTGAAAACCTCATGTCTGAAAATGAATACCTCCTTTCTGTGGTTAATAAATGAACTGAGGGAAAGGGTAGGATGGATTTGCTCTTGGCCAAGACCAAGTTGTGTGCTGACAGAACAGGGGTAGCTCTAGGTTTGGGTTTTGAGAGGATACCTGCAGACAGTAAGACCAAAACTGTTTTTACCTCTCCCACTACCTTAGAGAAAGAGAGAGCTCTGTTAGACACTCCATCAGCCAAGAAGCCTACCCGACCACCAAAGAAAACCACTCCTCCTGCCAAGAAAAATCTTCCCAAGAAAACCACTCAGAAGAAACCCAAGGAGCCTGTGAGAGTAGCTCCTGTGACCCATGAGAGTGCCCCTAGGAGAGTGTTTCATTGTTCCTATTATCAGCGGGCAGGTCATTTGGTTGGGTTCTGTTTTCGTCGCATCAAGGATGAGCGACGCTCTCAGGCGATGAGTTACCAGGATATGCATTACCCATCTTTAGGTATGCATGAGTCTGAGTTGTACTATCGTCCTGCTTTTGAGGCTCCTCGTGCTTCTCGGAGAGGTTTTGCTCCTCGAGGTGTTCACCATGTTCCATATGGTGGTAGACCCCGGGCGAGTAGCTTTGTACCTCGTCAGAGTAGGAGACCTCGACATGTTGTTCGATCACAGCATGTAGGTAGACCTCACACTTTGCATCATTTCGATTTTCCTGTGCGTAGATCGTCTACTTTTACTGCGCCTACTACTCGTGTCACTCAGTGTTGGATGCCTTGTCATTATTTTACTCACCCCAGCACTGAGCGATCGAGATATTCTTATCATGTGTAGGCAACAGATCGAGGCTTGGAGGGCACGTGGATCATGGACTCCGGTTGTTCGCGCCACATGACCGGAGATGCAGCTTGGTTCTCCAGCCTCACCACAACCAAGCAAAGGGAACATATCACCTTCGGAAACAATCGAAGGAGTAGAGTGAAAGGTAAAGGTGTGGTAAGAATTAACTCGAATTTCACTCTCAAAGATGTTGCTTTGGTTGAGAACCTGGGATACAATTTGCTGTCTGTATCTCAGTTGCTTGATGAGGGTTTCGAAGTGCGATTTCATCGCGATACTTTGCAAGTGCTCAATTCTGATGGCGTTGTGGTGTGTAAGATCTTTAGAGTTGGGAGAGTTTTTGGAGCTGACTTTTCTGAGTCGTCTAGATCTTCTCATTGTCTTGTTGCACATTCGACTTCTGAGCTTTCGAAGTGGCATAGGAGACTAGGGCATATGAGCTTTGAGTTGCTCGCTCGTCTGAGCGCCCTAGGTCTGATCCGAGGATTGCCCAAGCTCAAGTTTGAGAAGAATTTAGTTTGTGCTCCTTGTCGACATGGAAAAATGATTGCCGCTTCGCATTCGCCAGTCACCACAGTGATGACTGAACAACCCGGAGAACTTCTCCATATGGACACTATAGGTCCTTCTCGGGTTAGTTCTTTAGGCGGCAAGTGGTATGTATTAGTCATTGTCGATGATTTCTCTCGCTACTCTTGGGTCTTCTTTCTTGCCAGCAAGGATGAAGTGTTTTCACACTTTTGGAGCTTGGCTTTGAGACTTTTCACTAAACTCCCTGGTGCATTAAAATTCATTCGAAGTGATAATGGCACTGAGTTCAAAAATAGTCTCTTTGTTGACTTTTGCATGGAGCATGGCATAGAACATCAATTCTCTGCTCCGCGGGTTCCTCAACAGAACGGTGTTGTTGAGAGGAAGAACCGCACCTTGGTTGAGATGGCTAGGACGATGCTTGATGAGCATAGGACTCCTAGAAAATTCTGGGCTGATGCCATGAACACTGCATGTTACATCTCAAACCGTATATTCTTGCGCTCAATTTTAAATTTGACATCTTATGAGCTGCGTTTTGGGAGACAGCCCAAGGTTACTCATCTTCGAGTTTTTGGCTGTCGCTGCTTTATCCTAAAACGTGGTAATTTGGATAAATTTGAGTCGCGCTCTTCTGACGGGATCTTTTTGGGTTACACTACTCATGGTCATTCTTATCGTGTTTATAATTTAGAGACTAACACTGTCATCGAGTCATGTGATGTGACGTTTGATGAATCAACCCCCTCTGTTAGTTCTGCTTTTGAACAGGCAAATGAACACGACATGGAACAGACCTTATTTGAAGAAGAAGATTCCGGAGAATTCGAGGATGAACCCCTACTACCCTCGACATCGATCCCCGAAGCTGACCCCGCTTCGACTACTTCGGCACGAGGTCCCGAAGCGACTACCTCAACATCGGTCATCTTGGACCACTCCAACGCACAAGTTGAGGGGGAGACTGCATCCCGCCGCGAGGCTCCACATCATGTTCAAAGGATGCACCCTCCCGAGCAGATCATTGGTGAGCTTGATCAAAGGGTAACTCGTTCACATGCCCATTTCACTAATGCTGCTTTTGTTGCTTCTTTCGAGCCCTTAGATGTTAGTCATGCACTTTCTGATTCTAGTTGGATCAATGCCATGCATGAGGAACTCGAAAATTTTGAGAGAAACCAAGTCTGGACTTTAGTTGATCCTCCACCAAATGTTCATTTCATTGGAACAAAATGGATTTTCAAAAATAAACAAGGGGAGGATGGGACTATAGTTAGAAACAAGACTAGACTTGTAGCCCAGGGCTTTTCTCAACTAGAAGGGATTGATTTTACTGAAACTTTTGCACCTGTTGCTCGCCTTGAGGTCATTAGGATTTTGCTTGCCTTTGCGACATCCCGGGGATTCAAACTCTATCAAATGGATGTCAAAAGTGCTTTTCTTAATGGCTTCATAGGTGAAGATGTTTATGTAAAACAACCCCCTGGTTTTGAAAATCCCAAGTACCCACATAAAGTCCTTAAACTACATAAGGCTCTTTATGGACTCAAGCAGGCCCCTCGGGCTTGGTATGATAGACTTAAGTCTTTTCTGCTTGAGCGAGGGTATTTGATTGGCTCTGTTGATAAAACACTGTTTACTCTCAAGCATGGCAAAGATTTCCTCCTAGTGCAGATTTATGTGGATGATATCATCTTTGCTGGCTCTTCTCATGCTTTGGTTGCCGAGTTTGCAGATACCATGAGCAGGGAATTTGAAATGTCAATGATGGGTGAACTCACCTTTTTCCTTGGTTTGCAAATCAAACAAAGCAAACAAGGTACTTTCATCCACCAGACGAAGTACACAAAGGACCTGCTCAAGAAGTTCGACATGACAGATGTGAAGCCTCTCGCCACTCCAATGGCTACATCTGTAGCATTGGATCCTGACGAAGATGGAGAAGCCGTATATCAGAAGGAGTTCCGAAGCATGATCGGCTCCCTCCTCTACTTGACTGCTACGAGGCCGGACATACACTTCGCAGTGTGCCTGTGCGCTCGTTTTCAGGCTTCACCATGAGCTTCGCACCGCCAAGCGGTAAAGCGCATCTTAAGGTATCTCAAACACACCCTTGAATTTGGCATATGGTATTCAGCATCTTCATCTTTATGTCTTCGAGGTTATTCCGATGCGGATTTTGCTGGGTGTAGAATTGATAGGAAGAGTACCTTTGGTACTTTTCATTTTCTAGGTACTTCACTGGTTTGCTGGTCTTCCCGCAAACAGTCTAGTGTTGCACAATCGACGGCTGAGGCCGAATATGTTGCTGCAGCTAGCTGTTGCTCTCAGATTTTGTGGATGGTTTCCACTTTGCGGGATTTCGAGTTAGAATATAAGAGTGTTCCACTTTTCTATGATAACAATAGTGCTATTTGTATTGCAAACAACCCGGTTCAGCACTCCAGAACCAAACACATTGATGTACGGTATCACTTTCTCAGAGATCATAATGAGAAGGGTGATATTGAACTTCAATATGTTGATACCTAACACCAGCTTGCCGACATTTTTACAAAACCCCTTGATGCTTCTCGATTTGCTTACTTGCGTGGGGAACTTGGCATTTGTCACCCTTACGACATTTTGTGAGGGGGAGCTGTTTTAGATGGATATGCCTTTGCTAATTGTGTGCTAAATTGCATTTACATCTTTTGCATGTATATGCCTGCTTATAACTCATAAAATCATGACAGCTCAGCTCTTGTTAATTTATCTGAAACATTCATGTGCATGATGTTTTATTTTCAAAGTCAAAATCGTGCTCACTGCTTAGTCCTGAATCTAGCATGTTTAGGCAGGACTGCTTTAGCTATCTTTTATCTGCTTGATAGCAAGACACCTTTTCTTTGGATGCTAAAAATTGCAACTTGAAAAATTGTTCTACATCTTCATGGATATTCATAAAAATGCCAAACAATTGGTTCACTTGGTTAACATCAATAATTCCATGATTTGCATGCTTCAAGTAAAAAGATCCAGGTGGGTTTGTTTGTCGCACTACCCTATTCTAGACTGCTTACCATTGCACATTGGTCTGAACTGGAATAGTGTAGTGTATGCCAAAATCTTTGCCTTAAGCTTCTTATGGATTTCATGCCTAGGCTTGGCCGGATTGGAAAGTATAAGGTGGACAAACAAATAACCCCTCACACTAAGAAAAGAACAACAAAATTTAGTGTTCATCAAGTTTGCTTTTCATGCTTCATGTGAACTGGACTTGTCTGTCTAGAGTAGAATTTGTCTAGCTTTGCGCAGCCCTTGCTTTTACTTGTATAGTTTCCTTGACTAAGTGGTGATGCTTTTATTTCAAAATTGATAAATTCACATGCTTCATCATGTTTTTAGAGAATATTAATTTGAGCTGAGCCCATGATCATTGGTGTTATTGTTGGCATATTTTTGCTTCATATGTCTTTGCAATTCTGCTCATTTCGAAGCTTTGCATCTTTTTCATGCTCCTTGATGCTTGCATTGCCAAAGGGGGAGAAATTCCTCAAAAGGGAGAGACTTGCTTCGTTCTCTGCCGCAAGGGGTATAATTTCCAAAGGGGGAGAACAGTTGACATAAAGGGGGAGAATGTTCTTTATTGACTTAACTCAGGGGGAGTTTTTATTGCCGAAGGGGCTTTTTACTCTTTGGAAAAAGGGGAGGAAAATTCTTCTGTCAAGTGACATGATTTGGCTCTTTGCTGAGTTTTTATGGTCACTTGTGTGCTGAAAATTTTTACATTTTCTTGAACTTGGATTTGGTTGTCAATGCACTCATCAAGGGGGAGATTGAGAAACCAAGTGTTGGTTTCGGTGTTTGTGATGAGTGATTGACAGGCTTTTTACCCTCTGTTCGAAGGGTACCTCAGAAGGGTGTTCGGAGGAGGGTACCTCCGGAGGGGC
Organism: Zizania palustris; assembly: GCA_019279435.1. Classification (NCBI taxonomy): domain Eukaryota; kingdom Viridiplantae; phylum Streptophyta; class Magnoliopsida; order Poales; family Poaceae; genus Zizania; species Zizania palustris. Next base: position 99,104,928 of record JAAALK010000287.1, on the reverse strand, counting down.
TTCGGAGGTTGTACCTCCGAAGTGTGTTCGGAGGTGGTCTCACCGAAGTGTGTTCGGTGGCTGGTTGCTGCAGCTGTGCAGCGGAGTGTGCTTGTCGGAGGGGTCCGACAGTACACGATGAATGGGTTCGTACCGAAGGGTTCAGTACTTTGGGCGGTACACCGGAGTGTGTACCGGAGGTTGCTAACCCGGAGAGGTCTCCGGAGTACTGGATACACTTGTCTGTTTTTCTGTGGTGCGCAGGGACTTCGGAGGCGACGGACGAACGTAGCAGGTGAACCTGGGTCAAGCGGGAGGCTTGATGCCAGGGGAGCGGGGAGCTCCATCACGGTGGCTGCGAAGGTGGTCCGGGTTGGTCCTCGGGTCGAGGCGTGCCAGGTGAAGGCAGAGAGTGCGGAGCGTGGCTCCGGCTGAAGGTGCTCCGAGACAAAGTCCTCGGAGGTGAGGCACTTCGAAGGTACTCCGGATGGAGTGACTTCGGAGTTGGATGGAACAAGTCCTCTGCGGAGGCAAGGAGTTCGAAGTGTGCTCTGGAGGGAGACATTCGAAGGTGCCCGACGAAGGTCTTAGAAGTCGAGGCGCATCGAAGGCATGGTCCGGGTGAGGCTCGTCGAGGAGTGTGCTCGGTGAGAGGCACTGCGACGAAGTGCTCATGGAATGCTTCATGCGGAGGCCTTGGACGAAGGAGGGACTTCGAAGGGTGGTACTCCGAAGGTGGGGCTTCGGAGTGTGAAAGGCTTCGGAGCGAGGCTAGCTCCGGAGTGTGGTTGTCTTGTGGTGCTTCGGCCTGCATGGCTTCGGTACACGGACTGACGGAGTTCGAGCTGGGTGAAGCTGCGAAGCTGTGGTGATCCACTCCGGAGGTGTTGGTGCGAAGGCCCAAGGGGTTTGACGGCTTCGGCTCAAAACCGTCACTGTATCGGAGGTCATCTTCGGCGAGGCGAAGGCCACCTGGCTCAAGGCTTCTCGCCGAAGCTACCGCACCCTCGCGTGCGAAGGGAGGCTCCGGAAGGTCAAAGACTGCAAAGGCTGACACTGTCTGCTCTACAAAAAGCTGACGCTGTCCCCTCTGCAAAGCTGACAGAGAAGCCTCCAGAATAAAGGTGGACTACCTTTTGTACCCCTTAGTTCTGTAGAGACAAATTCAATGTAAACCCTAGGGGTAAAGTAGTCACTTCCTTTGGGTGAACTGTGGGCTATAAATATGGGGGCTCGGTAGGTAACATTTAACACTTTGAGCATTTACTGTTGAGCTCCTGTAGCCACACACTTCATTGTATTCATCCATAGTTCAATTTTATTGTGTTCCTTGTTCAAGCGGCGAAGCCCTGCTTCTGTGTGATTTTTGCTTGAGCTCGCTTTACATACCTCGCTAGTTGTAGTGCGCCGAAGCCTGTCTAGGCGAAGGGTGTCTTTGTGCGAAGTGTGTTTTTCAGTGTGTTGTCGCTCTGTGTAACAGGAGGCGAGACCTCGCTACTTACTAGCGAAGCCCTGATCGAAGCCCGTTCGCTTCTTGTGTCGAAGCCCTTAGCGAAGTCCGTTTGTGTGCGTGTAGACCTTCGTGTACGAAGCACAGCACCAGTTGCTGCTGCCAAGTACTTGGTCGAAGTCCTCAGAGGGCTGTCCACTCTTGCGAAGGGTGAAGTGCGAAGCCTGCTCGAAGCACCCTGTGTGCGGAGCCTGCACTGACTTAGCAGAGTAGATTTTCGAGGGTTGTTAGTGGAGCGAAGTCTTCTTGGCTTCGAACTTTTGCTCCTGCGAAGCCTGTGTTCGGAGCTGTCGAAGTACCTCCGAACCAGACCTTCGAAGGTATTGTTCGAAGCCTGTTCCGCAGAAGACAGGATTAAAACCGAAGGCTGTTTTTAGCCTGAAATTTTAAAAGCTCCCATTCACCCCCCCTCTGGTCGCCGTTTCCGGTCCAACAGCTTTCTGGCTTCATAAAAATTGATTCCAGGATTGTTCAAATATAACTTTCTTAGAAATCGATTCGAAGTTATGAATCTTCGCGTATTCCAAAGGTTGATAAAATTTGGTAACCCCTACACATGATTATTTTTCTTGCGTATACTGCTCTCCTAACCTTACAGATCAAGCGGAGAAGCGTATTCGAGGGGCTACTGTTTGGGGAAAAATACTTCATCCTCAGGGTCACTACAGTAACAAGACGAAGGCAATCTATTAAACCGAAGTTCCAGTATCTAACTCCAGTTTAGTACTAGGTCATGTTCGAAGAATCAAAATGGACTCTTGTTCGGAGTATAGCTTCAAACGTCGACTCTTCAGAGAACCTCCCTGCCAGCAAGGATGGAAGACTTATCTTCTTTCTCATTAGATTAGTCTTTTACCATTTTAGCCCTATTAAGGGTACCGAATAGTTTCCACTATGTCGGTTGTAATAGAGGGGTAAAAAGGTCTTTTCCTTAAGATTTTCGCCTATAAATACCCTTCATTTTACCCTGTAATGATCATCGAACTGCTTCAAGCTATTATCTAATTCGGAGGCTTGAAATAGTTCACTTCGCAAACAATTCATTTGTTAGTTTCTAATCTCTGAAAACCTGTTAGCGTAATCTTTTACGCCAACAGCTGACTTGCCCCCAAGTGAAGTCAGCTTCATTTTTTAACCGGAGTATAGGGACAAAGGAATCAATCTCGCCAACCAAGTTAGATATAAAGCGACGCAAATAATTCATCTTTCCTAGCAACTTCTGCACATCTCTCTTGCATGTCGGCGCTGCAAAGTTTCTAATCTTCTCAAGCCTCTTAGGATCAATTTCTATACCTCTTTCATGAATCATGAATCCTAAGAACTTGCCCGCCGACACGCCAAAAGCACATTTGAGCAGGTTCATTTTTAAGCCATACTATCGCATCCTATCAAAAGCAACTTTCAAATCGACTAAATGGTTCCCCATAGTGTCCGATTTGACTACAACATCATCTATGTAAACTTCTAACATAACTCCTAACAAGTAATGAAAGATCAAATTTATAGCACGTTGATATGTAGCGTCAGCATTCTTTAGACCAAAAGTCATAACGACCCACTCGAATAAACCGACAAAACTAGGGTATCGAAAGGTTGTCTTGTAGACGTCCTCTTCGGCCATAAAGATCTGATTATAACCAGCATTGCCATCAAGAAAACTTAGAACCTTGCATCTGGAAGCATCGTTGATTAGCATGTCGGCTATCAGCATGGGGTACTCGTCCTTCGGAGTGGCCTTGTTTAGGTCCCTGAAATCAATACAAACTCGTATTTTTCCGCTCCCCTTCTTTTCTACAGGCACAATGTTAGCGACCCATTCAACATACGTGCATGACCTAATAAATTCACCTTTGAGTAACCTCTCCACTTCTTCTTTAACTCGGTTATAGACGGCCGAATTAAAGCGACGAGGAGGTTGTTTATAAGGCCTAAATCCAGATTTGATAGGTAGTCGATGCTCCATGAGCTCGCGGCTTAAACCAGGCATCTCGCTATACTCCCATGTGAAACAATCGACGCACGACCGAAGCAACTTTATTACTTCGGCCTTTTCATCAGGCTGTAAATGCTGGTTTACAAAAGTTGGCCTTGGGATGCTACCATCGTCTATGTCAATTTCTTCTAAAGGATCGGCCGACACAAAACCTTGTCCCATTTTCTCTACTTCGCTAAAGTCTTCGGTGGCCTCGGCAATAGCATCTTTAGCAGACTGATATTGCTCTACATGAGACTTTAGCCAATCTAGATTAGTTTTGCTAGACATGACTACTAATTTAGAAACAACCGTGCTACACTAGCTGGCTTTACAGACACCAGTACGAAACGTCCTCTAGACACGCTAACAAAGTCGTAATCCGAAAGATCCCTACCTGATAGACATTCTACTTTGTTGTGGAGGGCGTCAATGGACACATCGGCCAATGCTACCTAGGCTGAAGTATCTACGGGTATGACCTCTACCTCATCATTGTCCCCCTAAATTAGGCATTGGTGCAAAGTAGAGGGAATGCAGTAGTTGGCGTGAATCCAATCATGCTCGTGCAACATGCTATAATTACCTTGTACGCCGATGACGAAGAATGCCATCGGCAACATCTTGTTGCCTACTGTCAACTCCATGGAGAGCACGCCTTTGGTCTCGGAACTCACGCCGTTGAAGCTGTTGAGCATTAAGTTAGTTTTCTTCAGGTCTTCATCGTCCCTGCCAAGTTTCTTCAATAGCGAGTAAGGCATTAGGTTAACAGTGTCACCATCATCAACAAGTATCCGGGAGATCGGCTTTCCATCAATGTGACCCATGATGTAGAGAGGCTTTAGATGACGAGCCGTATCTTCGGGTTTTTCAAAAATAGCATTGTGTGGGCTGAGGTTCAACTAAGCGACCTCAACCTCATCCTGTGGTAGGGCGAACTCGATGAACAACATGACGATGTTGATGTCCATTGCCTGAGGTGTGGGTCCCTCGGAGACATGCGAGTAGTCATCATCGAGCATGCCATCATCGTCATCGCTCAAACTAGGAGTCGGTTGGTTATCTCAACCGGCTTGATCCTCCATACCCGCCTCATCGCTGGCCGAGGGCAAATTTCCTCAAAGATGGCATCTCGCTCATCCTCTGCTTTCTTCTTGGGCATCTCCTGTGCCCGTAGGTGTTGCAGACACCTTTTCTGCGATTTGGACATATCTAGAGGTGCCCAAGATGGCTGTGGTTTGGTACCAGGTGCCACTGTCTTGTTCTTGTTAGTCTTGGCTGAAGGGGTACTACCCATCTCGGCTTCGCATGTTTCATAATCTGAGGGGCCTTCACTACAGACCCTGTCAATCAGATCGGCCTCGTTCAGCTGATCGGACCCAGCTTCGGCGCTGGCTTCGGCCGGAGTAGGAGACTTACCTCTGTCAGGCTTTGGCGAAGGGTCCTTAGGGATTGGGACTTCTTGAGGCCCTATTCTGACTATGATAGCTTCGAACTCCCTGTCCTTTGCCTCTTCGCATTCATCTCCCTTGGCTTCGTCCCGTGCGAGTCGATTTAGAGGTACTATGGATAGCCTGTGGACGATGCCTCCCTCCACCACATCTGTTTGTCCCTGCAAGTTATAATACTCCGAAGGAAAACAAGGGACAAAGTTATGTTGTGGAGGGTGCTCCAATTGTAATACTTACGGAGCCCATGGGGTCCTCGCCCAGTTGTATGGCGGGGGCATCAGTGGCTCCAACGGCTTCGCCCACTGTGAGCCGAACCCGTTACTCGGAGGGGGTTCGGCCAGGTTGATGGTATCTCAGACCATATCAATGAGGGGTCCTGCAAGGCCGGAGGTACGTTTGGCCAGTGCAGGCCGAAGCCTCCCACCGGAGGGTTAGTCCAGAGCGGAGCTGGGTTTGGCCATTGGGGCCTGAACTCGTTCTGTGTGCTCGGCCACTGGGTCCGAGGCCACTATACGAAGGACTCAGCCACTCGGGTCCGAAGCCACCGTAGGGGGTGTTAGGCCACTGTGGCCTGAAGTCCTCATGTGGAGGGCTCGACCACTGTGGTCCGAAGCCACCATGCGGAGGGTTCGGCCACTATGGTCCGAAGCTACCCGCTGACTACATTGGTCACTTCGGCTGACTTAGCCTTTTTGCACGGGGGACTATTTCCTTAGATTTTCTTTGGTGTTTGTTTAACAACATATAATATGTCACCTTTGGCTACTTGTGAGCCCTAGCCGAAGGAGGCATGGTAACATTCCGTTTCCACACTCCTACTTCGGGGTTCTTAGGTATGAGTGTGCGTGTATGTGATTCTCCAATAACGACCGCTGTTGGGGGAAAATATTCCATCTTCAGGGTTATTGCAGTAACAAGACAAAGGTTGGTGATTAAGTCCAAGATTTCCAGCATATGACTCCGAGGATGCATTGAGTCAAGTTCGAAGTATGATGACGGACTCCAATTCGGAGTATATCTCCGAACTTGAACTCTTCCAAGAGTTTCCTTGCCAGCTAAGATGGAAGACTTATCTTCTTTCTCATTAGATTAGTCTTTTACCATTTTAGCCCTATTAAGGGTACCGAATAGTTTCCACTATGTCGGTTATAATAGAGGGGTAAAAGGGTCTTTTCCTTAATGTTTGGACCTATAAATACCCCCCGTTTTACCCAGTAATAGGGACCGAATACAAGTTATTCAATACACACTTTCAAACTATTCTAAGTTATTATCCTTTCGGAGGCTTGGAATAGTTTCCTTCGCAAACACTTCGTTTGTTAGTTTCTAATCTTCAGAAACCTGTTAGCGTAATCTTTTACGCCAACAGTTGGCGCCGTCCGTGGGGAACCTAGTTCAAAAAACTTCGTTCTCTACCAACTTCTCATACCATGCCTCCTAAGCGGAGTGCAGTCGGTAATCCTGTTCGAAGGTCCCCTCGAACCTCCGGAGTAAGATCTTCCGATACAGTTGAGGTCGGAGGACCTTCGGCGTTTCCTCCACCTCAAACTCCAGAAGGGATTCCCCTTCCTCGAGCATACAGAGTTCCTCCACCAACTCCATCTATACTTCGGCCAGCCGGAGTCCCTCTTCCACCTCAAGTTCCACTTCGAACTGATCCCTACAGTTCTCAAGACCCGGAAGATCCTTCCGGAGGAGATGAAGACAGTCTTGGTGATATGGCCGCTCAAATGGCCAGTCTCCAAGCCGAAGTTGCAAGGTGGCGGCAAGAAGCCGCGAGTAGGCTTCGCTCTCAAGCCACCCCAACCATTCCCGAAGTGCCCGAAGATGATGAGGTTATTTATCGCAAAGCCCCAGAGAATGCTTCCTTCGATACCGAGTCTCCGCTGCATCCCGAATTGCAGAAAGTACGCTTCGACCCTAAGTTCAAAACTTCGAAGCTTTGCAAGTATGCCGGAGATGAAGATCTTGGAGAATTTGTCCATTCTTATGCTCTAGCAATTGAAGCCAGTGGGGGATTGCGGGACACTATGGCAAAATGTTTTCCCCTAGCTCTTCAAGGAGTGGCATTGCGGTGGTTCTGGTCTCTGAAGCCAGGATCAATTAATTCATGGGGGCACTTGAAGAAGAAGTTCGTAAGCAATTTCCAAGGCACCTTCGTGCCCCCAATGTCAACAGGAAGTCTTTTCCAGGTGAAGCAGCTCCCTGGAGAGACATTGAGACAATATTTCAAGCGCTTCGCTCATACGAAGTCGCAGATTCGAGGGTTAACTACATTTTCAGCAGTTGACGCAGCTCGAGAGGGAGTCATTCATCCAAGCCTCCTTGATAAACTTCACCGGAAAAGCATATCTTCTGTTTCTCAGTTGATGTCATATTTCGAAGAGTATGCAAGGTCAGAAGAAGGATGGCTTCGAAGAACTGCTGCAACCCCTTCGATACTGCAAGAAGTAAAATTGGAAGTTAAAACTTCAGCACAGCCGCAAGGCCCTAGCTTCGAAGTTCAGCATGACAGGCGTAGGGGGCAAAAGCATCCTTGTTCAGAAGTTCTGAACATTGCACCCCCGCAGAAGTTTGCCTAAAGAGCTCCGCAACCCTCAGGAAGAAAGACCAGCAGCTGGAGGCCGCCAGGGAAACCGGCTGGCAAGGGCCAGGCCTTTTTTTGCTGTATTCATGGTGAAAACCGAAGTCACGCAACTGATGCATGCAAAGCTATACTTACTCTGAGAGGAGAATATCTGGAAAGAACTTCGGGGCGAGGCACTACTGACCGAGTTCCAGCTGAAGTGCGTCCGGAGCCTGTCCAGGCTATGGCATCGATAGAAAACTTCGATTCGGTAAGACGCCCTCCGGTGGTCAATATTATGCCACCTCCGAAGCAAGAAGAGGGGCAAGATCGAGGAAAAAGAGTAGTCCTCCCCATCTCCAGAGGAGGGACCCTTGGAAGTATGTCCAAGAGGCAAAGAAGAGAATATGTCAGAGAAGTGGGCCATATTGGAACCTCTTCATCTACAGCTGCTATGCCTCAATGGTCCCATGTGCCAATATCTTTTCCGCAGATGATGCAGTTGGTGTTAAATTTCCACATGCAGACCCACTTGTCATTACTGCCGACATAGCAGGAACTGAGGTTCGGAGAGTGCTAGTTGACGGAGGGAGTTCGACGGATATTATTTTTGTCCAAGCTTTTGACTAACTCTGCATCTCCAGAAAGCATCTTCTCCCAGCAGCCCATCCTTTGCAAGGATTTGCAGGACCCCCTCTTGATGCCCTCGACCAAATTGGCCTGGAAGTTACTTTCGGAGAAGGGCCAATGGCCAGGACAGAGGAAGTGATCTTTGATGTTGTAGATGCTCCATATGCATATAATGTCATCTTCGGAAGAGGCATGTTAAATCAATTCGGAGCTGTGGCGCATCATAATTACTTATGTATGAAGATGCCCACACAAGAAGGAGTGCTCACTATTTTCGGAGATCAGGCCATCGCACGAAGAGCAGAGTATGGTCATGGCCCTCCTCTTGATCCGAGACAGGTGAACAGTGTGCAAGATGATCCGGAGAATTTTTCTGCTTCTAGCGAATCCTCGAAAAGATCCTTCCCAAGACAAAGTCCTGAAGGAGAGATTGCAACGAAGGTTATTGTCAAAGATGTCAAGGAATATTCATTTCAATTTGGTAAAGACTTGCCTCCAGAAGTTGCTTCCTCCTTAGAAAAAGTAGTTGAGGAAAATTTGGATGTCTTTGCTTGGTCTGATGAAGACATCACCGGAGTCAGTCGGTACATTATTGAACACAATCTACTTGTGAACCCGAAGGCTCGGCCTGTTAGGCAAGGACTCTGGAAGATGTCTGCGGAGAGAGCTGTCCTTGCTAAAGACGAAGTTGAAAAGTTGCTGAAAGCTGGGATTATCAGGGAAGTGGCTCATACGGAGTGGTGCATGTGTATTGATTTTACATCTCTGAATAAAGCATGCCCCCGCGACCCCTACCCCATGCCCCGAATTGATCAGTTGGTCGACTCCACTGCTGGTTCGGAGTTATTAAGCTTCCTCGACGCGTATTCCGGCTATCATAAAATTTGGTTGAAGCGCGGAGATGAAATCAAGACAAGCTTCGTAACTCCTTCAGGAGTCTTTTGTTATGTAAGAATGCCTTTTGGCTTAAGAAATGCCGGGGCTACATTTTCGAGGTTAATTGCTAAGGCTCTAGGTCATCAATTAGGTCGTAATGTAGAGGCCTATATGGATGATATTGTAATAAAGAGTGCTTTAAAGCACCAGCATAGCCTAGACTTAGCAGAAACATTCAATAGCTTTCGGGCATGTGGGATCCGTCTCAACCCCGAAAAATGTATTTTTGGGGCGTAGGCTGGAAAATTGTTAGGGTACCTAGTTTCGAGCAGAGGAATCGAAGCTAGCCCCACTCAGATAACTGCGTTGCAGAAAATGGCTCCCCTAGAGAACTTAAAGCAAGTGCAAAAGCTGACCGGTCGTCTAGCAGCACTTAGCAGATTTCTAGCAAGGTCTGCGGAGAGAAGTTTGCCTATTTTCAAAGCTTTGAAAGGGTCCGAAGATTTTGCATGGACACCGGAGTGTCAAAAGAGCTTTGAAGATATTAAAAATTATCTCAGTAACCTTGCTACACTCACGGTGCCTGTTGCGGACGAAACCCTACTCCTCTACCTTGCAGCTACTGGCTCTGCTGTCAGTGCAGTTCTTGTCAGAGAGGTTGATTTCAACGGGAAGTTGGTACAAAATCCAGTTTATTTTGTGTCCGAAGCATTGTCTGGAGCAAAAACAAGATATTCCGAGCTTGAGAAATTCGTTTATGCTCTGATAATGGCTTCGAGGAAGCCAAGGCATTATTTTTTGGCACATAATGTTGTTGTACCAACTTCGTATCCTTTAGGAGATATGCTCCGAAATAAGGATTCCACTGGAAGAATTGGGAAGTGGGCTGTTGAGTTAGCACCCTTCGGCATATCTTTCCTAGCAAGAACAGCAATCAAGTCGCAAGTATTGGCTGACTTCGTGGCAGAGTGGACTCCCGCTGCAGCATGGGCTCCGGAGAAGCCAAGCGAAGAAATTTGGACTATTTACTCTGATGGAGCTTTTCAAGCATCTGGAGCAGGTGTCGGAGTTGTGATAATTTCACCTTCAGGGAAATAGGCATTGTACTCCGCAAGACTCAACTTTAAGTCTACCAATAATACAGCGGAGTATGAGGGAATTCTATTGGGACTTCGCAAGGCACGTGCTCTAGGGGCTACAAGAGTTGTTATTAAAACATATTCTCAGATTGTAGCAGGGCACGTGGACAAGAGTTTCCAAGTCCGACATCCGCTGCTTGCAAAATACTTAGAAGAAATCCGGAAGATTGAAGCAGCATTTAAAGGGATTTCCATTCGGAGTATACCTAAAGCAGAAAATATGCAAGCGGACATCTTAGCAAAAGCTGCAGCCAGAGCCATGGACATACCCGAAGAAGCTTTTTATGAAGAACTCAGTATACCTTCGGTGCCACAAATTCCATCTGCGGAAGTCCTTTGCATTCCAAATACAGATTGGCGAAGTTCAATCATGGAAGTGTCGCAAGGAGAAGCAAATATGTCCGAAGGACCACAACTTTCGAGGTTAAAGCTTAGAACTCGGAATTATCAAATAATCAACGGTATTTTATACAAGGCCGGAGTATGTTCCCCTTTGCTTCGATGTATATCTCAAGCTGAAGGTCAAGAAATTCTTCGAGAGATCCATGAAGAACTTTGTGGTAGCCATCTGCCCCCTCGAGCTTTGGCAGGAAAAACACTTCGCCAGGGGCTTTATTGGCCTACAATAGTAGCTGATGAGGAGAGCTTGGTCCGCACTTGCCAAGGATGTCAGTGGATGGGACGAAGGAATCATCGCCCACCAACAGCCCTTCAAGTCATAGCTCCCGTATGGCCCATGGCCAGATGGGGCATGGATCTTATTGGTCCCTTCCTAACAGCAAAAGGAAATTTAAAGTTCGCAGTGGTAGCAATTGAATATTTTTCGAAGTGGGTCGAAGCAGAGCCCCTAACAGCTGTCACTTCGAAGAATGTACAGAAATTTTTCTGGAAGAATATTATTTACCAGTTCGGAGTGCCTAGACAACTCACAGTTGACAATGGATCACAATTCGACGCAGAACCTTTCAAGAAATTTTGCGAAGATTTAGGCATCCAACTATGCTTTGCTACAGTGCGACACCCTCAGTCTAACGGAGCTATAGAAAGAGCCAATGGTAATATTTTGTCAGGGCTAAATCGAAGGATAGTAGGATTGGCAAAAGGACTCTGGACCGAAGAACTTCCGAAGATTTTGTGGTCCATTCGGACCACTCAAACGAGGTCCAGGGGTTTCACTCCATTCAGACTATTATTCGGAGATGAAGCTATGACACCTGCAGAGCTCAAAGGAGGATCACTTCGCAGCACCGAACCGGAAATAGAAGGAGAAAGACAGGCTTCGCTGGATTTAACAGAGGAGACAAGACTTCGAGATGTGGCAAATTTGTCAAAGTATCAGCAGCAGACGAAGGCTTGGTTCGACCCGAAGGTCAAGATTAATGAACTTAGGCCAGGTCATCTCGTTTTGCGAAGTATCATAGCACCAGGAAAATTAGGAAATAAATGGGAGGGTCCATACTTAATTGTTCGCTTAGGGCGTCCTGGTTCTTTTAAGTTAGCTAATTTGGAAGGTGAAGAGTTAGCGCATACGTGGCATGCGGAGCACCTAAAGCGATACTTCGCATAAGGGCTCCTTGTAATCATTTTTTGTAAGCACTTTCCGAATTAATAAAGCATATGGTTCAGATAATGCCTACCCTTCATAAACTTCCCACTTCCAAGTGGACGCACTGGAATAGCGGAGTTGACCGAGAGGGAAGTGTCATTAATTTGAATCATATTTTCGTACTTCGGACCACTGGTCCGAAGTTTCCGACGTGGTGGGCTGGCATAATTCGGAGTCCAAGCCACCGGCTTGTAGGCATCTGTAAAAGAGCCCGAGACCACAAGATGCGGAGTCCAAGCCACCGGCTGGTAGACATCTGTAAAAAGAGTCCAAGGAGACCAAATGATGCGGAACCCAAGCCACCGGCTTGTAGGCATCTGTAAAAAGAGTCCAAAGAGACCACTACGAACTCCAAACCACTGGTTTGACAGAATTTGCAAAAAGAGCCGAAGGAGGCCAATACAAAACAGAGTTTGAGCCATGAGCTTCGAATGTTTGTTAAGAAAGTCCAAAAGTGACAAATCATCTAAGACACTAAAGTGTCCGGAAAGTTGTCCTAAGTGATTTCTTTCAAAAACATAAGGTACTAAGTTACCAGTCTTTAGACTGCAAATAGTCGAAGACATTTTATAAGATTTTCATCGATTTTTAAATCGCTAAGGAGCTCCGAACCCCCAAAATTGTACTCCTAAGTTTTTCTTTGCGCCTAACCATCTTGGAATACAGTTCGAAGTTGCTTACGCTCAAAGAGGGGCTAGTGAATAAGGAGACAATTTTAAATCGATATTTATTATTCGAAAAAATATGATTACATCATGAAAAGTTGGTATCTATACCAAGAAGGAATCGAAGACCCCTTCGATCTCTAGAGATAGGGTTAGAACGACTAGTTCTAGAGCCGGGAGTACTAACAACTTTGCGTTTAACTCTCCTGCCTCCCTTCGAAGCTCTAAAGTCTTTTTGTTCTTGTTGAAGCTCGGCCCAAGTTCGAAGTCGTTCGGGGCTCCTTTCCCAGCTTTCAAGTTCTTCAGGCTTTTTATCTTGAGTTTCGTCTTCGGACCACACAATGTCTTCGGAAGATGAAGTTTCCAAGTTAACTTCTTTTTCTTCCTCTTTAATACAAGATAATATATCTTTGCTTACTTCGGATGTAATCGCTCCAGAGCTATCTCGAGGAACTAGAAATCGAGGGCGCTTGTGAAGTTTTAAGATATCGAAGGTAGCCCATAATAAGCGAAGTTCGTCGTTAACATCTAACACTTCGACATCTTCCATATGAGGCAAAGCCTAAAAACATGATAAGCAAATCTTCATTCATAAATATACAAAAGTGTAGTGCTTTACATAGTTGAAGATCCTAAGATAATTCTAAACATGCGGGTTTGGCGGGGGCTAACTGCTCAAAGCTTGGGACCGAGCTTGCTTCTGGCGTTGCCCTTCGTCAATCTAAGCCTTGATCGCAGAGCGACCTTCGGCTCTCCATGAAGTTTGAAAGGCTTGCCAAGCAGCAGCCACACCTTCGGAAGGAGTAAGAAGCTAGTCGTCATCGAAGGTAATGGGACCCTCCCCTGCGCTCGGAGTTATCGATTGGCCCAGATCTTCGTAGTAATGAAGTATGCCGATAGCAGCCACTTGACCGAAGATTTCTCCGTACCGAATGCCTGTTGTCTTCATTTGCTTCGCTGCTCCTTGGATCCTTTTCAACCATCGCAGCAGGGAGATGTTGTCATCCGAAGGAAGCGTCCCAGTAGTACCGAAGTACACCAGAACGCCTAGCAATTGGTCCATGACCTCCGCAGCTACCTTCTCCGACTTCAGCTTATCTTCAATTAATGCATCCTTCATCGAAGTTAGCTCTCTTACTACTCCGCCCGCATCTTTTTGATTTCCGCTCGAAGCACAATTTTTTCTGCTTCGAGCCTTTTGTTCACAGCTTCCAAGCCTTGTCTGGCCCTGCGCTCCATTGAAACCATGTTGTCCAAGTGAGCCACTCGACCTTCGGAGATAGTAAGATTTTGTTGAAGAGCTGCATTTTCCTCTCGAAGGCGAACGCTTCCACGTTCATTTGAGATGTTCGCAGCTCGGGCCAAGACTGTTTGCTACGAAAAGGAAAAACCAAGGTGAGAAATTATTTGTATATAAATTTGATGTTGTTTTGCAGATACTTTGTACCTGGTATGCTGCACGTTCCATGGCAGCGTTAAGCTCCGAACTCTCCGCCTCGCTCAAGATAGCCACCAAGTCTGTCTCCCCAACTTCACGACTAGCTCGATCCAAAGGCTCGAGCAAAGTTCGAAGCCCAGTTCTTCGCTCCAAGAAAGGAGCTAGAAGAGGAAGCATGATCAAGGCTTGCTGGTCATCTTCACTTGGCGAGGGCCTAGAGTGCTGAGCCGTGGTTTTTGGAGCCCCGGTAGACTGGCCCCCCTCAGTAGATTGGCTCTCGTCTGTTGACTCAGACGGAGTTGATCCTGAGCTCGGTTGGATCGCTCCCAAGTACCAATCAATTTGATTCTCCATTCTTTCTCGGTCGGAGTTGGGACGCCCAAAATCTTCTCTGAAGCCCGTACAATCTGCTCCGAAGTTATAGGGGCTGAAGAAGCTGAAAAATGAGTTAAGTTCATTAACTCTTCGATTAAATATACATGGTATATGTTGTTTTCGAAGTTACCTGCAGGGCTCGAAGTTGAAGAAATTTTCTGAAGACCGCCTTCCGAATCTTCCTCGAAAGTGATCGGCCAGTTGGCCATCAGAGGAGGGATTTGAAGCCCGAGGAATTCTTCGGCTAAGACTCGCATACTCAAGCGGTGACTGATTTTTTGAAGCAAGCTCAGACGAGCTTCGAGTTGGCCTGGATCCGGGTGCACAAGGGCTTCCGTTCGGAAATTGATATCTTGCAAAGGTCCAGCTAGGCGGCTACTTGCCCCAACTTCGGTGTAAAACCACTTCAAGATCCAGTCGGTGTACCATCTGGCATTGATGGCCTTGGCAGGAAACCGGAGAGCATACTCGTCCCAAAGTCTGAAGTTGATGCTTCCGAAGGCCACTACCATCTTCTCACCTCCGGGGCCTACAAAGGTCTTTGGTTGGCACGAAGCTCTGTGCAGTGCTGCGAAGATCTCCGCCCTTCCTTCACAACCTTCGGCTCGCAACGCCCATTCGAAGATGGCGAGACGCGCTACCGCATTCGGAGAGAGTTGGGGGAGAGTGACGTGGAACAAGTCCAATACCTCCGCCAAGAAGTCAACCGCCGGAAGCCCCAAACCAGCTTCGAAGAAGGCTTCGAAGACGACCACTTCTCTGGGTCTCGGTGACGGAATGATTTCCTTCCCAGGTTTGCGAATCATAACCCCAGAACTGATCTTGCCTTCTACTGCGGCCGCAAGTGATTCTCTTTTGTAGGTTGAAGGCCCTAGTTGATAAGACTAGTCTGTGTACTTTGTCGACGCCGGGAAGAGGTCTTGAGGGTCAAGATTTTGGGGATTTCCTACCGTCGTCGCCATTGTAGCCATTGCTGGTGTCGGAGTCATCGCCGCCAATGTTGCAGCCACCGCTGCTGCCGCAGCCTGCTGCCGAGCCAAAGTTGAAGCCGCTCCGGGACCTTTGAAGCTGGTTTTCGCCATTAGATCTCGCGGATTGCTTCGGATGAAGAATGGAGGCTAGGGCTTGATTGAGGGTCTGTTTGCACAAAAGCGGTGGAAAGGTACTCAAGAAGGGTCTGGGCCCTCTATTTATAGCCAGACCCCGATTTTTTACCGTTTGCCTATGCCGTTTCACATTCTTGACCGTTACTTTGTTCCGGAATTAACGCATTGCGTAACTTCCGTTAGAAGAAAGAAGCTAACGGCTATTTTTTCCAAGTCTAAAAAGGCTTTCGGACTTTTCGAGTTAGTTCTAATTTGCTTCGAATGTAATTTTCTTATAAACTAATTCAAAGTTTACATCTCCACGTAGTTTGGAGATGGTTTAAATCTGCTAACCCCTACGCATGATTATTTTTCTTGCGTATACTGCTGTCCTAACATTGCAGACTTATCGGAGAAGCGTATTCGAGGGGCTACTGTTGGGGGAAAATATTCCATCTTCAGGGTTATTGCAGTAACAAGACAAAGGTTGGTGATTAAGTCCAAGATTTCCAGCATATGACTCCGGGGATGCATTGAGTCAAGTTCGAAGTATGATGACGAACTCCAATTCGGAGTATATCTTCGAACTTGAACTCTTCCAAGAGTTTCCTTGCCAGCTAAGATGGAAGACTTATCTTCTTTCTCATTAGATTAGTCTTTTACCATTTTAGCCCTATTAAGGGTACCGAATAGTTTCCACTATGTCGGTTGTAATAGAGGGGTAAAAGGGTCTTTTCCTTAATGTTTGGACCTATAATTACCCCCCGTTTTACCCTGTAATAGGGACCGAATACAAGTTATTCAATACACACTTTCAAACTATTCTAAGTTATTATCCTTTCGGAAGCTTGGAATAGTTTCATTCGCAAACACTTCGTTTGTTAGTTTCTAATCTTCAGAAACCTGTTAGCGTAATCTTTTACGCCAACAACCGCTTTCCCCTTAGTTGACTCGGCCTGTTCTAGCTAAATCAACACTCTCTTTTCGTCGAGATCGACGGTGTTCACGGGAAAGGGGTCTTTGTCCAACTTCATCTTTGGACTGGGGTCTATCTTCAATCGTCCTTCCTCTATGGCCGATTGAACCTGTCAACGAAAAACATTGCAGTCGTTAGTATAAGGCGAATGCGAATCATGCCACTTATAGTATGGGTGTTTCTTTAGCTCGTCGGTAGATTGAATGACTTGGCCTTTAGGCAACCTGAGAAGCTGGTTCTTCAAGAGGAAATCAAATATTTTATTAGACTTAGTTATATCAAATGAGTACTTGACTTCGTTAGGCCGATTCTTGGTGGGAGACGGCTGTAACCCGGAGCAAGTGATAGGATTACTCTTAGCATTCCAAACCCATTCGGCCACGTACATGTTGGCCGAATCTTCTTCCTCCTCTGATTCTTCCTCATCAGAGTGTTCCATGATGTGGACTTCAACCCTAGGCTTGTTAAATGTCTTAATAAACTTCTTATCCTTGGCTCGGCCTTCCTGGACTAGAGCCTGTTGTAGGAGTTGACTAACTTCTAAAAAGTGCTGGTTGTCTAGTCTTTCTCAAATCTTAGAGCGTAACCCACTAAAAGCTAGATCCGCCAAATCCCTTTCTGAAATGTTAAGACTAAAACACCGATTTCTATTATCTCAAAAACTCCGGATATACTCAGAGACACTCTCGCTAGATTTCTATCTAACCGATGTCAAGTGTGAAAGCCTAAGTTTTGTTTCACCCATGTAAAAGTAGTAAAGGAATTTTTGTTCTAATTCAGCCCATGTTTGGATAGAGTTCGGTGGGAGCGCCTAAAACCAACTGATAGCGGTGCCGGATAGTGAGAGAGAAAATAGTCTATGTTTTAAAGCATCCGACCCACTAGCTTCTCCACACTGTGCTAAAAACTGACTGACATGCTCTAGTGTAGTTTTTTTACCCTCACCATCGAACTTGGTGAATTCAGGGACTCTATAGCCGCGAGGGTAAGGTATTGTGTCAAAATGATCGGGATACGACTTCCGGTAAACCCTAGCTCGACCCCTAGGTACGAAGCCGGTGCACTCCCTAAAGAGTGCGCGGATCCGCTCCTCGATGTCATCCTGACCTACTGCCTGCGTGCGTCTCTCGTGCGGGGGTGTGACATGTGGCGATATGTCGGCATGTCAGCCACGAGTTTCTTCCTCATGCGCTAGCTCGGGACATATGACGTGTTCGGGCCTATGCGCTTGTGCATGCGGCGCGGGCAGCGTGGGAAAAACTGGTGCTAGTGTAAGTGGAGGCGGCACATGGTAGGCGACGCTAGTTTGGCCGTAATTATAGTGATCAGTCTTAGCCGCAGATATCGAGGCCGGAGACGTAATGGCTTTGCCGATACTACCATTTGTTCTACTGTAAATGTTATTTATCGGTGGTACGCTAGCAACAGGAGCTAGAGGCACGACCTTGGTAAAGCCGAACCTTCTGAGCATCACCTCTACTTGAGCACTAACTGCCGAATCTAAACGGTTGGCTAGCGAAGCGCTAACAGCTTGGTCCACTGATGCAGCTATTTTTTGCTCAATCTCTAAAAAATATAAACGAGGCGATACTGGAGTTACCTAGATCTGAGCGAGGTCGGGGACGTTGACGTCACTCTTGATGAAGCCTGCGCGTGTCTTGATGTAGCTCCTAAGCTTGAGGTCTTGGAGTGCCTTCATCTTTGCCTCGATCTCTGCTCAATCTTCTGCGGGATTATCTTCAAGGGTAGGCGTCATGATGTTGAGGTTGTCGATATCCGTGCCCCCCATGGGATCCATCGGCGATGTAGACGTAGTAGTTGTTGTAGACATACCGGTGGCTGATACAGATGTACTTGTCATGTTGGCGTACCTTTCCTAGCGGAGTCGCCAAAAACTGTGTTGACACAAAAACAAGCCCCCACACTTCGATCAGTTCAACGATCCAAAAGTGTGCAGATACTTAGGGACAAGCCTAAGCATAACACAACACCGACATCACGTTCCGACTACCCTTAACCGTGGTAAGGGGGTGGAGTCGCCAGGTAATCAGATCACATATAAATAATCCAATTAGCTGAAAAGAAATATATTAAATAGAATAAATCAGCAAATCGGCGTTCGGACTGATCCAGATGAAGGCGGGCTCCGAATAGATCTTGACGCGATAATCACCTCTGAACAGCGGGGTTCGCCGCGAAGTATCTGACATGATAAGATAGCTCGAACACAACGTGCGGGCATGACTTCATCTGACGTGGGGTATGAATGTGGCAAAGCCTTTCTCAATGAAGCCTAGTGCGAAGCGTGCTGGTGTGCGGAACTCGGTCAAACCGACAATAGCATGACGGTCTGGCACGGGTAGTCGAAGCTCGAATTCCATCGAGGGGTGTTCTGGTAGCCTCCGAAACCAATCTCTTGGCTCCGTACACCTCCGGCGAAGTGGCTCCGAGCATGGAAACCTGCAATAGAACAGAGATCAAGTGCCAATTCGGCATGGGGACCGAATTCTGCTAAGTGTTGCACTAGAGAAAGAAGGTAGCAATCTGTTACACAGATTAGCGGATACTTCACAGGCGAAGTAACAAGGTGATAGCAATCTATTATATAGATTAACAGATACTTCACAAGCGAAGTAACAAGGAATACCACCATTCCGAAGTGGCCATCGGAGGGCTTCGAGGCAAACCCACGAATGTTGCAGAAAAGTAAAGGTAAAAGTAAAAGTATGGTTCAAAGCTAGGGCTTTGTGTTGATTTGTGTTGGGGGGTTAATGAACCGGCCTCACCCCTACATTTTTAGGGGCTAGTCTTATAATCTCTAAGATTAATTTGTTAAGATTCGGCCTAATCATGCATAGAGATAAAATTAGCCAGAATCAGACTCAAACTCTATCTCCAGAAATCAGCCCGAAGTGGGCCTTCAGCCAGGCCTACCGAAGCCTGCTCCTCGGGTCGAAGCTTCGGTGAGGCGGGCCTCCGAAGGCCTTCAGGCCGAAGGTAGCAGGCCTGTTGGAAGCTTCTGAAGCCCATAGTTGAATGGGCCTTCAGCCCTATAGGGCTTCGGCCTAGTCCAGGACATGTGTATTTTTGGTCCAAATTACCAAAATTGATATTTTGACAATCTTAACCATTAATGCCATTTTTTGCTATCAACACATCCCTATATAAGGAGAGGAGGAGGTCTTGGGATAAGGAATAAGCCTAGATTAGACCTAGCCACCCAAGAGTTCTCTCCTCCCTTTCTTGCTCTCAAACGTTAAGGTCGAGGATTTCCCATCTCTCACGTGCAGTGCTAGCATGTTGTCATAGGAAGAACTCCATCCCTGTATGTGTGGACTCCGTGGAGGCGTTGCTCCATAAGCGATGCTCGTGGCCGTCACCATGAGGAAAGGTGACTTCTTCATCGATTGGATCAGCGAGGAACAACCGGGACAAAGTGAGGATAGACTTGACACGCTTCATCAACCTCTTCTTCTGCTGCACCTAGCGCATCAAGTGCTAGAAGGTACTGATTTATGATCTCACACGCGCATGAGCCTAGGGCCATAGGGCGGAAATTTTGAATTTGCTGGCTAGCGTAGCTCCCCTATTCCCCAGCAGTGGTATCAGAGCCTACGTGCGTAGTGTTCGATCTGGATCCCTCATGTATAGAGATACATGGTGGAAAAGAAGATTAGATCTGTTTCTGTCTGCGACAGATCGGAAGTTCCGATAGTGATCGGATGTTCCGATGTTGAATAATGATTCGATACAGAAGGCAATTTGTTGACACGAAAACGTGCCCCCACACTTGCGTCAGTTCGACGATCCAAAAGTGTGTGGATACTTAGGGACAAGCCTAAGCGTAACACAACACTGACGTCGTGTTCCGACTACCCTCAATAGTGGCAAGGGGGGTGGAGTCACCAAGTAATCAGATCACACAGAAATAATCCAATTACACAAAAAGAAATATATTAAATAAAATAAACCAGCAAGCTGATCGGAGCCTAACTGATTCGAAGTATACTGTGCGAAGGGTACCTTCGGTGTCTGGTGCGAAGGGTCTCACCGAAGGGAGTCTTCGGCGTTCGACTGATCTGGCCGAAGACAGGCTCCGAACAAATCTTGACGCGAAATCACCTCCGAACAACAAGGTTCAGCGCGAAGTCCCTGATATGGCAAAATATCCCAAACGCAACGCACTAACATGACTTCGTCCATAGCGAAGTGTAGGCGTGGCGAAGCCTGTCATGACGAAGCCTACTATGGAGCACTCTGGCATGCAGGACTTGGTCAAACCGACAACAGCATGATGGGTCTGGCATGGGTAATCGAAGCAGGGTTCCACCGAAGGGTGTTCTGGTAGCCTCCGAAACTAGCTTCCTGGCGTCAGACACCTCCGACGAAGGGGCTTCGAGCATGAAAACATGCAACAGAACATAGATCAAGTGCCAATTCGGCCTAGAGACCGAATTTTCTAAGTGTTGCAGTAGAGGAACAAAGGTAGCAATCTGTTACGTAGATTAGCGAATACTTCACATGTGAAGTAACAAGGCGATAGCAATCTGTTACGTCGATTAACGGGTACTTCATGAGCGAAGTAGCAAGGCTTAACATGGTTTTGGCGTGGATGGTGGATGGCTTCCGGGCAAACCCATGAAGGTTGCAGAAAAGTAAATAAAAGTAAGGTACGGTTCAAAGCTAGGGCTTTGTGATTATGAGGAACCAAGTGAGGGTTTTCACTGTGGTTCAAGGTTATGATGAGTGATTGATGGAGTTTGCTATGATATTCATGTATGGGTGCTTGGAAGTGTGTGTGTGTCTATGCTTGTCTCGTATGTGCATGGTTAGATAGAGAGTCTAATGCCAGATGGTCGAGGATGTTAGTCGGAGTTGAGTGTGACCTCAGATGTACGCATGGAGACCAAGAAGGACATGGGATAACGGTTGATCAAGACGAGGTGTCATTCGAGTCAGCGAAAGGGAAGCTAGTACAAGTGACAAGGCGACTCGAGGGATCGAGAGCGGGAGAGACTTGCTGGCAGTCGAGTTCGTGGACTGACGACGATCGTCGACGATCTGGGAGGCTTTGTCGGTTTTTGGTGAAAACTGTCTCATCTCTAAATGTTTTTAAATTCCAATAATTAGGAGTTTATTTTCGTTTATTAATTTAGATTAAGTGTAAACTTTTAGTATTTTTCGGAATTTTAAAAATTCTGAAAATATATTAAAAGTATAGGATCAAAGTTGTAATAAAATAGAGTCAAAACTTTGGGTATTTTTCAGAATATGTAATTCTCAAAATACTCCATGGTCTTTTAATTAATTTGAAAATACTCAAGGGTTTCTTTGTAACTTTCCACCCTAGGGTGAGCCTATTTAAAGGCCTCCATGCCCAAGGGTTAGGGTTGCCCATTTTATGAAGAACCAAAAATTTTCTTTTCAGCTTTGCATTCATCCTCTCTAAAAATTTCTGTTCACTTTTTGGATTGAATCTTTGCAAGTGTTCTTGGTCTATGTTTGGGTTTTGTATTTCCTGCTTGTTTTCATACGATTAATAGTGCTGTGAAACACTGTAGCTATTGTCAACCGGAAGTAGAGTGTTTATGAATGAAATTTGCTGCTTGCACTACCTCTTTTTGCTCCGATATTCCCATGAGAGATCTGAAGTACTGAGGTGTGTGACTTCAGATCTTTAACAACACATCTTCTGTTGGTTTATTCTTGATTTGAACCTATGATATGTTCTTGCACAACCTCGGTTTACTTTCTTTTTATTCTGCTCGACCGGTTTTAATTGTTTGTAGAGAACAGATATTGTTGGGTTAGTGTTTTTGTTTTGATGTGAAAGCAGTGAATCTTTAGCAGTCTTTTGGCTGATCATACATCCAGAGACACCTTTCTTCATCTTTTTGTTGATGACTGAATCACTGTGGTATTCTGGATGAAGAACAGCACATGAGGTAGTCTGTTCATTTCATCTAGTTCTGGTAGTTTCAGTTTCTGCCAGAATATTCTTAGCTATCTTCTGTTCATTTCTTCAAGATCAAGGATTCAGAATGTCTTGTGTTCTTGGCCATCTGAACACCTATAGTGGGTAGGTATTTTGTTCCCTTTATTCCTGAAAACAGTGCTTTATTTTGGTTCTGTTTGTTGAGATTAGTTAAGCCATCACAGGTGCTTTATTCAGCTTTTTGCTGGGGTCAGATTACATCAGCACCTATGATTTGGCTTTCTACTCATACAAAAGGACATATCTGCTTTTACCACAGATGACTGAATTTTTGTGATGTTCTTGGATGAAAAACACTACCTGAAATTCTCTGTTTGATGGATGGTGTTCATATTGGCATTTTTTGGATGGACTATTGCAAATCTGTGGTTTAGAGACTTGAGACTTGGTAGTTGATTCTGCATAGAGATTCGCTTTGTGTTTTTTGCTGTTTTCCTGAATCAGACAAAGAACAGTACTACACTCAAGCCAATTGTTCTCCTGGTTCAGACAAAGAACAGTACTGCACTCAAGCCAATTCTTTTCCTGATTCAGACAAAGAACAGTACTGCACTCAAGCCAATTGTTTTCCGTATACTGCTAAATGTTCTCTGCATTTTTGCTTTTGATTATGACTTGGTAAACTGAATCAAGATGAAGTGAATTTCTGAACAGGAAAAAATCAAAGTTCAAATCTGTTTTGTCTGATGAAAAAATCTGTTTTGTGCTGAATCCTTTAGTACTGTTCAACATCATTTTTTTAGCTCATGGCACATTTCCTGGTTCTTCACTAGCACTGCATGTTTACAAGTTCTGCTTGAATGCTGAATTGACTTATTTGCTCTCTTTTTGGATACACTACAATAGAGGTTCAGCTATTCTGATTCAGTAGAATCTGGCAAAAATCAAATATCAGTTTTTAAAGTTTGACTGAATTGTTTGGTGTTTCAAAGTCCAATTGAAAGGATAGTCGACACTTTATCAATTGATTCAAGTGAATCATTTATTTGAACTTTTAATCGAACATCAATTTAAATCTGTAATTTTTAGAGGAGTGTTGGGTGTCTTTAGAAAGGCCATCCATTTTGATTAAAAAATTGTCATGGCGCCTATTCACCCCCTTCTAGTCGGCAATCCGATCCCACAGATTGATTTGTGTTGGGGGGCCTAACGAACCGGCCTCACCCCTATATTTATAGGGGCTAGTCTTCTAATATCTAATACTAATATGGTAGGATTTGGCCTAATCACGTTTTAGCGATAAAAATCGCCAGAATCAGACTCAAACTATATCTCTGAAAATCAGCCCGAAGTGGGCCTTCGGCAGGGCCTGCTGAAGCTGTTCATCAGGCCGAAGCTTTGGTGGGGCAAGCCTCCAAAGGCCTGTGGGCCAAAGGTAGCAGGCCGCCAGAAAGCTTCCGAATCCCATGTTCGATGGGCCTTCGGGCCGAAGGTAACAGGCCGCTATAGGGCCCCCAAAGCCAAATGCTCAATGGGCCTTCGACCCTATAGGGCTTCGGCCTAGTCCAGGACTTGTGTATTTTTGGCCCAAATTACCAAAATTGATATTTTTACAATCTTGACCATTAATGCTATTTTTTGCTATCAACACATGCCCCCCTGCCTTTTAGTGAACTAAATGAACTAAAAGCATAACGGGCTAAGGACGATACCTTCCATATCGGCCTTTAGACACTTTCAAGCACTTTGCCACGCACTTGGGAAGTATTTCTTCAAATACCTACCATTCAAGGCTCTTTGAAACCGCTCTCCTTGTAGAGACTCTAATAAGTATGCATTACCTAGAGCGATTTCTACTATTTTGAAAGGACCCTCCCAACTGGGCGACCATTTACCAAATTTGGGGTTCTTAGTGCCTAAGGGCAAAATCGTCTTACAAACAAAGTCCCCAACTTGAAACAATTTTGGTTTAACTTTCTTATTGTAGGATCTAGCTATTCTTCTATTGTCTTTCTCCATAGCTTCTAAAGCCCTTAATCTCTTATCGGTCACTTCTTCTAAATTATCTTTTAAAAGGGTTTCATATTCATCGACCGATAAGCCACCTTTCTTAAGAAATCTTAAATAACAAAGATCTACCTCTACTAGTAGAATGACTTCTTGCCCATATACTAACTCATATGGACTAACTTTGGTAGCATCATGCTTTGTGACTCTACAAGCCCATAGTGCCTCGGAAAGCACTTCATGCCACCTTTTAGGGAACTCTTAAATTTTCTTCTTAATGAGCTTAATCATAGTTTTATTACTAGACTCGGTATGACCATTGGCCTAAGCATAGTATGGTGAAGAGTTTATCAACTTAATACCATAAAATTCGGCAAAGTCTCTCACTTCTTTAGCAACAAATGAAGTACCTTGATCTGTAGTGAGAGTTTGGGGAATACAGAATCTATGTATGATGTGCTTCAAGATAAAATCTGTTACCTCATTGTGAGTCATATTCTTGAGAGGCACGACTTTGGTCCATTTTGTGAAGTAGTTTGTCGAGTACGAACTAATGCCCTTTTGAAGAGGGAGGATAAATTTGGCCGATGAAGTCTAAGCCCAAACCTCAGAACGGCCATGGCTTGATAATAGGTTTAAGTGATGAAGCAGGAGCTAGCTGAATATTACCAAACTTCTGACACGCTTCACACCCTCTATAATACTAAAACAATCCTCAGTCATAGTCGGCCAGTAGAAACCTACTCTTTTGAGCATCCAACTCATTTTCTGGGCCGACTGATGAGTGCCACAAAGCCCTTCATGGACTTCTCCTGTAGCTACTTTGGATTGATCAACATCTAAACACTTTAAGAGTACTCCATCAATAGTTTGGCGATATAATACATCATCTAGCAACACAAATTTAAACTCTTGTCGCCGAAGTCGGTGCACTCCCTAAATAGTGCGCGGATCCGCTCCTCTATGTCGTCTTGGCCTACAACCTGAGCGCGTCTCTCATGCGGGGGCGCAAAACGTGGCGGTATGTCGGCGTGTCAACCGCGGGGTTCCTCCTCATGTGCTAGCTCAATGTGTATGACATATTCTTGCCTATGTGCTTGTGCATGTGGTGCGGGCAACACAACAAAAACTGGTGCGTGCGTAGGTGGAGGTGGCGCATAGCAGGTAGTGTTAGTTTGATGATGGCTTGTCTCGGCCATATATGCTGAGGCCGGAGACATGATGGCCTTGCTAGTACTACCGTCGGTTCTTCTATAGATATGATTCACCGGGGTTGCACTAGCGATTGGATTTGGAGGCATGACCTCAGTAAAGCCTAACCTTCTAAGTGTCGCCTCTACCTGAGAGCTGATTGCCGAATCTAAACAGTTGGCTAGCGAAGCGCTAACAGCTTGATCTACTAATGTAGGACCGAAAGTAGCGACCTTAGGGGGGGTGAATGGGCGCCTAAAAATTCTTTCGAATCAATGGCCTGCTCCCAACACCAAACACACCTCAACAGACTTAGCAAAGAAAGGTAAAAAGATCAACTGAGCCTAAAAAGATCTAGCCTAAAAACAACCGGTATCCTAATCGAAAAGATACCAACACAGTGCTAATAGGCAGATTAACAAAGCATTTAAAACATGGGCAGATAAGGCTTCACAGAAATAGATCATCAAAAAGATTTAACATGAGTGTACGTAAAACGAGGAATCTTACTGTTCATGTTTTGTCAACTATTCGGTACTTGACGAAGCCTATTCGAAGTATGCTGGATGTTCACCGAAGTCTGCAGTACTTCAGTGTGGACATCATTCGTCCTTCAAAGTTCACAACCACCAAAGGTAGAACAGAAGCATGCAAGACACAAATAAATTTGGAGCTAGTTCGAAGGTTGAGCAGCAGACTCCGAAGTAGTCATACTCCGATAACGAAGCCTCCTTTGAAGTATTCACACCTCGAATTACCACCTTCAAAACACGTGCACAGAAACAAAACGCATGCGAAGCTATACACAACTAGCTTCTAGAGCTATGCAAAAACCAATGCCGAAGTATGCCAGAAAACCATCTCTGAACCAAGGTCTGTAGAAAAAGAAATCAGCCAATGACAAAGCTACAAGCTTCGAAACCACACACTTTGAAGTTCGAAGCCTGTCAGTCCCCTTCGTTCACGGAGCTCCTGTATACTTCGAAGGCTTTCTGGTGAACTCCGAAGCCTGTAGAAAACATACCAAAGCCTGCAGAAAATATGCCAAAGTCTGCAGAAAACATGCTGAAGCCTAGCAGCTTCCGTATTCTAAACTGCTGCAGAAAAGCAAATAGCCTGCTAGCAAGCGAAGCTATGAAGAAACCTATGCTGCTAAACCCGACAATGCGTACGACAGACCAGAGCTTCAGATGACAAAACAGACTTCGCATGGTGTGAGACAATCTTGATCAAAACGCTGAATACACAAATAAAATCGTGCCAATCAAGAGTTGTTCGTACACTGGCTTCTCTTTCCCATGTGAAATGTGAGACATGGATGCAGCAACATGGAGAAAAACAGCCAGCATGTAGATAGGTGTTTCTAGCCTCTAGGCTGAGCACAACTAGCAAGAAGGAATGATGTAGCTACAGCACTAGAGCATAGACTGAAAAGGCTAGAAGACAGGCTATGATGAATGGAGAAAAGAGAGCCTAAAAACTGGCGCAAGGTACTAGCTAGCCTTCTACCTACCAAGAAAAAAAACAGTCACACAAACAAATCAGCCGTGAAGACAAGAACCGTACCAAAAAATTAATTCTCAGCTCACACAATATGAAAAGCAGGGTTGATGTGAACCGAGATCATGAACCACCATGAAAAAACAAATCAACAGGAAAAAACACGGTGATAAAATCGATTGGCTGAACATGGTATTAACGAAAAACCTAGTTGGTTGATCGCGAGATGAAAAAAAGCGTGATAGAAAACTGCGGCGGCGGCACTCTCAGGAACACGAGAATGAACAGGAACTCAGCATGGGGAAAGTGAACTCAAGTTTGTCATTAAGTGAGTTCACCCTAACCCTAGGGATTGGGGCCCTATTTATAGGCAGCCCAATAGGCTAGGAAAATACCAAAAGACCCTTAGGGTTTTTTACAGACGCTGGAATAAAATGGAAAAGACCAAACTGCCCGTAGGATATTTTTACAGACTCAACTTACTGACTCTGGGCCTAAGGACAAAATAGTAAACTCCTAATTACAGATTACTTATCCTGAAGCAGAGCTTTCATAGCGACTACGGCTTCGCCTCAGAATGGTCCGATCCGAGATCAGCGATTGTCAGTTTTGCGTTGAAACTGACAAAGTGTCCACCAACTTTGCACCAGGTACCCGAATTGGGCCGGCCTGATTCCGCAGCTCTCTCAGCCCGGCAATCGCTCGCCGCCCGTGTACCTAAGTCAATCCTGGTCAACATCCCAATGGATCCTCTGCTGCTCCTAGCCCATATACCCAGATTGGGCTAGCCCGACTTCGCGGCCCCTCTGCCCGACAGTCGCTCGCTGCCCGTGTACCTGGGTCACATGCGGCCCAGACACAGAAGGTCTTCTCCTCTCTTTGTGTCCTCTTGACTTCCGTTGACAATGACTCATCACATCTGGAGCCATGAGGCCCACGCTCTTTAGCATGGCTCCTCAATCTCCCCCTGGATGATTACATTATCAACACTTCTCTTCATCAGCTCTCCAGTACCTGTGAGCACATGTGGAAACACGAAAACAAAGCACAAGAAAACAGAGAAGAAGAAAATAAAGTAAAAGTTTAACCCTAATGACCAAAATCTAAACAAAAGCAAGAAAGCGGTCATTATGGTTAACCAAAAGTAAAGACTCAAAAACGAGTGCAATCTCAGAATTATCAACAAGGATATCCAAAGAGTAAGGACAAACGGGACAAAAACTCCCCCTGAAACAAATCCTAGAGAAAGCCAAAACTCCTCCTTAAAAACTTCTCCCAAAATTTCTCCCTCGTGTTGACAATTGAACTCATCAAGCGAGACTAAATACACTCTAAAGAGACACAGACTCCCCCTGAAATGCAACTCCCCCTCAAACTATGCAATGAATGCAACTGGGGTGCAGGTGGAGTGTAGAAAGCATGCTTCTCAGATATGATTGACTGCAATTACAACATCTAACAGGTACAACAAAAGACATATTGTCTAAGAGACATGACATGATTAGTGCAATAGATGATATCTAAAGAAAGTCATTTGCATGCATTTTTCAATTTTTGCAAACAAAAACATCACCACATTTTCCAGTTGACAAGCAAGGTAAGACATGAGATGCAAAAGCTAACTGATATCTACCAAGATAAGCATTGTCCAAAAACAAAGTGCTTCAGCAAACTTGTTATCCTTTTAAATTTTCAGGCTTTTTTCGTTTTCCTTTTTCATTTTTGCCAGGGGTTATTTGCATGTCAAACCTTATGCTAACCGACCAAGTCAAGCCTAGGCCAGAACAGGACCATCAGATGCTTAAGACATTGGTCTTGGCATACACTATACTGTCCTTGTTCATACCAATGTTCTATGGTAAGAAGTCCAGAACAGTGCAATGCGACAAAGCAAACCCACCTGGATCTTTTCAACTCAAGCACAAAAAGCCATGGAATTTTTATTTTTCTGTTTTTTCATTATTTTTAGAGCACATTTTCCATGTTTAAAGCATATAGATGACCAAGTTGCATATCTGTACTAAGTAAGGATCTAGCTACAAGGCATGTAACAGATAGCAAAAGCATTCAGCTTACACATGCTAGTTACCAGAAGCAATGAGGATCATTTTTCAATTCTAAAGTATAAAAGCCAAGCATATGAGATATATCAGACATATCAAGTGAACTGAAACAAAGCATGATCGTCGACAAGTAATCAAAAGCATGTACCAGCTAGAATAAGTAAAGCAGTTCAATCATATAACAGAAGCAGGCTCAAAGTGTGATATGTGAATATGCATGATATGAACACACACAAAAAGACTCAAGAAAAGAGTAAAGAAGAAAGAAAACTGACTCAAAATATCCTAAAAAGGATACACAACACCCAAATCCCCTCGTAAACGCTCAAAAGTAGACTGATCTAGGGGTTTGGTGAAAATGTCAGCCAACTGATGATGGGTATCAACATGAACAAGGTCAATGACACCTTTCTCATATCGATCCCTCAGAAAGTGAAAGTGCACATCAATGTGTTTGGTTTTTGAATGGAGACAAGGGTTTTTCCCTACACTAATCGCACTGGTGCTATCACAAAATAGAGGAATTCTGGTAGGAAAGAACAACCCAAAGTCTCGCAATGTGGAAATCATCCAAACCAACTGTGAGCAGCAGCTAGCAGCAGCTACATACTCAGCCTCAGTGGTCAAAAGTGCAACTCCAGACTGCTTTCGAGAAGACCAAGAGACAAGGGAAGAACCAAGAAATTGGCAAGTACTGGAAGTCGACTTGCGATCCAACTGTCACCCACCAAAGTCAGCGTCCGAAAAGCTAGATAAATCAAGAGATGATGATGCTGAGTAATAAAGACCAAGATCGGGCGCATAGGTGACATACCTGAAAATGCGCTTGACAGCCTGCTGATGAGACGCGCGTGGTGAAAAATGGAAACGCGCGCACAGTCCCACGGCGAACTGTATGACTGGCCTCATCGCCATCAAGTACAGCAGCAAACTGATCATCCCTCGAAACTCTCTCTCATTGACCTTGACGACGCTCTTGTCCTTGTCCAAGCCCCTAGTTGTACCCATTAGGGTCATCTGAGGCTTCAGCTCTCCACCAAAGTCGAACTTATTCAACATGTCCCGCGTATACTTACCCTGGTGGATGAAGGTGTCGTCCTTGGTCTGCTTGATCTGGAGCCCTAGGAAATACTTGAGCTCACCCATAAGGCTCATCTCAAACTCATTGTGCATCTGCTCAGAAAACTTGGACACAAGAGCATCAGTAGTACCACCAAAAATGATATCGTCCACATATATCTGAGAAACCAAGAAATCTGAGGCATCTCTGAGCAAGAAAAGAGTTTTATCCACAGAACCCATTACAAAGCGCTTCCCCAACAAAAACTGCTTCAACCGGTCATACCAAGCCTTGGGGGCTTGCTTCAGACCGTATAAAGATTTTTGCAGCTTAAAAACATGTCGAGGAAACTTAGGGTTCTCAAAACCGGGGGGCTGCCTAACATAGACTTCCTCCTCTATGTACCCGTTCTGACCTCATCTGCCCTCATCTGCCCGCCACTGCTAACCATTGATAGCAGTGGCGGGCAGATGAGGTCAGCGCTCCCACCACCACTGTGTCAACAGCAGTAACGGGCGCGCTGACCTCATCTGCCCGCCACTACTGTTATCAATAGCAGTGGCGGGCAGATGAGGTCAGCGCGCCCGCCACCACTATGTCAACAGCAGTAATGGGCGCGCTGACCTCATCTGCCCGCCACTACTGTGTATAACCCATAACACAGAATGTTGTGATCCATAATTCACAGTGCCACAAACCAAAACACAGAAATTATATGCTTCACACAGCCATCCACATACACAGCAGCAAAACATCCACACATCCACATACACATCCACAACAGCAACACATCAACACAACAACAATCCATCTCATCAATTTACAAATTTACAAAGTTTACATTATATGCTTCACACCGCCATCTACATACACAGCAACAACAACAACACATCTCATCAATTTACAAATTTACATTTCATCACACATCAAGTCTAAAAAGTTTACATCTATCAAAATTTCAAAATTAACCATTGTTTCACAAATACATGCTCATGCGGTTTATGTTTTCTTGGAAGGCCAACTCATATCTTGCGCATCTATTGATAACAAATTCTTATCGATTTGTTATGCTTTGCCTTTTCATTCTTCCGGCCCAATCATACAGAGTTGGATGTTTGGCCACTTCACTCTCAGGATCGAACAATGCTCCAAGCTCATGAAGAATCTCCTGCATCGTGAAGCGGCACATCCTTGATATGATTTTTTACATTTGTGATTCTGAGAGTTGGCTCTTCTGGGCAACGGTTGATGGACCTGACGCCTGCATACGTAACATATAAGTACATACGCTGCAAGTTATATTAGATTAACAAACAAGAAATCAACTTACTTCTTTAGTATCCTCAGATACTGTCCGCCCAAACTTCCTAAGTTATTGCTCATGAAATCACAAGTATAATAGCCTCAATGCACGGAACCAAGAGATTGTTTGTGACACTTCAAAATAGACAAAGTTAGAACGATATATAGTTTGGCTTTATCAATTGAATTAAGAAATTTAAAAATATAATATTACCGGATAGTTGGTTCTGATAAGCATATCTTTTGACCTCTGTGGATCATGTGGGCCACCTAACTTTTCCACGTAGTATTTGTATGCACTCTGAATAACATTTAATATATCTTGATATTCTTTTTTGGGTTTATCGAGCGAGTCGAGCACATAAACCCTTGAGCTCTTCGGGTATATCAGAAGTGCAATCCAATGATCTCTATCGAAAGAAGTAATATATGATTATGTTAGTTTCATAATCGATAAAACATGATTAAGTGGATATAGTGGGTATACTTACTTAAAGTTATATGCTCCACTTATCATTTCTCTGTCCTTCCATTGATCCATGCACCGCACAATATACAACGCGGCACAACTCCTTTTCTTCTT
Organism: Zizania palustris; assembly: GCA_019279435.1. Taxonomy (NCBI): domain Eukaryota; kingdom Viridiplantae; phylum Streptophyta; class Magnoliopsida; order Poales; family Poaceae; genus Zizania; species Zizania palustris. The sequence continues at coordinate 99,073,019 of JAAALK010000287.1, read as the reverse complement.
CTTAAGTGCGTCTTCGTCTTTATTGAACATCTTCCTTTGAAATTTTTTCTTACCCGCAGTACAGTACTTGCTATCGTTCTAGTTTAGTGTCGGGTTCAGCGCACTTTGGCTTATGAATGATGGGTTCAAGTACCCATACATATTAGACTCGTCACAAATTGAATTACAACTGCATATGTTATGAAACAATAGTCAATATAAGACATTATTTATTTTTTATTTGTATTGACAAAGTATAACGTACTTACATGCACTAGAGCATCATGCTTGTGATGTCGGTTCGCTGTAGACGAAACATCCGATGGAAGTCGTCGAAAAATAGTGCAAGCTTAAACTCTGGGCAGTTGAATATTTTTTGTGGAACCTTCAGTTCTATTTGTGTAACTCCTAACAAAGACGCTTCGAGGTACCAATCATGAAATGTTTTCATCATCCAAGGCATACTCTTAAGTACTCCTTTGGGTAATAATGGTTTGCCTGGTTCGTATTCGATATAATCCTCATCTCCGTAGCTCCATTTATCAACAGAAAGTGAGCCCGCATGCTTTTGTACTAGAGCCTTTATGGGAGCCGCTTCGGGTGTAGAACGTGTTTGCCCCATAGTAGTAAAAAATTTATGCATCTCAGATTTCGGCGTAGAACACTGCCCAGCTTGAATAGTTATCTTGTGGATTGCTGGCTTTGGGCATGCATCTTTTTTTTCAGGCTCGGCAACTAGCACTGGCACTTTTGTTATGGGCTTGGCCACTGGCACTTGAGGCTCAGCCGGAATTGGCACTTGAGGCTCAGCCAGAACTGGCACTGGCATTTGATCTGGCTCTGGCACATTTGTGTTGGGCTCATCAGTGGGCTCAAGCACTGGCACTGGCTTTGTCACTCGATGATCAGAAGTCACTTTCGATTCTATCACTTCTGCCACTTTATCAGGCACTGGCTCTTCCTCTACCTGTTCCTCTATCTCACGCTCATCAACAGGTGATAAAGATCCTATATTTTGCACATCCTGAGATGAAAGATATGTGGGGGATTGTGATGAGACAATAGGCGATTTACTCTGAGAACTTGTCTGCAGTAATTTGATATATCGACTCACCCATAGGAAAAAGTTATTCAAAGCATCTCCGATTGTCTCAATCCCCTCATCAGGCATTGGAAGATCCAAGGGGTCATTAATAAATCTGTCGTTGGTGATCTCATTGACCTGAACCTTGGTATAGTCAGCAGGAATAAGCCGATTGTGAAATAAATCCCCAGGCATAGCAATGCCTCGTGCAGCCTCTTGGGAATGCCCTTTGCGCCCTATCGGTACATACAGGCTGCATGGTGTGTCATCTTTAATATAATTTACAGGAAATTTGTCTTGTACTGAGCCAACACTACTTGGTACGTCGAGTCGTACCTCTGGCACAATTATTTGTCCCGCTGCAGCCTGCATTATGTTTGGATTCTCGTTAATAAATTCAAAAAAGTGTCGCTCCCACTCTACACGGCGCTCTGCGGCGTCGTCTGTGCGTGCTTGACGCTTCTTGTATGTGGCACCCTCCTGTTTCTTGAAAGTATTTTTCCAGGGTGCTATAGAAGAGACACCTCGGGTGCGCCCTCGATGTTCCTCATTTCCGAGAGCAGATGTAAGCTGGTCATTACATCCCTCGGGCTTGAACTTTCCAGTCTTCTCCAACTTAGCAATTTCCTGTGCTTTCTGGAATACTTCACTAGTCCGTGAGTCGGAGAGCATATATTGGCCCTCGGGTGTTTTTTTAGCTCGATCTAGGAGCCATCTCTTAGTGCGCTGATTAGCACCTGAAAACTGTTCAGGTAACCCAGCCGCATGGTCCTCCTCCTCCTTTCTACTCCACTCATCCTCCTTGGCCTTATATCCACCTGGCCCATGTTTATGTGGGAACTTATTCTTCTTATTAAGTTCTTTGAACATGATGCTCTCTTGTTTGGCTTCTTCTGAGCAATGCTGCATTTTGAATTTGTTCCATTCATTTGGCGTTATAAAGTCATAGTCGTTGAGCGGCGACTCATCTTTCTGAAGGTATTGTGTGTTCAGTTTAGTCCTAATTGTACGGAGAGCCTTCCCGATAGTCTTCAATGTGGCAGCTTTAGCGTCTTCTAAGCGGTCTTCTGGGAATTTATAATGCGCTTTTATATGCTGCCACAATTCGTTATTTGTAGCTTCAGTGACACTCTTCAAATTTTTCCAAACTATCTTACATCGCTCCCTGGTGAGACATCCACAGTCATTACGCCACTTAGCTGTGATTTCTTTTGGCTTCTTTGGAGCCTCATCAACATGGACTTCTTCAACCTCATAGATAGTTGTATTCAGCTTGTTCTTCTCCTGTTTCCCTCTCCTCTTCGCATTTGCAGAGGATGTTGTGGCAGCGAGATCAACATCTATTCGCTCAGCTGACTCAACAGCTGGGACAATAGTTGTTCTTTTCTCGACTTGGAATAATCGACGCTTGCTTCCTCGCTTTGGATGATCCTACGATGATAGACAATGTGAGCTTCAGGAATGTAATGCTCGGTTAGAAGCTACTCTGACTTGTTCCTAACGTAATAATTACCTCCGCTTGAGCTTCAGGAATGTAATCCTCATCGGCGTGTTCTCTCGTTCTCTTCTTCCTAGGATCCATTGGATGTTCATTCTCCGGAGAGTGGTATGAAGATTCGCTATCGGGGGATCCTTCAGATGAACCCTCTTTATTTGTTTTTGCGGGAGACTCGTAGATGAGCTCCTCGATGGAACGTCCTTCTTCCGCCATAGATAAACTATTCAAAGTTAAGAGGCTAATGTATCAGAATTTTGGTTATGCAAAAAAGGTCTGCTGTCAAATTTTCATAGTTAAGAGGCTATTACTTCTGAAGCCACTATACTAATCCTAAAGTTAGGATATTGTGTTGTTCTCTCTCTAGTGTTGTTGAGGCCTCAGCATATTTTGTGTTGTTTTTCAAAATGTTCATGGCTGCCATGGAACCATGAGCACATCCATTCCCTGTCAGCAACACGAGAAAGAAGAAGCTGTTGATGGGAATGGATGTGTCACATGGCTTGATGACATACATGAGATAACTCAATAACAATTTGCATCATAGGCCTCTAAAAGGAATTGCAGAATCTAATGTTGGCATTCAGCCGGATGAACTTGAGGATTAGTATAGTAGCCTTAGAAGTAATAACAGTAGTAAACTGATCACAGTGTTGTTGAGGCCTCAACATATTTTGTGTTGTTTTTAAAAATGTTCATGGCTGCCATGGAACCGTGTGCACATCCATTCCCTGTCAGCAACAGGAGAAAGAAGAAGCTGTTGACGGGAATGGATGTGTCACACGGTTTGATGACATACATGAGATAACTCAATAACAATTTGCATCATAGGCCTCTAAAAGGAATTGCAGAATCTAATGTTGGTTTTCAACCGGATGCATGAACTTGAGGATTAGTATATAGTAGCCTTAGAAATAATAGTAGTAGTAAACTGATCACAGTGTTGTTGAGGCCTCAGCATATTTTGTTGCCATGGAACATTAGAGGGAAAAACAACACAAAATATGCTGAGGTCTCAACAACAATAGAGAGAGAGAACAACACAATCTCCTAACTTGAGAATTAATATAGTGGCTTCGGAAGTAATAGCTGACTACTGTAGCCAAGAAGAGTTTTCATACATTTCCCACCTTTGACACTGTGATCAGTTTACTACTGGGAGCGGCAGTAACTGGCGGGAGAAGATTAGGGCTTAGGGTTTTCAGACGGCGGGAGCGAAATATTTATATAGGCAGATTAGCAGTGGCGGGCATGCTGATTCATCCTGCCCGCCACTGCTATTTTCTCTTAGTAGTGGTGGGCGATGACGTCACCATCCCGCCACTACTAATCCGCCCGCCACTGATTACACCCGACCACCACTACTATGAGAGGTGGGGGTTATCTAACGTACGTTGCGATACATTTCGAGAAACACTTTGTAGCGCAGTGGTGCGGGGGTTGCATTGGTGCCATGCGGTTCGAGGTTCGAACCTTGCCGCCGGCAGGCGGTTTGAGGTTTGAACCTTGCTGCTAGCAGCCAAACATTTTTTTTCATTTTTGTTCTAATTTTCATGACTTTTTATTGATGTTTAAATTCTAGTTTGAACTTGATTTTTTTAACAATAAAAATACATCATAACTTATCAAATTTAAAAATTTGGTATTTTTCTACCTCACTTTACTTTTTTTTATTTCATTAAGAAACCTGAGATTCTTCGGGGAATGCATTAGGGTTTAGAGATGAAATGATTGTGGTTTGAAAGCAAAATCTATAGTTGATTCTTTCTTTGAAATTGAAACTTTTTGTACAATAAAAATACAACACCAATATTCTAATTGCAAAAATTGGTATTTTTCTTCCTTAGTTTACTGTTTTTATTTCATTAAGTGTGTTTTATGATCAAAGTCAAAATAAGTTCAATTTGAACTATAAGACATGAAATAATTCACCAAAATTTATAGAAAAACCATATTCATGTTTTTGACTCTATAATTAGTTATTATCCAATAAATTTAAAACCATCATAAAAATGTAGGTTTCCACAACACTCGATCGACAACTTGTATTTTTATAGTTTTTTAATCCTCAAAAAATAAAATAAAGTCTAAAAAAGATGAGACTTGTCATGTTGTTATGATATGATCAATCCATAGATGTTATCATAAAAAATAAAATTGTTTCGAGAAAATAATCATGTAGGGCGTTAAGAAACCTAAGATTCTCTGGGGATGAATTAGGGTTTAGAGAAGAAATGATGACTAATGTTTCAAAGCAAAACCTATAGTTGATTCTTCCATTAAACTTGAAACTTTTTGTACAATAAAAATACAACACCAATATTCTAATTGCAAAAATTGGTATTTTTCATTAACAGAAATTGGTATTTAAATGCAAAATAAATGTGAGATTCGACATGGATTTACCTCCTAGAATGAAATCCTTCAAAAGAACGAAAACAAAGCCTCCCCCTTCTTTATCTAGATTTTTGTCGCCATTGTACGGACAAAATTAAATGCGAACTCCAGTAGAGCTCAGTGAGGAAGAAGCTGCGCATTTATAGCTAGAATAGTAGTGGTGGTCGCAAGTGATGTCATCAATACTTTAGTGGCGGCCATCTTAGCAGCGGCGGGCAGCACCAGCTCCCGCCACTACTATTGGTCAAATAGTGGCGGTCCGGGATGATGTCAGCACCGACCGCCACTACTTTACCAATAATAGTGGCGGGCGCTGGTGCTGCCGTCAGCACCAGCAACTGTAGTGGTGGGCATCTAATGGCCCGCCACTACAGTGGTTTTGCCCAACGCCACTACAGTGACGGTTTGTAGTAGTGTAGGCAGATTAACAAAGCATTTAAAACATGGGCAGGTCAAGCTTCATAGAAATAGATCATCACAAAGATTTAACATGAGTGTACATAAAACGAGGAATCTTACTGTTCAAGTTTTGTCTCCTGTTCGGTACTTGACGAAGCCTGTTTGAAGTATGCTGGATGTTCACCGAAGTCTGCAGTACTTCAGTGTGGACAACGTTCGTACTTCAAAGTTCACAACCACCAAAGGTAGAACAGAAGCATGCAAGACACAAATAAATTCGGAGCTAGTTCGAAGGTTGAGCAGCAGACTCTGAAGTAGTCATACTCCGATAACGAAGCCTCCTTTGAAGTATTCACACCTCGAATTACAACCTTCAAAACACGTGCACAGAAACAAAATGCATGCGAAGCTATACACAGCTAGCTTCTGGAGCTACGCAAAAACCAATGCCGAAGTATGCCAGAAAACCATCTCTGAACCGAGGTCTGTAGAAAAAGAAATCAGCCAACGACAAAGCTACAAGCTTCGAAACCACACATTTCGAAGTTCGAAGCCTGTCAGTCCCCTTCGTTCACGAAGCTCCTGTATACTTCGAAGGCTTTCTGGTGAACTCTGAAGCTTGCAGAAAACATACCGAAGCCTGCAGAAAATATGCCGAAGTCTACAGAAAACATGCCGAAGCCTAGCAGCTTCCGTATTCTAAACTGCTGCAGAAAAGCAAATAGCCTGCTAGCAAGCGAAGCTATGAAGAAACCTATGCTGCTAAACCTGACAATGTGTGCGATAGACCAGAGCTTCAGATGACAAAACAGACTTCGAACGGTGTGAGACAATCTTGATCAAAACCCCGAACAGACAAATAAAATCATGCCAATCAAGAGTTGTTTGTACACTGGCTTCTCTTTCCCATGTGAAACGTGAGACATGGATGCAACAACATGGAGAAAAACAGCCAGCATGTAGATAGGTGTTTCTAGCCTCTAGGCTGAGCACAACCAGCAAGAAGCAATGATGCAGCTACAACACTAGAGCATAGACTGAAAAGGCTAGAAGACAGGCTATGATGAATGGAGAAAAGAGAGCCTAAAGACTGGCGCAAGGTACTATCTAGCCTGCTACCTACCAAGAAAAAAAAACAGTCACACAAACAAATCAGTCGTGAAGACAAGAACCGTACCAAAAAATTAATTCTCAGCTCACACAATATGAAAAGCAGGGTTGATGTGAACCGAGATCACGAACCGCCAGGAAAAAACAGATCAACAGGAAAAACCACGGTGATAAAATCAATTGGCTGAACAGGGTATTAATGAAAAACCTTGTTGGTTGATCGCGAGATGAAAAAATCGTGATAGAAAACTACGGCGGCGGTACTCTCAGGAACAGGAGAATGAACATGAACTCAGCATGGGGAAAGTGAACTCAAGTTTGTCATTAAGTGAGTTAACCCTAACCCTAGGGATTGGGCCCTATTTATAGGCAACCCAATAGCCTAGGAAAATACCAAAAGACCCTTAGGGTTTTTACAGACGCTGAAATAAAATGGAAAAGACCAAACTGCCCTTAGGATATTTTTACAGACTCAACTGACTGACTGTGGGCCTAAGGACAAAATAGTAAACTCCTAATTACATATGACTTATCCTGAAGTGGAGCTTTCGTAGAGACTACGGCTTCGCCTCAGAATGGTCCGATCCGAGATCAGTGGTTTTCAGTTTTGTGCCAAAACTGACAAAGCGTCCACCGAATTTGCACCAGGTACCCGGATTGGGCCGGCCTGATTCCGCAGCTCTCTCAGCCCGGCAATCGCTCGCCGCCCGTGTAGCTGAGTCAATCCTGGTCAACAGCCCAGTGGATCCTCTGCTGCTCCTAGCCCATGTACCATGATTGGGCTAGCCCGACTTCGCGGCCCCTTTGCCCGACAGTCGCTCGCTGCCCGTGTACCTGAGTCACATGCGGCCCAGACACAGCAGGTCTTCTCCTCTCTTTGTGTCCTCTTGACTTTCGTTGACAATGACTCATCACATCTGGATCCATGAGGCCCACGCTCTTCAGCATGGCTCCTCAACTGATGCGGCTATTTTTTGCTCGATTTTTAAAGAGGATAAAGGAGGTGATACTGGAGTTACCTGGGTCCAAACGAGGTCTGGGACATTGATGTCGTGCTTGATGAAGACCGCGCGTGTCTTGACATAGCTTCCAAGCATGAGGTCTTGTAGTGCCTTCATCTTTGCCTTGATCTCTGCTCAGTATTTTTCGGGGATATCCTCAAGGGTAGGTGTCATGATGTTGCGGTTGTCGATATCCACGCCCCCATGGGATCTATCGGCGACATAGATGTAGAAGCCGTTATAGACGTACCCACGATCGATGTAGATGTACTTGTCATGTTGGCGTAGCTTTCCCTAGTGGAGTCACCAAAAAGTGTGTTGATAGGAAAACGTGCCCCTACACTTGGGTCAGTTCAACGATCCAAAAGTGTGCGGATACTTAGGGACAAGCCTAAGCATAACACAACAATGACGTCCCATCCCAACTACCCTCAACAGTGGCAAGGGGGGTGGAGTCGCCAAGTAATCATATCACATAGAAATAATCCAATTAGCCAAAAGAAATATATTAAATAAAATAAACCAGCAAGCTAATCGGAGCCTCACTGATTTGAAGTATACTGTGCGAAGGGTTTCTGGTGAGAAGGGTCTCGCCGAAGGTAGTCTTTAGTGTTCAGACAGATCTGGCCAAAGACAGGCTCTGAACAGACCTTGACGTGAAATCACCTCCGTATAGCGGGGTTCAGCGCGAAGTCCTTGATACAACAAAATATCCCAAACACAACGCACTGACGTGACTTCGTCCAGAGCGAAGTGTAGGCGTGGCGAAGCCTGACGTGACGTAGCCTGCTGTGGAGCGCTCTGGCGTGCGGGACTTGGTCAAACTGACAACAGCGTGATGGGTCTGGCACGGGTAATTGAAGCAGGGTTCCACCGAAGGGTGTTCTGGCAGCCTCTGAAACCAGCTTCCTGGCTTTGGACACCTCCGGCGAAGGGCTCCGAGCATGAAAATCTGCAACAGAATAGAGATCAAGTGCCAATTTGGCCTAGAGACTGAACTTGCTACGTGTTGCAGTAGAGGAACGAAGGTAGAAATCTATTACGAAGATTAGCGGATATTTCACAGGTGAAGTAACAAGGCGATAGCAATCTGTTACGTAGATTAACGGGCACTTCACGAGAAAAGTAGCAAGCCTTACCACGGTTTCGGCGTGGCCGACGGAGGGCTTCCGGGCAAACCCACGAAGGTTGCAGAAAAGTAAATAAAAGTAAGGTACATTTCAAAGCTAGGGCTTTGTGATTGATTTGTGTTGGGGGGGCCTAATGAACCGACCTCACCCCTATATTTATAGGGGCTAGTCTTCTAATCTCTAAGATTAATCTGGTAGGATTCGTCCTAATCACGTTTTAGGGATAAAAATAGCCAGAATCAGACTCAAACTCTATCTGTGAAAATCAGCCCGAAGTGGGCCTTTGGTAGGGCCTGCCAAAGCCTATCCCTCGGTCCAAAGCTTCGGCGATGCATGCCTCTGAAGCCCTACGGGCCGAAGGTAGCAGGCTACCAAAAAGCTTCTGAAGCCCATGTTCGATGGGCCTTCGGGCCGAAGGTAACTGGCCGCTATAGGGCCTCTGAAGCCCAATGCTCAATGGGCCTTCAGCCCTATAGGGCTTCGGCCTAGTCCAGGACTTGTGTATTTTCAACCCAAATTAACAAAATTGATATTTTCACAATCTTGACCATTAATACCATTTTTTGCTATCAACACAATTGTTGCGATGCGGGATTCTGATGTTGATCGGAAGTTCTGACCCGCGCGATTTTGAAAAACTGAGCTTGTTGACCTGGGTTTTTTAGATCCAGAATCCAGTCATTTGTAGATTGCTCGCCTAACTTTGTCTTGCAGAGAATGTCGTGACTGGCATGGCCTTGGTTAAAATGTGATGTATGAGATACATGCAATGAATGTAAATTAAATATGGCTTGTGTGTCATGTTTATTTACATCCCAAGGCTGATGTAAAATTCATTACGTCTTGCATGTCATTTCTGCGGTACTTCAGCCCATGTAATTAGTATAGACTATACGAGATGGACTAGTACTCTTCAGGGAGGCCGGGAGCACATACTCGATGATGGGAGCCATGAATATGGAGATCACCATGTGAAGAAGGCCATGTTATGTCACAATTAATATGATTGCTTGTGATGCTTTCTTATGTTCCTGTTATTCTATTCTTGAATGTTTCGTGTGCGCTAGGGACATTATGATGCTAGAATAGTTTTCCCTCAGAAAATTAAGTGTTGATGCTCTTCCCAATAGCTACACCCACCAAGGTTCATGCTCATCAATAGTGGGTCTACAAAAGTAGGGTGCTATCTTTTATCTCGACCAGTTGGGGCGGAAGTCATACTTTTGCACGCATAGTGTTGGGTCACTTGACGAGCTATCAAAACGGTTTTGGGCCTTGGAGCATAGGAGTTGGGGTTGAGCAGTTGATGCTTCTCCAACGACAAGAGTCTCATATGATGTGATTAGCAAGGAGTTGCCTACCTATGACAACTAGCTTCTAGTAGTGATGCCAAAGCTCACTAGGAGATAGCGTGACCATGGATCTTGCACCACTATTAGTAATGAGAGGGAAAGTGACTGGTTTAGATAGTGGGACATCTTTTATTGGATAGAAGATAAACATTGCATAGTGCCAAACCTTGCATTTAATCCTTTGTAGATCATGACACCACCTACTACTGTTAAGAGCACTCTAGTTTTTAATTTGCGATCTATTCTTGAACGAGATAAATTGTCTGGAACAAATTTTATGGACTGGTACAGAAACTTGAGAATTATTCTCAAGCAAGAGAAAAAGGATTATGTTCTAGAGGAACCTCACCCTGATGAACCAGGAGAGGATGCTTTTGTAGCAGATAAGCATGCTTATGAGAAACATGCTAGTGATTCCGTGGATGTCAGCTGCCTGATGCTTGCCTGCATGTCCTCTCAGTTTCAGAAACAATATGAGGAACATGATGGTTACGATATGATCGTAGGGCTTAAGGGCATATTTCAGGACCAAGCAAGGGCAGAAAGATACAATGTGTCTAAATGCTTGTTTGGTAGTATGCTGGCTGAAGGGAGCCCAGTGAGCCCTCATGTGATCAAAATGATTGGTTGCGTAGAGACTCTAGAGAGACTGGGCACTCCAGTGGATCCATACCTCGCTATTGATGTCATTCTCCAGTCGCTCACATTGAGCTTTGAGCCATTCATCATGAACTATAACATGGTTGGATTGGACAAAACTCTAGTTGAGTTTCATGGGATGCTAAAAGTTGATGAGGAAAGTATCAGGAAGACTCCAAACCATGTGATGGTTGTTCAGAAGGAGGGCAAAAAGAGAAGGAGGAAAAGGGCTAAGTCTGCAGATTTGATGTCTAGTACTAAGCCGACTAGAAAGTCTAGGTTAGGTCCTACCAACTCTGATGAGTGACACCATTGCCACAAGCCTGGGCATTGGAAGCGCAACTGCAAGGTATACCTGGAAGAGTAGAAAAAGAAGGTAAGTACGACTTCTGCTTCGGGTATTACTGGTTAAACTTGCTACTCGTCCCAATGATTCATAGTTATATGATACCAGTTCAATGATTAATACTTGCAAAATGTTGTAGGGGCTGAGTAGGTCATGGAAGTGTGCTATTGGCGAGATGGATGTCCACGTCGGAAATGGTGGAGATAATTAAATTTCTACGATCGGATCATGGAGATGAATATTTGAGCCATGAGTTGACGCGCTAATCTTTCATCATCCTTTTGAGGTAATGCTCTAGAAAATGACGCTCTCACTTTAAATAGAGTTCCATCTAAGAGAGTAATGGGACCAAACTCTGAAAAATGGTTTGGAACCATTTAGATCCGAATTAAAACAGATTGGATATGTTTCTATTTGCCGAACTTCGGAAGTTCCGATAGAGATCAGAAGTTCCGATATTTGTTGGGTCGGAAGTTCTGATGTTGATCAAAAGTTCCGATGCTGAACAGAGTTTGCGACAGAGGAGTTAGATCGGAAGTTCCGATCCAGACAAATCGTAGTCCATATAAGGAAACCAAGTTTGGAACTTGGTGGATCCACCGGATGGCGTAAAAACTATTGAGTGAAGATGGATTTTAAGGAAAAAGACGATGATGGAAATGTTCACATCTATTGGGCACGATTGGAGGCGAAAGGTTTCAAAATACTCAAAGTGTTGATTGTGATGAAACAGTTTTCACTCATCGTTATGCTTACGTCTATTAGGATTGTTGTAGCAATTGCCGCATTTTATGTTTATGAGATATGGAAAGCTTCTTAGAGTTGGAATCTTTGTTTTGATGAGGTAGTCAAAATGTTTGGCTCCGTCAAGAATACAGAAGAGTCTTTTGTTTGCAAAAGGGCTAGTGGGAGCACACTTGTATTTCTGGTTCTATATGTGGATGACATATAGGAGATCGGAAATGACATTCCTTTGTGAAATGCTGTCAAGACCTTATTGAAAAATGGTTTCTCAATGAAGCACCATGGAGACACAACATGCACTTTGGGCATAAAGATCTATGGAGATAGATCGAAATGGCTAATTGGATTAGGCCGAGATGAAGTACATTGACAAGGTTTTGAAACAGTTTCAAAATGTTGAATATGAGTGTGATTATGTATGCCTCCGCGATCGGGTCAATCGTATGTGCCATGTACACACCCAAACATGCAGATACCAATCAGACCCAGGTGAGAGTCACTAGGCAGTCATAAAAGAGATCCTCATGTGCTTGAGAAGAACTGAGGATTCATTCCTAGGAGACGGTAGCGAAGAGGAGCTCGATGTAAGGAGTTACACTGATGCTAGCCTTCGAACCTATAAAAGATAATTCTCGATCGCAATCTGGGTTTGTGTTCTGCCTCAACAGAGGCATAGTGAGTTGGAAAGGTTCCAAGCAATAGGTGGTGGCCTATTCTACAATAGTAGCTGAGTATATTGTAGCTTTGGAAGCTACAAAGGAGGTTGTTTGGATCAGAAAGTTTGTTTCGGAGCTGAGCGTGGTTTCTAGTGCGTCCAGTCCAGTGGACCTCTATTATGGTAATAGTGGTGCTGTTGTGTAAGCCAAGGAGCCTAGATAACACCAGAAGTCCAAATGTGTACTTTGGCTATATCACCTAATCCGAGTGATCATAGAGAGAGGTGATATGAAGATTTGCAAGGTGCACACGAATTTTAACATAGCGGATCCATTGACAAAACTGCTTCCACGCCCCAAAGTATGAGGCACATGTGAGCTTCATGGGTATGGGATACTCGCATGAGTCATGTGTATGTGGGAGTTGCTAGTGATTTCTATGCTAATGTATGAGGATAATTGTTATCTTGTTCCTTGAATAAATATCGTTTGCATTTAATTAACGAGTACGACTTGTTATGTGAAACTATTTGCTTTACAACGATGCTGTTCAAAAGGGTCCCTAATCTACTCATCATGTGGGACAGTGATGATACATGGATTGGCACATCCGACTGATTGATGATTGTGTTTCACAGATCATAGACATAGAGATGTCAAATCAGTGATATGGACACATGTTGGTGAACATGGTGTTGGATAGACCCACTTGAGATATTGCTGAGATTGTTATGTGCCAACAATTGTCATCTCAAATGGTGTACCTGCAGAGTCCTTAGACTTGAGATCGTCATTTTATTCTAGAATGCGTAGTGACATACTTAGATGCTTCTTAACACTATTTCATAAAAGGGTAGTAATAAGGGTTGTTTTTAGGTGTGTTGTGAAACATGTCTTGGGATATGAGCAGTCAATATGGAATTTACCGCTCCTAATAACGGGAGAGTCGTCTTTGGGCCCCTCGAGGTATTGGATTGGAAAAGTGCATGGCCATGCCACTATGACTAAGGAGTTAGTCATGATTTGAATCCAATGCTTGATCGAGTGAAATGTCGAGCTAACCAACAAGGGTGGCACGTATCTCTCCTTGAGCTTGACTGACGGCGTGTGGTAAAAGGACTGGTGCGTGCGTATATCAAGGTTCATGAAAATTTGATTTTGTACGCTTACGGGGGTCAATATGTGCTGCTAGGTACCGCTATTGAACAGTGTGTCGGAAACGGTTTCTGGTGAATAGCCGTTAGTGTATGAACCTATCGGGTCACACACTTAAGGGGATGGATTAAAAACATGCAAAGAATGTGTTCTTGTGCAAGTGGGAGATTGAAGGATATGCCCAAGAAAATTATGGAGATCGGAAGTTCTGATAGGTAGTATCGGAAGTTCCGATTATTATCTGGTCTCGATACAGAGAGAAAATGTTGCTTCGGAAGATCCGATATGGTATCGGAAGTTCCGACGAGCCGAAAGTTCTGATTCGAAATTGGGGAATTTTTGTACTGATCGAAAGTTCCAATATGGTATTGGAAGTCCCGAGGTGGGTGAAAATAGATTGGATCTGTTGCGTGTCGTGCTGACTTTGGAGACATGAAAAATACCTTGTTGGAAGTTCTGATCCAGGATCAGAAGTTCCGATGTGGGTTATCAGATTGGATCTGTTATGAATACAGATTAGTTGTAACTAATTTGTGGGTTCCAAGATGTGCACGACCCAGGGGGCTTTCAACCCTATATAAGGAGAGGAGGAGGTTTTGGGATGAGGAATAAGCCTAGATTAAACCTAGTCACCCAAGAGTTCTCTCCTCCCTTTCTTGCTCTCAAACGTTGAGGTCGATGATTTCCCATCTATCACGTGTAGTGCTAGCACACTATCGTGGGAGGAAATCCATCCCTGTTGTTGATAGCAGAAAATGGCATTAATGGCTAGATTATCAAAATATCAATTTTTGGTGATTTGGGCCGAAAATACACATGTCCAGGGTCTGTCCGAAGCCCTACAGGGCCGAAGCCCATCAAGCTATGGGCTCCGAAAGCTTCCAGCCAGCCCATGGGCTTTGGCTAGGAAGTCTTCGGAGGCCCACACTGCCGAAGCTTCGGAGGCCTTCGGAGGCCCACGCTGCCGAAGCTTCGGAAGCCCACGCTGTCGAAGCATCGGCCCGAGGAGCAAGCTTCAACGGGCCTGGCCGAAGCCTACGTTGTCGAAGCTTCGGCCCGAGGAGCAAGCCTCAACGGGCCTGGCCGAAGCCCACGCTACCGAAGCTTTGGCTAGAGGAGAAAGCCTCGACAGGCCTAGCCGAAGCACACACTACCGAAGCTTCGGCCCGAGGAGCAGGCCTCAGTGGGCCTGGCCAAAGCCCACCTCGGCAGAGATAGAGTTGGACGCATTTCTAGCTCAACCTTTATCTCTATCCGGCCGGATTAATAGTAGATTAGATTAGGATTAACCCTCTATAAATAGAGAGGCCTGGTCGGCGTAGAGAAGCCCCCCAACACAAACCAAACCAAAGCCATGCTTTGATCGAACCTTTACTTTTACCTTTACTTTCCTGTACCTCTTCGTGGGTTTGCCTGGAAGCCCTCCGTCCGCCACTACGGAATAGTGGTAAGCCTTGGTACTTCGCCCGTGAAGTCCCCGTTAATCTACGTAACAGATTGTTATCGCCTTGTTACTTCGCCTGTGAAGTATCCGCTAATCTGCGTAATAGATTGCTACCTTCGCCACCCGTGCAACACCTCACAAAATTCAGTCCTAAGGACGAATTGTCACTTCGCATCGTCTCTTTTGCAGGTTTGCACGTTCGGAGCCCCTTTGCCGAAGATGTCCGGAGCTGAGAGATCGGTTCCGGAGTTCCCAGGGACGCTCTTCGACAAGATCGCGGGCTTCAACAATGGGCTTCGATCGGTACACTTCGTCGCAAGCTTCGCCACGACCCTACTCTGCACCAGACAAAGTTGCGCTCGCGCTTGGCCCTCAAGCCATTTTTCCATACTTCGCTGTATCGAAGATTGTACGCCGAACCTCGCTGTTCGGAGGTGATCTCCGCATCCAGACCCGTTCGGAGTCTACCTTCGGTCGGGTCAGTTCGAACACCGAAGCACCCTTCGGCGGAGTACTTCGCACCAGGCGCCGAAGGTACCCTTCAGCGCACCCTTCGCAACAGACTTCGAACCAGGAGGACTCTGACTGGTTTGCTGATTTTTATCTGTTTAACTTATTTCTTTCGGCTAATTGGATTATTTTATGTAATCTGATTATCAGGCGACTCAACCCCCCTTATCACTATTAAGGGTAGTCGGAACGCGGCGTCGGTGCTACGTCACGCTTAGGCTTGTCCCTAAGTACCCGTGCACTTTTGGATCGTCGGACTGACCCAAGTGCGGGGGCACGTTTCCGTGTCAACACACTTTTTGGCGACTCCGCTGGGGAAAACCTTCGCCAACACGATGAGTACATCTACATCGGCCGCCGGTACATCTACTTCGACTACTACGTCTACACCGCCGATGGACACAATAGGAGGCGCGGATATCGACAACCGCAACATAATGTCACCTACTCTTGAAGATATCCCCGCAGAAGACCGAGCAGAGATCGAGGCAAGGCTAAAGGCGCTCCAAGACATGATGCTTGGAGGCTACATCAAGACACGCGCAGGCTTCGTCAAGCGCAACATCGTCACCCCCGAACCCGCTCAAGTCCAGGTAACACCAGTATCGCCTCGTTTATCTTCTTTAGAAATTGAGCAAAAAATAGCCGCATCAGTAGTTCAAGCCGTTAGCGCTTCGCTAGCCAACCGTTTAGATTCGGCAGTGAGCTCCCAAGTAGAGGCGACTCTTAGAATGTTCGGCTTCACTGAGGCCGCACCCCCGGTTCCTATAGCTAGCGCACCTCCGACAAACATGTCTTTGGCCTCATCACTTATGGCTGAGACTAATCATTATGCCTATGGTCAAGCTAATACTGCATACCACACAACGCCCGCGCCAATACCCGCGCTACCCGCACCACAGACGCAGGCGCCCGGACACGAGCACGTTGTACAAATAGCGCGTAGGGAAGAAGCACATGGCAGACACGCCGATATCCCACCACGTGTCGCGCCCCCACATGAGAGACGCATGCAAACAAACTACCAAGATGATTTAGATGAGCGGATCCGCGCACTGTTTAGGGAGTGTGCCGGCTTCGTGCCCAAGGGACGGGTTAGGGTTTACCGAAAACCATACCCTGATCATCTTGATACAGTACCCTACCCCCGCGGCTATAGGATCCCTGAGTTCACTAAATTCGATGGCGAGGGTAGCAGGACCACACTAGAACATGTTAGTCAATTTTTGGCACAGTGCGGAGAGGTTAGCGGGATAGATGCCCTAAAGGTTAGACTATTTTCTCTCTCGCTATCCGGCATAGCTTTCACTTGGTTTTCGGCGCTCCCGCTGAATTCCATCCACACGTGGGAAGATTTAGAGCGGAAATTCCATGATTATTTTTACACGGGTGAAACAGAACTTAGGCTTTCACATTAGACATCGGTTAAACAAAAATCTAGTGAGAGCGCCTCTGAGTATATCAAGCATTTCAGAGACACCAGAAACTGATGTTTTAGTCTTAATATTTCAGAAAGGGACTTGGCTGCATTAGGTTTTAATGGGTTGCATTCCGAACTTAAAGAAAGGTTAGATAACCAAAACTTTTTAGAAGTTAGCCAAGTTCTACAGCAGGCTCTGGTCCAAGAAGGACGAGCCAAAGATAAGAAATTTATTAAGACGTTTAGCAAGCCTAGGGACGAAATCCACATCATGGAACGCTCTGATGAAGAGAAGTCAGAGGAGGAGGATTCGGCTGACATGTACGCGGCTGAATGGGTTACAAATGCTAAAAACAAACTCGTCAGTTGCTCCGAACTACGACCATCCCCCACAAAGAATAGACTTAATGTGGTCAAGTACTCGTTCGACGTGACTAAATGTGATAAAATATTTGATTTCCTCTTAAAAAGTCAGCTTCTCAGGTTACCTAAGGGTCAAGTTATCCGACCCGCCGACAAGTTAAAGAAGCATCCATACTGTAAGTGGCATGATTCACATTCTCATAATACTAATGATTGCAATGTTTTTCGACGGCAGATACAATCGGCCATAGAAGAAGGACGATTGAAGATAGACCATGATCCAAAAATTAAGCTGGATAAAGATCCTTTTCCAGTCAACGCCGTCGACCTCGGCGAGAAGAAGGTGTTGATTCGGCCAGAACAGGCCGAGTCCGATAAAGGAAAAGATGTGATTGTTGGAGAACCGCGTACTTGCACACTCGTACCAAAGAACCCCGAGGTAGGAGTGTGTAAGCAGAACATCAATACCCCTTCGGCTAAGGCTCGTAAGAGGCCGAAGGTAAGATATACCATGTTGTTGAACAAACATCGGAAAAGGGATAAAGAAGCAGGCCCACACGCTCAGCCAAAGCAGCCGAAGGGGCCAAGACCTTCGAAGGGTGCCTTCAGACCGAAGGATGTGAACCCTTTGCACGAAGGCTTCGGGCTGAGGTATCCTGGTTCTCCGCACGGTGGTTCTGAGCCACAATAGCCGAACCCCCCGTGCAACAACTTAGAACCCCAATGGTCGGGTTCTCCGCACAACAACTTCGAACCCCAGTGGTCGGGGCCCCCATGCGATAGCTTCGGCCCTCAATGGCCGAACCTCGCACCATGGTGGATTTCTCCGATGGGTGGCTTCGGCCCGCACGGGCCGAACATACCTCTAGCATGGTGGGATCCTTCACTGGTATGGTCGGAGACACCTTCGACTTGGCCGAACCCCCCTCCGAGCGATGGGTTCAGCTCACAGTGGCCAAGGCCACTAGAGCCGCCGATGCCTCCACTGTATGACTGGGCGGGAACCCCGTGGGCTCCGCACGTATCTAGGTCGGGGTACCCTCCACAGACTAACTCTATGCCTTCTTTTCCCTCGGAGTATTATGGTTGGCAGGGGTAGACAGACACAGCGGAGGGAGGCATCATCCATAGACTGTCTGTGGTACCTCCGAATCAGACCCTGCAGATTGAAGCCGAAGGGTGCGAGCACGCGGAGGCTGAAGTCAGGGAGTCCAAAGCCATAACTATCTGAGTTGGGTCTCAGGTAGTCCTAATCCCAAAGACTTTGTCGCCGAAGGCTAACGGAGGTAAGGCGCATGCTTCGGCCGGGCTCCGCGCCGAAGTTTGGTTTGATCGGCCGGGCAAGGCCGATCCATTTGACGGGGTTCGCAGCGAAACCCCCTTTGAACACAGGGCGTCTGAGGCCGAAGGGCACACTTCGGCCAGAATTAACAGGGGTCAAACAGTAGCTCCAGGCACCAAGACGAAGCCATCTTGGGCTCCCCGGGGGATGTCCAAATCACAAAAGAGACGCCTACAAAGGCTGTGGGCACAGGAGATATGCGAGAAGGTAGCTGAGGCCGAGTGCGATGCTATCTTCGAAGAGATCTGCCCTCGGCTAGCTACCAAAAAGATATGTAGGGAGAAGCCGGTTGAGATAATCAACCTGGCTCCTAGTCCGAGCGATGACGAAGACGACTTGCTTGACGATGATTACTCACACGTCTTTGAGGGGCCTGCACCTCAGGCGATGGACATCAACATCGTCACATTACCCACTGAGTTTGCACCACCACGGGACGAGGCCGAGGTCGCTTAGTTGAACCTCGGTCCGCGCAGTGCCATCTTCGAGAAGCCCGAAGACTCAGCTCGCCATCTAAAGCCTCTCTATGTCAGGGGTCACATTGATGGGAAGCCAATTTCCCGTATGCTCGTCGACGGTGGTGCCACGGTTAATCTAATGCCTTATTCATTGTTGAAGAAACATGACAGGGATGAAGATGATCTGAAGAAGACTAACTTGATGCTCAACGGCTTCAACGGCGAGAGCTCCGAAGCCAAGGGAGTACTCTCTATGGAGTTGACGGTGGGCAACAAGACGTTGCCAACGGCGTTCTTCATCGTCGAAGTACAAGGTAATTATAGTGTGTTACTCGGACGCGACTGGATCGATGCGAACTGTTGCATCCCCTCTACCCTACACCAGTGCTTGGTACAGTGGGACGGCGATGAGGTGGAGGTCATCCCCTAGGATACCTCGGCCCAAGTAGCTTTGGCCGATGTGTCGGTCGACGCTGTCCATAACAAAGTAGAGTGTCTATCTGGTAGAGACCTTTCGGACTATGACTTTGTTAGCATATCCGGAGGACGGTTTGTACCAGTGTCTGTAAAGCCGGATTGAGTAGCACGACTACTTTTGTACTAGTAGTCATGTCTAGCAAGAATAATCTAGATTGGCTAAAGTCTCGAGTGGAGCAGTATCGGTCTAATAAAGACGGTATTGCCGAAGCCATCGAGGACTTTAGCGAAGTAGAAAAATTAGGACAAGGTTTTGCGTCGGCCGATCCCTTGGAGGAAGTTGATATAGGCAATGGTAACATTCCAAGGCCGACTTTTGTAAACCAACATTTACGGCCCGATGTAAAGGCTGAAGTAATAAAGTTACTTTGGTCGTGTGTCAATTGTTTCGCATGGGAGTATAGCGAAATGCCAGGGCTAAGCCGCGAGCTCGTGGAGCATCGGCTGCCCATCAAGCCCAGATTTAGGCCTTATAAACAGCCTCCCCGTCGCTTTAATTCGACCATCTATGACTGAGTTAAAGAAGAAGTGGAACGACTACTTAAGGCTGAGTTTATTAGGCCATGCAGGTACGCGGAATGGGTTGCTAACATTGTGCCTGCAGAAAAGAAAGGAAGCGGCAAGATACGGGTATGCATTGATTTTAGGGATCTGAACAGAGCCACTCCAAAAGACGAGTATCCAATGCCGATAGCCGACATGTTGATCAACGATGCTTCAGGACACAAGGTACTAAGTTTTCTTGATGGCAATGCCGGTTACAATCAAATCTTTATGGCCGAAGAGGACGTCTATAAGACTGTCTTTCGATGCCCTGGTTTTGTCGGTTTATTCTAATGGGTCGTCATGACTTTTGGGTTGAAGAATGCCGGCGCCACGTATCAGTGTGCTATGAACTTGATCTTTCATGACTTGTTAGGAGTCATGTTAGAAGTTTACATCGATATCATCGTGGTCAAATCGGATGCTATGGGAAACCATTTAGCCGATTTGAAGGTTGCTTTCGATAGGATGCGGCAGTATGGGTTGAAAATGAACCCACTCAAGTGTGCTTTTGGCGTGTCGGCAGGTAAGTTCTTAGGTTTCATGATTCATGAGAGAGGTATAGAGATTGATCCTAAGAGACTTGAGAAGAATAGAAATGTTGCAGCGCCAGCATGCAAGAAGGATGTGCAAAAGTTGCTGGGCAAGTTGAACTATTTGCGTCGCTTTATATCCAACTTGTCTGGCAAGATTGATGCCTTTGTCCCCATACTCCGGCTAAAAAATGAAGCCGAGTTCACTTGGGGGGCAAGCCAGCAAAATGCTTTTGAGAAGATCAAGGAGTGCTTGTCATCACCACCCGTGGTGAGAGCACCCAAGGCCGGGATTCTGTTTCGGCTATACATCACTGCTGAAGAAAGCGTGATTGGAGCTGTGCTAACCCAGGAGGTGGAGGGGAAGGAGTACATCATCACGTTCTTGAGCCGCCGCCTGCTGGATGCCGAAACCAGGTACACGTTTGTGGAGCGATTATGTTTATCACTTTATTACGCATGCACCAAGTTACGCCATTATCTTCTCCCCACCACATCTGTTGTCGTTTGCCAAACCGATGTTATAAAGAACATGTTGCAGAAGCCGATTCTAAGTGGAAGAATCAGAAAGTGGGCTTATGCGTTAATTGAGTACAATTTGGTCTACGAGCCCCTAAAAGCGATGAAAGGCCAAGTCGTAGCAAACTTCATAGTTGATCATCACATAGATGCTGGCTGGAGTGATGCTATTGCTCTAGTTGAAGTAGTGCCATGGAAAATCTATTTTGATGGTTCGGCTTGCAAAAATGGCCAGGGAATTGGAGTGGTTCTCATGTCACCTAATGGTATGTGCTTTGAAACCTCGGCCCGACTAGAGTTTTCTTCCACTAATAACCAAGCCGAATACGAAGCTTTGTTGTTAGGTCTTGAATTGCTAGAGTCTGTAGGTGCTAAGCATGTTCACGCGTACGGTGATTCATTATTAGTAGTACAACAAGTAGCTAAGAGTGCTCAATGTTTTAATGGCTTACTGAATAGCTACTTGGACAAATGCCTAGACATAGTTGCTACTTTTGATGATTTCAAAATATCTCATGTGTCAAGAGAAGCCAATTCAATCGCTAATGATTTGGCTCAGCAAGCATCTGGCTATCAAGTCAGGAGAGGGAAATTTTTTGTGTTGAAAAAGCCGATGTTTGGTCTCATTGCCGAAGCCAGTGATGCTGGACAGACGCATCCTTCGGGTTGAAGCCCTCGGGTCGCCGAAGGCCACCGCATGCCGGAGCCCCTAGATCGGAGTGCTCCGCCCGCCGAGGGGTCCGGCATGCCAGAGCTTATAGTCCGAAGCCTCTCGGATGGGGAAGGCTCTCCAGGGTCCGAACCCTCCGAAGGGCTTCGACCCAGCACACTCCGAGCAGCCACTTCGGCTGAGCCTCGGCAGGAGCTGGGATGGCTCGGGGGGCACCCCGAAGTCAGTATTTTGGAAGTTTTTTCAGAAGGTGGACCAGTGAAGCCCTCTGAAATCTGTGAGGGCGATTGGAGAATCCCAATCGTCCAGTATTTGAAAGACCCTAGCCGAAGGGCTGATCGTAAGGTTCGGCGACAAGCGTTCAAATTCGTGTTGATAGACGACACATTGTACCGCCGAACCATCAACGGAGTGCTACTAAAATGCTTAGACCATGAGCAGTCCCAAGTGGCCACAGGAGAAGTCCATGAGGGGCTTTGCGGCACTCATTAGTCGGCCCAAATGATGAGTTGGATGCTCAAAAGAGCAGGGTTTTATTGGCCGACTATGACAGAAGATTGCTTCAAGTACTATAGAGGGTGTGAGGCATGTCAGAAGTTTGGCAACATCTAGTTAGCTCCTGCCTCATTACTCAATCCTATTGTCAAGCCATGGCCGTTTCGAGGTTGGGGTTTAGACTTCATCAGCCAAATCTACCCTCCTTCCTCGAAGGGGCATCAGTTCGTGTTGATGGCGACAGATTACTTCACCAAATGGACCGAGGCCGTACCTCTCAAGAACATGACTCATAATGAGGTACACAATTTTATTTTAAAGCACATCATACATATATTCGGCATCCCTCAAAATCTTACTACGGATCAAGGTGGTTCATTTGTTTCTAAAGAAGTAAGGGACTTCACCGAATACTATGGCATTAAGTTGATAAACTCTTCACCTAACTATGCTCAGGCCAATGGTCAGGGCGAGTCTAGTAATAAAACCGTGATTAAGCTTATTAAGAAGAAAATTGAAGAGTTTCCTAAAAGGTGGCATGAAGTGCTTTCTGAGGCATTATGGGCTTGTAGGATTGCAAAGCACGGTGCCACCAAGGTCAGTCCATATGAGTTGGTATATGGACAAGAGGTCGTTCTGCCTATAGAGGTAGATCTTGGCTCCTTGAGAGTGTTGAAGCAAGACGGCTTATCGATCAATGAATATGAAGCTCTTATGAAGGATAATCTGGAGGAAGTGACCAATAAGAGACTAAGAGCTTTAGAAGCCATAGAGGTAGACAAGAAGAGAGTAGCTAGAGCCTACAATAAGAAGGTTAAACCAAAATCGTTTCAAATAGGAGACTTGGTATGGAAGACGATTTTGCCTTTAGGCACGAAAAGTCCCAAATTTGGCAAATGGTCACCTAGTTGGGAAGGTCCTTTTAAGATAGCCGAAATCGCCCCCGGCAATGCATACGTGTTGGAATCCCTGCAGGGAGAGAGGTTTCGAAGGGCTTTGTATGGTAGGTACTTGAAAGGGTATTTCCCGAGTGTGTGGCAAACATCATAAAAGTGTCGAAAAGCCGATATGGATGGTACCATCTTCAGCTCGTTGTGCTTTTAGTTCACTCAGTTCACTAAAAGGGTGGGGGCATGTGTTGATAGCAGAAAATGGCATTAATGGCTAGATTATCAAAATATCAAATTTTGGTGATTTGGGCCAAAAATACACATGTCCAGGGTCTGTCCGAAGCCCTACAGGGCTGAAGCCCATCAAGCTATGGGCTCCGAAAGCTTCCAGCCAGCCCATGGGCTTCGGACAGGAAGTCTTCGGAGGCCCACGCTGCCGAAGCTTCGGAGGCCTTCGGAGGCCCACGCTGCTGAAGCTTCGGAAGCCCACGCTGTCGAAGCTTCGGCCCGAGGAGCAAGCTTCAACGGGCCTGGCTGAAGCCTACGCTGTCGAAGCTTCGGCCCGAGGAGCAAGCCTCAATGGGCCTAGCCGAAGCCCACGCTACCGAAGCTTCAGCCCGAGGAGCAAGCCTCGATGGGCCTGGCCTAAGCCCACGCTACCGAAGCTTCGGCCCGAGGAGTAGGCCTCGGTGGGCCTGGCCAAAGCCCACCTCGGCAGAGCTAGAGTTGGACGCGTTTCCAGCTCAACCTTTATCTCTATCTGGCCGGATTAATAGTAGATTAGATTAGGATTAACCCTCTATAAATAGAGAGGACTGGCTGGCGTAGAGAAGCCCCCCAAACACAAACCAAACCAAAGCCATGCTTTGATCGTACCTTTACTTTTACCTTTACTTTCATGTACCTATTTGTGGGTTTGTCTGGAAGCCCTCCATCCGCCACAGCGGAACAGTGGTAAGCCTTGTTACTTCGCCCGTGAAGTCCCCGTTAATCTACGTAACAGATTGTTATCGCCTTGTTACTTCGCCTGTGAAGTATCCGCTAATCTGCGTAATAGATTGCTACCTTCGCCACCCGTGCAACACCTCGCAAAATTCGGTCCTAAGGCCGAATTGGTATTTCACATCGTCTCTGTTGCAGGTTCGCACGTTCGGAGCCCCTTCGCCGAAGGTGTCCGGAGCTGAGAGATCGGTTCCGGAGGTCCCAAGGACGCCATTCGACAAGATCGCGGGGTTCGACAATAGGCTTCGATCGGTACACTTGATCGCAAGCTTCACCATGACCCTACTCCACACCAGACGAAGTTGCGCTCGCGCTTGGCCCTCACGCCATTTTTCTGTACTTCGCTGTATCGAAGATTGTACGCGAACCTCGCTGTTCAGAGGTGATCTCCGTATCCAGACCCGTTCGGAGTCTACCTTCGGCCGGTTCAGTTCGAACGCCGAAGCACCCTTCGGCGGAGTACTTCGCACCAGGTGCCGAAGGTACCGTTCGGCGCACCCTTTGCAACAGACTTCGAACCAGGAGGACTCCGACTGGTTTGCTGATTTTTATCTATTGAACTTATTTCTTTCAGCTAATTGGATTATTTTGTGTAATCTGATTGCCTGGCGACTCCACCCCCTTATCACTATTAAGGGTAGTCGGAACACGGCGTCAGTGCTACGTCACACTTAGGCATGTCCCTAAGTATCCATGCACTTTTGGATCGCCGGACTGACCCAAGTGCGGGGGCACGTTTCCGTGTCAACACCTGTATGTGTGAACTCCGTGGAGGTGTTGCTCCATAAGCGACACTCGTGGCCATCACCACGAGGAAAGGCGACTTCTTCATTGATTCGATCGGCGAGGAACGGCCGGGACAAAGCAAGGATAGGCTTGATGCGCTTCATCAACTTCTTCTTCTCCTGCACCTAGCGTGTCAAGTGCTAGAAGGTACCAATCTATGATCTCACACGCGCATGAGGCTAGGGCCATAGGGCGGAAATTTTGAATTTGTCGGCTAACGTAGCTCCCCTATTCCCCAACAGTGCGTGGTTAAGACTCCAGAGCAAGTGGCCCGGATCGTCGAGAAGATCCTCGGGGCCCCTACTCCGGCGGAGCACAAACGGAGGGTGGAGCTCGTAGTGTCTTGGGAACGGTTCAACCATGTGTGGAGTGCCCTATGGCTCAAGCCCCCACGCCTTCTAGATGTCGATCTGCTGGACCCAGCCCCGAAGAATAGAAAGGCGGACCCCGGCGCAGCGGGGTCCTCGAAGCGACCTGTGAAGAAGACATCGAAGAGGCTGAAACACCTTTTCCCTGTCTCTTCGTCTAACCTTGCCTCGGAGGAGGGAACCTCAGGCGGGGAAGTGGCGGTTGAGCCAGGTGCCCTAGCTCCGGGCCTTGGCGCTTCCGAGCCAAACAAAGCCATGGATGATGATGACGGCGTCAAGGCTTCGGTCTCGGTGGAGTCATTCCGACTTCCCGCAGAAGCAGAGTCAGAGGGAGGTGACACGGCGGTGAGGGTAACCCCACAAATGGTTTCACCTCTAGGTGTAGCGTTCGGAGGGGCTCCGACTAATTCCCACAGGAGTCTCTGAGGAGCCATGCTGAATAGCGTGGGCCTCATGGCTCCAGATGTGACGAGTCATTGTCAACGATAGTCAAAGATGACAGAAGAAGAAAGGAGATCTGATGTTTCATGGGCCGCGTGTGACTCAGGTACACGGGCAGCAAGTGATTGTCGGGCAGAGGAGGCTGCGAAGTCGGGCTGGCCCAATCCGGGTACATGGGCCAGGAGCAGCAGAAGACCCATTGGGCTGTTGACCAGGATTGACTCAGGTACACGGGCGATGAGTGATTGCCGGGCTGAGAGAGCTGCGGAATTGGGCCGGCCCAATCCGGGTACCTGGTGCAAAGCCAGTGGAGGCTTTGTCAGTTTCGGCGCAAAACTAACAACCATTGATCTTGTATTGGACTGTCCAGAAGAGAAGCCGTAGTCGCCATGAAAGCTTAGCTTCTGGATAAGTCGTCTGTATCTCTAGGCCCACAGTTAGTCAGTCGTGTCTGTAAAAATACCTAAGGGCAGTTGAGTCATTTCCTTTATTTTAGCGTCTGTAAAAACCCTAAGGGGCTGGTGGAATATTCTAGGCCATTGGGCAGCCTATAAATAGGGCGCCAATCCCTAGGGTTGGACTACCCTTTTTGCTGAAATCATTTCCTACTCTTTGGGTCATTTGTGTTTCCTATTTCTCTCTCTTGTGCGCCGTCAGACTTCATTCATTGCAGTTCTGTGTGACACTTATTTCATTTTTCTCCTGCTGAGTGAAGCTTCTATTCTCTGTGTATGCGCACCAAATCTGTAGCAGTTTCCTTGGCTTCGTTTCATGTGCAGAACTAAATTTTTCCCTGAGTTTTTGTGCCTCGGTTGCTACTGTTCTTCACTGGAGTAGTACTAGTTCATACTGGTTGCAAGTAGTACTACTACTCTGTAGCAACAGTACACTAGTACTAGCTTTGCTTTTTCCTATGCAGCTTTTTGATCGAGTTGACAGGGCTAAAGTCTCTTTTCTGGCTGTTTCGTGCGAAGCCTCTTCTCTCTGTTCGAAGCCCCTCAGCTTCGTGAGGTAGGCTTCGATTTAACATCCTCGAGGGCTTCGCTTGAACTTCGACTTCGCTCTTGTCCTGTGAATCTAGCTTCGAAGTATGTGTTGCACTTAGTCTGTTGGCTTGTCATACTTCGATTGTCTTTATGAAGGTGAACTCCGACTTTGACTATTCTAAGTTCATACTTCGACAAGCTTCGGAGTTAGTTTCGAAGCTGGCCTGTGGTTCGAAGGTTATACCTCGCTAGTGCTAGCTTCGAACGTAGTCGTGTAGGCTTCGAATTAAACTTGCTGCCGTGTGTCGGGCTTCACTTTTCCTTCGAAGGTTGTTTTTCTGTGAGCCTGTTCGAACCTCTATTCGAAGTCTAGGTTTCGAAGTACTTTGTTCGAAGCAAGCTTCGATATTCTCATACTTCGCTTCGAAGCATACTTCGCTCCCTGCCACTTCGAACTAGGCTAGACCAAACACACCTTCGGTATTTTCACAACAGCCTTCGACATACTTCGATACTGACCTCCGAAGCAGGCTTCGTCACTAACCTCCGAAGCAGGCTTTGACACAGCGAAGCAGGCTTCGACACAGTGGAGCAGGCTTCGCCGAGTTCTGAACAGGAGACAAATCTGAATAGTAACTTCTCATCTCACTTTATATATACTTAGATCATTTCTTTGAAAAGTTTGGCCTGACATGTCTAGTATACTTTGTTTATCTGCCTAGATGCACTGCTTTGGTAGTTCTCTGTTTAACATCAGTTGCTTCTAGGCTAGAAACCTTTAGACTTAGGCTATCTGTTTGTCTTTCTGCTACTTAGTCTTTTGAGGTGCGTTGGGTGTTGGGAACAGGCCATATATTCGAAAGAATTTTTAAGGCGCCCATTCACCCCCCCTCTGGTCGCTACTTTCGGTCCTACAGTCTCGGAGGGGACAACTTGGCCCTTGGAGGCTTGGCTGACCCCCTAGCAGAGGTGGTGGGGTGCGCCAACGTTTTGGCCGAGCTAACAGCCATGCTGGGTGGATCTCCGGTGAATTCGATGGATGAGTTCTTCTACCAGGCCCAGTCTCCGGTGGCCGTTCGCTCTTCGGATCCCCCGCCCAAGGGAGTCAGCGAAGGTAGGAGACTCCGCTCAAGTTTCCCTTTAGATTATACAAGGCTTACTCCTCCGTCGTTACTCACTTATGTTCGCTCATGAGCAGGTGCTTTGGACCAGGGCTCCACTCCTCCACTCCTACCTCCTCGAGACGATATTGAGGCGAGGCCTAGGGCCGACATTAAGGTGGTGGAAGTTTTGGTGTCCGACGAGGAGGTAAACTCGAGGAGGGCCCGAAGGGACGCAGCCCCGTAGACCGAAGTTCCTCCGGTCGGGGAGTCTGGTCGTGCGCGCGCGGGCGCGCCCCTCCTGGTCCCATTAGTGGGGCCAACTCGGAGTTCGCAGCATGGACGACGCCCCTTCACCAGGCTTACCTGGGCTTGATGAGCACCGAGCTGGTGTTGGACGTTGGCTAGTCGGACGGGGCTGACCTGAACCTTGCCATCGAGAGCACGGCGATCTAGGTATGCATTCATGGGTGTTTCCGAGTGTGCCCTTCCTTTTTCTTTATCTAACCTTCCTACTCGTTGTCATGGCCAGCTTGTTGTCTTGGCCCAAGGGTCCTTGGTATCCCTTTCTGCGGAGCAAAGCCACCATGATCGTGAGGTCATGAGGCTCCGCGAGCCCACCGAGGCGGCCGAAGAGGCAACACAGGAGCTTAGGGCCGAACGTGATGCTCTGGCTGTCGAGACAGCGAAACTCCTAGAGTAGGCTGTGGAAGTTGAGAGGCATCGGGTGCAGGATACGGAGGTCATCAACCTTTGAGCTCAGGCCGCTGAGATCGGAGAGCTTCGGACTCGGGCCGTCGAAGCCAAAGCACTCCGTGCCCAAGTTGCTAAGGTCGAAGAGCTTCACGCGAATGCGGCAGATGTCGAGGCCCTCAAGGTCCATAGGATTAAGTTGGAGCGGACGATCGAAGACCTCCTGGCCAAAAATGAAGCAGCGATGGAGTCCTTGGCGCAGGGTGAGAAGGCGGTGGCTGAAGCGGTGGGGGCTCTCCGAGGTATCTTGGAGTGCTTCGAGACATCCTGCGCGCCCTTCGACCCCGCCCGTGAGCCCCTAAGCCATCGGTTGAGGTTCATCTAGGCTGCCATCCGGTAGGTGGACTCCACAACGTCCAAGTATAGAGAGGTTTCAGGGCGAGTGGCCACCCTCTCGGTCCTTCACCATCTAGAAGCTGTCGGAGGCGCCCTCCTGGCGATGCTGGGGACACGCTCGGCAACCTTCGAGGAGATCATCTCCTCTCCCCGACTCCCGTAGCAGCAAAGGCCTAGAAATCCTTCCAGGCGCCTTGGAAAGCCGAAGGCCCAAGCGCGGTGAGGGCCTGGATGGACGAAGCTCACCGTTCAAGCCTATCGTGGCCTTCTTCGAAGCCTTCCTCCACTGCTCCTCCTATGGACCCGAAGGTGTAGTTTCCTTAGGGCCCCCTTGTAAAGAAAGTCCTATAATCAAGGTTTCATAATTTCATAAATGAAGGAAGGTTGTTTCTTTTGAAAATCATTCAGGGTCTCTCTAATGCCTCTAACTTCGAGGTCGAGGTACTTGATGAAACTGAGACCCTTCAACATTAGTGGGCTATTTTTCAAGTCCTTAGGACCGACAGATGCGCTCGCTTCACTGTACCTTGAGATGATTATGGTGCGTTATTCCCGAGGTTTTGCATGAGGTCTTAGCTTTTATAAAAGAAGAAGAGAAAGAAGTGCAGACTTCATCATCTTCATCGGAGCCCGTGGACTGGTCCGATGTAGAGTTGGGTCCTAGCAAGTTAGAGTCCGCGGATCAGCCCCTATGCACTTGGGCACAACTTCAAGAAGATCAGAGGACTTGGAGAGCTCTAAAGAAGGCGGACAAGAAGCATTCTACAAGAGTGGCCCTTGTAGCCCCTAGAGCTCCGAGGATGCAAGTTGGAGAAAGCTCTTGAAATCGGGCCAGCCTGCAGGACCGAAAAGGCTTCCGGTTCCTACTTGGTTTAGACACCGACTTCTCTTAGGGCCTAAAATCCTGCTTCAAACTGTAATCGAAGCTTATTTCGTTTTAATAAAATTGGGATTCCGCTTGCTTCTGGTGTTTACTATTATTTGGAAAACATTAGCCGCTCTGAACTTACTCCTCCTGCACCTCCTTGCGGGTAGGCGGCTTTCCGGCTTCGCACAACTTGCTGTTGATATTCAGAGCAGAGTGTTAGAACATATAGGGTGGATGTCTTTGGATGCTTTGAGCTGGGGCTCGGAATCCATAGTTGGGATGCTTCGAGCTGGGGCTCGGAATCCGTATTGTGGATTCTTCGAGACAGGGCTCAGAATCCGTACCGTGGATGCTTCGAGCCGGGGCTCAGAATCCTTAGTTCGGATGCTTCGAGCCGGGGCTCGGAATCTGTAGTTTGGATGCTTAGAGTCGGGGCTTGGAATACGCAGTTTGGATGCTTCGAGCCAAGGCTTGGAATACATAGTTTGGATGCTTCGAGTCTGGGCTCGAAATCCGTAGTTCGGATGCTTCAAGCTGGTGCTCAGAATCCATAGTTTGGATGCTTTTTCTAACCCGAGAAATGTTTGGTACCTTAGTGTGTCCACTTCAGTAAAATGGTTTATCGGACAAACGTATTTTATAAAGTGAGGGAATGCATTATATTATAGGGTGGTACAAAATAATTACATTGAAGTCACACGTAATACCGCTTCAGGTGCTCCGCATGCCAAGTATGCTTCAATTCTTCTCCTTCTAAGGTAGCCAACTTGAATGAGCCTGGCCTACCGGAGCGAACAACGATGAATGGCCCATCCCATTTGTTGCTGAGATTTTTCGGGGTGAGGATGCTTCGGAGAACGAGGTGCCCTGGTTTCAACTCATTCCGCTTAACCTTGGGGTCGTAACAGGCCTTCGTCTGGTTGTGATACTTAGAGTGGTTGGCGACGACTCGGAGTCTTGTTTATTTTGAGAGGTCGAGGGAGGTATCGCATTCCTGCTGGGCCCTAGGCTCCGTGGCCTGCAGGGAGCTGGCTTTGAGCTCCGTCGGAGTTATTGCTTCATCACCGAACAATAGCCTGAACGGGGTGAATCTAGTTGCCCTGGATGGCGTGGTTCATATGGGCCAGAGGATTTTGGGCAACTCCTCAGTACATAGCCCCTTGGTGAGGCCCACGATCTGTTGGTTGAGACCGAAGAGAATGCTCCTGTTAGCTCTCTCGATGGCTCCGTTAGACTGCGGGTGCCAGATGGCAGCGAAGCATAACTGTATTCCCAGATCTTCGCAAAATGCCTTGAAGGTTTTGGCGTCGAACTGGGTGCCGTTGTCGAGTGTGAGCTGCTTGGGTACTCTGAATCGGCAGAAGAATCTCTGGACATTCTTCGAGGTGATGGCATTCAGTTGTTCGGCTTTGACCCATTTGGAGAAATACTCGATGGCGACGACGACGAACCGAATGTTGCCCTTAGCCCTTTGGAACGGGCCTATGAGGTCCATCCCACATTGGGATAGAGGCCATATAGGGGTGATGACCTGTAATGGGGTGGGGGATGGTGGCTTCGTCTTCCCATCCACTGGCAACCTTGACAAGTACACACTATGTCTTCAGCATCGGTCATGATGGTGGGCCAGTAAATACCTTGGCGCAAAGTCTTTCCTGCTAGGGCCCGAGGTGCTAGATGGCTGGCCCACAGGCCTTCGTGGATTTCCCAGAGCACTTGCTGGCCTTCGGGGCGGGAGATACAGCGGAGCAGCGGCGAACATACGCTAGATTTATACAATGCTCTGTTGATGATTTGGTAGCACCGTGCCCTGCACTGGAGTCGTGAGGGCTCGGGCCCCGAAGGGAGGTCATCATTGCCCTTCAACAGCTTTAGGATCAGAACTCACCAATCGTCGGTGGTCGTGTAGAGGACCTCGGTGAGTTCTAAAGGTAACACCAAGGTACCCTCTGTGGGCCGGACCGAGGTGTCTTCTAGGGGTGACACCGAGGGTCTAGATAATTCTCGAAAAAAGCCCATGGGGGCAAGTCTTGACATCCGGCTGCTGCTTTGGCAAGGGCGTATTCTATCTAGTTGTTGCCCCTCGGGATGCTTCGGACGAAAATCCCCTTGAATGCCGCTTAGGTTTTGCGAACTGCTTCTAGATAAGCGACGAGGTCTAGATGCCGGACTTGGAAGCTCTTGTCTACATGCCCGGCCATGACTTGAGAATCTATTTTTATAATTACCCTAGCAACACCTAGTGCATGGGCTTTCCAAAGGCCTAACAACACGCCTTCGTATTCTGCTATATTGTTTGTGGCTTTGAAATTCAGCCTTATAGAGTATAATGCCTACAACCCGGAGGTAAGATGTTGACCGCTCTAGCGCCCGCTCCAGAGGCTTGGTATGCCCCATCAGAGAAGATGGTCCATATTCCTTTGCCTACTTTGTATTGAGTTCGGCTGGCTGACGGAGTCCATTCTGCTACTAAATCGGTGAGGATCTGTGACTTGATGTCAGTTCTAGCGACGAAGGTGATATCGAAGGGAGCGTGTTCCACTGCCCATTTCCCTACCCTTCCGATAGCGTATCTGTTTTTGAACATGTCCCCGAAGGGGTATGATGTGGGGACGACTATACCGTGGGATAGGAAGTAGTTCCACAATTTGCGGGAAGCCATGACAATGGCGTAAGCCAATTTTCGAGCTCAGTGTATCTTGTCTTTGCTCCTGAGAGGGCTTCGGAAACGAAGTATACTGGCCGCTGAATCAACACGACGCTTGCTATGAAGCCTGTGGCGGTGAGGTAGATGAAGAGGGTTTCACTGCTGCGGGGGGTGATGAGTGTAATCAAATTGGCGAGG
Organism: Zizania palustris; assembly: GCA_019279435.1. Lineage (NCBI taxonomy): Eukaryota > Viridiplantae > Streptophyta > Magnoliopsida > Poales > Poaceae > Zizania > Zizania palustris. The sequence continues at coordinate 99,040,383 of JAAALK010000287.1, read as the reverse complement.
TATTCTTTAATCTCACCGAAGAAGCATTGACATTCAGGGGTCCAAGACAAATCTTCAGACCCCCGTAATGCTTTGAAAATTGGCAGGCTTTGCTCGCCTGATCTAGCGAGGAAACAGCTGAGATCAACGAGGCGCCCAACCAGCTTCTGAGCCTGCTTTAGATTCTCCGGAGGGGCCAAGTTCTACAGAGCGTTGATCTGTGTAGGGCTTGCTTCGATGCCCCGGCTCGAGAATAGGTACCCTAATAATTTACCGACGTAGGCCCCGAAGACACATTTGTCCGGGTTTAAGGGGATCTCACAGGCTCGGAGGCTACCGAATGTTTATGCTATGTCTAAGCTATGCTAGTGATTATGCGCACTCTTGTTTACAATGTCATACATAATGTTGTGGCCTATCTGATGACCTAATGCCTTTGTGATTAGCCTAGAAAAAGTATCCCCAACGTTCCTTAGATTGAAGGGCATTCTTACATAGCAGAACACTCCGGATGGAGTAATGAAACTATTCTTGGCTTGATCTTCTTGCTTCAACCAGATTTGGTGATACTGGGAGTATGCGTCCAGGAAACTAAGGAGCTCCGAGCCAGCTGTGGAATCGACCAGCTAGTCGATGCAGGGCATGGGGTATGGGTCACGGGGGCAAGCTTTATTTAAAGAGGTGAAATCGATACACATGCGCCATTTGTCGGTATTTTTCTTTTGAACAAAAACGAGGTTTGATAGCCATTCCGTGTGTCTAATATCTCGGATGACTCTGGCTTGGAGCAGCTTTTCAACTTCAGTTTTGGTGAGGTCAGCTCTTTCTACGGACAACTTGCAGAGCCCCTTGCAGATTGGGTGTGCCTTTGGGTTGACCGAGAGGGAGTGTTTAATGATTTTGTGGTCGACCCCCGGTATGTCTTCATCCGACCATGCGAAGATGTCTAGGTTATCCCGGACTACTTCCTCCAGCTTGGCTAGGACCTCAGGCTCCAATCCCCCACTGAACTAGACTGGGTACTCCCACCCCTCCTCGACGAGGATCTTGGTGACCACCTCCCCTTCAGGGTGAGGCTTGGTGGCCAGCCCCCCTAGGGGGCTCGGCGAGGAGCGGGGGGGCTTCGATGTCATCCGGACTTTCCCGGACACTGTTGACCTGTTGTGGTTCCAGCGGAGCGGAGTGGTCGTATTCCACCCGACAAGCGGTGGCTTGATCACTGAGGATGGATAGGACCCCTCCCAGAGTCGACATCTTTAGGCACAAGTAGTTGTGGTGCGCGATGGCTCCGAATCGGTTTAGCATGCCCCGGCCAAAGATGGCATTGTAGGCGTAGGGGGTGTCGATGATATCGAAGATGACCTCCTCGGTTCATGAGAGGGGGCCTTCTCTGAAGGTTACTTCGAGGCCTATCTGGCTGAGGGCATCGAGGGGTGGGCCTGCGAACTCTTGGAGCGGTAGGGTGGTAGAGAGCAGGTGCTTCCTGGAGATTCAGAGCTAGTCGAAGGCCCACACAAAGATGATGTCAACAGAACTGCCTCCATCGACAAGCACTCGACACACCTCGATGCTAGAGATGTCGGCCGTGATGATGAGGGGGTCGACGTGCGGGAACTTGATGCTGACGCTGTCGCTGGTGGTGAAGGAGATGGGCACATGGGACCACTCGACCAAGGTGGCGGAGGCGGAGGTCCTGATGTGCCCAACTTGTCAAACATACTCCCGCCGCTGCCGCTTTGACATGTTGCTCATGGCCCCCCCTCCAGATATGGGTAGCACCATGCGCTTCCCCCAGTCTGGTCCGTCTTCAAGCTTCAGAGCCGAAAACTTGCTGGACTCTAGGAAATTCCTCGGAGCCCCTAGTTCATCAATCCGCCCCACCACCTTGATGGACTCAGCATAGTGGGTGGATGGTTCCCTATCGGAAGACCCTCTCCTAAAATTTCGCTCAAGGTAGTCATTCCGGATGGTGAGGATGGTGTGGCAGGAGTTGTTGTCGTGGCTCTAGTTCTTGTCGTGGACACTGCATTGGAAGACGGTGCTCCCGGCCGAGGTCTTCACTAGTGGCTTTGAACTGAGGGAGCATCCTCCTCCTAGGGCGTGCTGGAACTTCACGGGCTTGGGGTGGGGCGGGGGGCGATGCCGAGTACTTCCCCTCTAAAGTGCTTCCGCCCTCGCCGTGAGTCACGGTGATGAGGATCTGCTGGGGTGGGGCTGGGTAAGGTTGTTCATAGACTTTGGTGTCTAGAGTCTGGACAGGGGCGATCATCGCCTGCCTCTGAAGCTGCCACTCCTTGGATCTAGCGTACTCTTTGAAGTACATCATTGTGTCCGAGGATATTGGCTTCCGATGGAGCTTGTCGAGGAGGCCGGGGTTGGTGACGCCTTCACGAGCTGCGTCGATGACAGAGGAGGCTGACAACCCTTTGATCTGAGCCTTAGTATGGGCGAAGCGCTATGAGTAGTGTCGCAGTGTCTCGCTGGGATGTTGCTTCACCTGAAAGAGGCTTCCAGTGGACATGGGAGCCACAAAAGTCCCTTGAAAGTTGTTGATAAATTTTTTCTTCAGCTGGTCCCATGACCTGATGGACCCTAGTCTTAGCGACCAGAACCACCAGAGGGCAATGTCTTTGAGGGTGAGGAGAAAACACTTCTCCATCATGTCCTGGCATCCTCCGCATGCTTCTATCGCCAGAGCGTAGGATCTAGAGAACTCTTTGGGGTCGGACTACCCATAATATTTCATGAGCTTTGCTGCGCGGAACTTCGAGTCGAACCGCACCCTCTATAGGTCAGGGTGCAGCGGGAATTCCTCGTCGAAGGACGCGTTCTGCTCCTACCTCCGGTCTCCCTGGTCTTCGTCTTTGCTTAGCACGATGGCTTTGACCTTCGTCACCCTAGCTGGTTCTGGTTGTCAGACCGCGACCACCTACCACCATTACGCAAGCTTGGCTCTCCGCCGAGTGTTTTCAGCGGCCAATGCATCGGCCTGGCTCCTGCTGCCTCCGGAGTTCGTATCCAGATCTTACAAGTGAACGAAGTCAGTCTGGAGTACCGTGTCGGGTGGTCTCCCGAAGGGTGGAGTTCGGTGAGCCCCTCTTGGGCGATTGCTGGGTTTTTCGCCTATGGCCCCGCTGAGTCAGAGAGGTCCCGGGGCCTTGGCACTACCTCCAGAACTCGGTCTAGGGCGGTCTCTGTTACCGCAAGAGGAGGGCTGGTGTGAATGGTCTCCCACCTTGAGGTCCGAGCAGACCTTTAGAGGGGAACCATGTTGGTGCCCTTCTTGGATGACATGCTTAATTCGAACATGAAGTGGAGAGGACGTTAGCTTCTTGAACTAAGATCCCCACGGACGAAGCCAGCTATTGACGTAAAAGATTACACCGACAGGTTTGAGGAAACTAGGTTACAGTTGAAAGCTTTTCTCAAAGGCTGTATTTTTGGATCTAGAGTTCTATGACCTGTACAACACTAGGGAGAGGGTATTTATAGTGGTGCCCTATGAAGGACCCTTACCCTCTCAGCCCCTATTCTCTCTTTAGTCTTACAATTTCCGTACCCCTACTAGTAGGGATACGGATACAATGACTCTGCCAATCATTTAGTGACACGACTACAGTGTCGAGCATGACGGCTTACATATGCGATCCTGTCATATACCTAACTAGACTAGACCGCTACCAAGCACCCGTCACACCTAAAAGGACTACTTGACGTCTTAGCTGATGCACTCCGGCTTTAGCGGATGATGTCCTCCATCGACCGGCCCCACGGAGCCCCTTCGGATCCTTGGTGTGGTCGTCTTTAGAGTCATCTCCTAGCAGCCTCTAGCCTTCGGGAGCTTCGCTTCGTACCCTTGGGCAGGAGGCCGAAGGATTTGGGGTCACAGACTTTTGGTCTAGGACAGGTGCTGCCTTGGACCTTGCTTCGACCCTAGAGCCCAAGCCTCTACGGGGCTGGCTTCGGCCCTGAACTTAACCAAAGCATCTTGCGCCCATCACCGTACTGCTCTTCAGCCCACGGGGTCGTAGACTGGGACTTACGTTAAGATCGTCAATCTTCCCGAAGTACTGTCGGGATTATATCCCCCAACACTCCCATTAAGAAAATGTAAATCCACTGCATTAAAAAATCAACTTTCAAATTAGCCGGTAATGGATGTGCCTTTGTTTTATGAGTGATGAGTGATTGACATTTTTATTTGAGAAACCAAATTGAGACAAAGTGATTGGCATATGTGGATGTTGGCTTTGGGTTTAAGCTAATCATATGGTTGGGTTGAAGTTTGAAGATAATATATCTGTGATGAAAGTTTAGGTGGTGGTGGAAGAAACATGTTTGCTTGTCTTATGGTGTGCAGGACTTGGATGCTACTCGACTATCAACAGTAGGTGATCAGGACCAAGTGGGGAGCTTGGTGCCGAATGATCAAGGAGTCTAGGTGAAGTCAAGGATGATCCTAGTAGTACACATGAAGACTAAGCAAGACATTGGATGAAGGTTGGTAAAGACCATATACTAATCAAGTCAAGCGAAGGGGATGCTAGTGCAAGTGAAAACACGGATCGAAGGAACATGAGCGGAAGAGACTTGTAGGAAGTCAAGATCACAAGATGGTGGACACATGTCATGGTAGACCAATTAGGGCACACAGTGCAGTTGTGTTAGACGTTTTGATAGTTTTGGCTCAAAACTGTCAATCATTCTTCTGAAAATCAACAAACACGATGCAAATCTGTGAAAGTCACGAAAGCATAGCATCGAATAAATATTTAGAAATGGAATTTTTAGTTTTTAGCTTTGGGCCATGTGTCATGTTGCTTTTAACCTAGGGGCATTTTAGTCTATAAACAAGAGTCTTTAGGCTATAAATAGGACGACCCTCTAGGGTTATGGTAACACTTTTTGAACCCAATCTATTTCATTCAGAAATTTCCTCTTGGGGTGTGTTCCATCCGCCGACTTTCTTATGGCCAATGCCTATTTGTTCTTCGCTGGATTTTTACTTTCCGCCAACAACCTTTCTGGTCATCGCTTTTGGTTTTGCCAGCCGGGATGTTTTGTTGGTAACACCATCTTCTCTGGCTTTCCTCAAAGGGCAGTGTTATGATCATTTTTCTTCTATATTTTTGCTTCATCACCTAGGATGATGTGCACTGTTGTGTTGTGTTATGCGCTTGAGCAGTGTGCGTGTCTCGAAACCCGAGCTCATAGATTTGGGCACTGTTTTGAATTTTTGTACGCTTTTATTTGTTGTCCATCACTGCTGCCACCACCGTGAATGTCTCTAAGCTATTTCCTATTGCCTTGGTTTTTGTGCTGATGAGTTTAGTTCTTCCGCCAACTAGTTTGTGGATTCAGTCACCAGTCTATTTTCTTTTTTAGCGTACATTGATCTGTATGCTCGTGACTGGACAAGCAGCTGCTTTAGCCTGTGGGCAAACCCCTGAACTCAGTACCTACTCTTGGCTGTCATAGTTTTGCATGCGTGGTTCTTGTGCCAAGCCTATGCATTCCTCTTGTTTGCTTGTGTTTTTATTCGTTTTAAATTTGCAGTCTTATACGGATGGAACCACAAACACACTGCCACTGGTGATTTATTTTGCCATTTAGGCGGTGTTTAGATCAGGTGCTAAAATTTTAGCCCCTGTCACATCCAATGTTTAAATACTATTTTGGAGTATTAAATGTAGACTATTTATAAAACCCATTCATAATCGGAGGATTATTCATGAGATGAATCGAATGAGCCTAATTACATCATGATTTGACAATGTGATGCTACAGTAAACATTTGCTAATTATGGATTGATTAGGCTTAAAATTTCATCTCGCGATTTAGTCTCCGATTCTGCAATTATTTTTTTAATTAGTTCACGTTTATTCTTTCAAATTAATATCGAAACATCCGATATGACATGGGCTAAAATTTAGCTCATGGATCCAAGCACCCCCTTAGTCTTCTCGATTCGCACACTGCTATAGCCAGAGAGCTATGTTCTTGTTGTTCGAAGCCTGCAGCTACTGGCTGTATACTAGGCTGAACAAGCACTGCATTGCCCAAGTGAGTGCACAAGCTAGCCGATTTTTTCTAGTTGTCACATACTCACATACACTGCACTCATTGGTTTCTCCGTTGGCCAAATATTTGTTTGCCTCAGGTTCGACGCTGCCAGTCTTTGCACTTCTCTGTCTTCTCACTCAAGTGAATTGGTCACCTTGGCCTATATTTATCCACTTCCCATAGACTACCTCATCAACTGTTACTACTTGCTCTGTGTTGTGCACTTGAGGGCATATGCACATGCATTTTCTACTGTCGACTCTTTTACAATTTCTACTTGCACTTTATTTCTCCACCACATGTCTTGTCGATGTGATTGTGTGGATTTTTGTGCCCAATGCAATTCACAACTATAGTTGCCTAAGTTTCATTGGTTGTCTCATTTTCTTTGTTGTTACTCGATGCTCCTTCATAGCCTAAGGCACGTAGCACTCTTGATCTCAGTGATTAGCTCATAACTAAGATAGGGCCATCTACTGTCTTGGTTCTTTTGGTGTGATTGTTCCACCCACTATTTGATGTTATGCTTGCATGGTTTTTGAGGATATCTTTTCATGTTTGTCAAATATTTGATGAAATACATGCTTGACTTATGACTGCACTCGGATTCGATCATCAAGTATTCAATTTCTCATAATCTATTCATTTTTCTTATACTCATTTATTTTGGTGGAGCGTAGGGTGAAAGGAACATGCCATATTTTCGAAAGAATTTGTTGAGACACATATTCACCTCCCCTCTAGTTACCTATTTTGGTCCTACAATTGGTATCAGAGCTAGTTAGATCACTAGTTGACCTTAATCGGTTTTGCATTCCGTAGGTGATATGGATAGACATGGCAAGATTCTTATATTTGATGGACGGGATTTCTCTTACTAGAAGGTGTGTATGGAGGCTTATCTTCAAAGCAAAGGAAGTGCAGTTTGGGAAATAGTTGATTCTAACTATAAAATTCCCCTGTCTGAACCACTCAACCTTAGATCAAACAATATGACTACAACAACAAAGTTAGAAACATATTGTTCACAAGTTTGAGAAGAAATGAGTTCGACAGAGTCCAACACCTTCGAACAGCTAGGAAAATCTAGAATACATTGAGTGTGTTTTATGAGGGCACAAATCAGATCAAAGCTAGACACCAAAGCACTTACAATCAAGAATATCAAATGTTTGTGTAAAGCCCTAGTGAATCAATTGATGCCATGTTTGCGTGTTTTTATTGGATAGTGAGCAATCTTCGCTCCACGGGAGTTTTGGCTTACTATGATCATGAAAGGGCAATCAAGCTTCCCTATGCTCTTGATCATAACATATGGGAAGTAAAGATCTCTATCATTGAGGAGTCATCCAGTTATAATATATTAATTTGTGATGAACTCTTTAGCAAATTGAAGTCTACTAAAATTACCAAGGCATCTCGACTAGGACATGGAAACTCCTTCCTTAGAACATGACACTGGTTTTAGGTCCTAGTGGTAGCAACTTAGTTGGAACCCATTTATCTTGCACCAATGCATCTTTGGGTGGTTTTTCATTGTCCTACTTAGTTTCTGTCACAAAAGAGCAAGTGGACACTTTGGATGATGAAGAGCTTTCTCTCATTGTGAAAAAGTTCACTCGTTTCTACAACAATTGACGAGATCAAAGGAGAGGAGGTTCTTGTGCTTGCTTTGAATGTGGTGACACTTCTCATTTTAAGATTGATTGCCCAAAGATCAAAAAGAGCGAAGAGTGTGACCACGAAAAGAACAAGAAGAGAGACATGAATCCCATCTTCAAGAAGAATCATGACAAGATGGCCAAGAAGGCGGCCAAAGCAGCTTCAAGAGCATTTATGGCGGCCCTAAGCAACATTGACACATCGTCAAGTGAGGAGCTCAGCTCAGATGAGGATGAACCACGGGAGAAGAGCGAGAAGAAGGGGAAGGTGATGCGCACGGGTGCCCGATCTTCCGTCAGAGGGGGTAAACTCGATTGGTGGAGGAATCAACATTGACGATCCAACTTCTGATCAGCACTGATCTGAACCACGCAATCGCTACAACACGACTTCGTTGGTTATCAACCACACACAAACGCGATTGACCTCGCCAAAAAGGCTTATCCCTACATGCTAATCAAGAACACAAGCAAGAACACGGAAAACACAATCTCACAAACACATGAAAGAGTGATTTCTCAAGCAGGGTTCTACAATCTGATGAATGATAGAGTTGAATCTACAAGGCAGTTCTAAACTAAGCAAAATCAAACCCTGATTTACGATGGCTACAGATTATTAATACCTAGGGTTAGTGGAAAGTATTCCCTAAAGTTGGGCTTAAGGCCCCAAACTTGGCACAAATTCCATTGGAAGGATACCTTTGTTATCTTTCCAACGCCTTAAAGAACGCCTCAATCATCCTCCGCACGAGAAAGTTATGCCCATTTTAATGAGGGGTGCTCTAGTGAATCCGAACTGAAATTAGAGTTTGAAGTGGAATACGAATTGGATTGTTTTGACGCCTCTCCTTCTTGTGTTTGGTCCATAAGTGCTTCTCCCATGTTCCTCAGATTCAAAATATCACCCATAAGTAGCATCCCATCCATATCCATATCATTATGTAAAGTAAGAAATGAACGCGCCTTATGATTAAGCTTCCAGGCATGGGAGCAAGTGATTGGTCCAGGAATGATAGAGTGTTGGATGTCTTTAGTATTGTTATTAATGATGTCCTCATCATCCTCCCCTTCTTGAATTTGAGTCATCCTCGACTCAAACTTGTCTTCTCCCAAATATGGCTTTAAATCTGAAATGTTAAATGTGGGTCTAACCCCAAAATCTGCAGGCAACTCAAGCTAGTATGCATTGTCTTTAATTTTATTAACTATCTTGAAATGACCATCAGCTCGAGGCATCAATTTAGACTTTCTCAAATATGGAAATCTATATTTACGCAAGTGTAACCAAACAAGATCACCTATTTCAAAGGATAAATTTCTCCTACCCTTACTACCAGCAATTTTATACTTTTCGATCATTTTCTCAATGTGTTCTTTAGTTGTGGCATGTAATTTCAGAATAAAATCAGCATGTGTCTTAGCATCTAAATGCACATGTTCAGAAGTAGGCAATGGCAAAAGCTCAATCGGGGCATGGGGATTAAAGCCATACACAACCTAGAATGGACTCACCTTGGTGGTAGAATGTACTGCTCGATTATATGAAAACTCCACATGAGGTAAACATTCTTCCCACATCTTCAAATTCTTCTTCAAAAGAGCCCGTAACATGGTAGATAAAATACGATTAACTACCTCGGTTTTCCCATCGGTTTGAAGGTGGCATGTGGTGGAGAATAGCAGTTTGGTTCCAAACTTGAACCATAAACTTCTCCAAAAGTGGCTCAAAAACTTCGCATCGCGATCAGAGACAATTGTGGAGGGTACTCCATGTAGGTGAATGATATCCCTGAAAAACAAATCAATAATGTTTGAAGCATCATCGCTCTTATGACAAGGTATATGTTGGGGGAAAATATTTCATTCTCTGGAGGTTAAGGAAACCTAAACATCAAGACAATTAGAAGAAACGAAATCAGAAGCATTGGTCTCCGAAGATCCTAGAAGCATCAAGGCTTCGTTGTATTCAGAGCTCTCCACAGCGAAGGCCTCCGTCAAGACCTCGGTGTGCGAAACCTTCCAGAGCCTCTTTACCCGAAGGGGTACCGCCAGTGAGGACATAAGAATCATCTTCTCACTTATTAGATTAACCTTTTACTCTTTTAACCCTATGAAGAATATTAAACAATAACTTCTAAGTCGGTTGTAATTAGAGGGCAAAGGGGTCTTTTCCGTATGTATTCCGTCTATAAATACCCCTATTTGCTCTGTAAAGGGTATTGAATACTCAGATATCCAAAACACACTTCAAACTATCTCAAGCTATTATCCTATTCGGAGGCTTGGAATAGTCTTCACAAACAGACACTTCGTTTGTTAATCTTTCTAGTTCTTTAAACCTATTAACGTAATCTTTTACGCCAACAGTTGGTGTTGTGGTGAACCTAGTACAAAAACTTCATTCTCTACCAATCCTTTTCTAGAGCCATGCCTTCTAAATGGAGCCTAGGCACTAGTCCCCTCCGGAGGTCTTCTTGGACCTCTAGGTTAGGATCTTCGAACACCACCGAGGTCGGAGGACCCTCCGTGGTCCCCCCACCTCAAACTCCTGAAGTAGATACATATCCTCGAGCACACGGAGCTCCCTCTACGGCTCCGTCCGTGCTTCGAACCAACTAAGCTCCTCCTGCAGCTCCATCCATGCTCCGAATTGACTTCCGTAGCTCTCAAGTCCTGAAGGTCCCGTCCGGAGGAAACGAAGATCATCCTAATGACGTGGCAGCCCAGATGGCTCATCTTCAGGCCGAAGTAGGAAGATGGAGGCAGGAAGCTACCGACAGGCTTCGCCCTCAGGCTAGCCCTGTCATCTCGGAGGTGCCTCAAGACGACAACTCTATCTGCTATCCTGAAGCCTCCGAGATTCAGAGAAGCACTGAGAATGCTTCTTTCGATGATAAATCTCCGTTGCACCCAGACATGCAAAAGGTGAGCTTCGACCCCAAATTCAGGACTTTGAAGCTGTGCAAATAATCCAGAGAGGAAGATCCTGGGGAATTCTTCCGCTCTTATGCTCTAGCAATTGAAGCCAGCGGAGGGGTTCGAGACACAATGGCGAAGTGTTTCCCCATTGTAGGACCGAAAGTAGCGACCAGAGGGGGGTGAATGGGCGCCTAAAAAAGTAAGAACAGGAAGGATACAAGTCGAATGCCAACTCACAGACAAACGATGAAAAGGTGAGGTTTCGCAAACACCTATGCAGCAGCCAATCGGTCCGGTGCAAGGGGCGAGATCTAAACACACAAGTGTAGATGCAAACAATGCAAAACCTAACCCTAAAGGCGGCTGGAGAGAATATATAGGGCGTGGGCAGCCTGTGGAAGGCGTACAAACTTGGGCTGTGGGCTAGAAGACGTACAGACTCAGACTATGGGCCAACACGGCCCAATTCTGTCACGCAGGACTATTTTAAATACACAGGACGGCTCGAGACTCCAAATGGGACGAAACCAACAGCAAAAGATCCGTCTTCTCCTTAGCTTTCCAAAAAGTCCAAGAACGCGCCAATCGGACTTCGTATGAGGAAGTTATGCCCATTTTGGTGCATGGTGGTCGATGTAGTCCGAACCAGCGAATTCTTGACTTCAAATCATCCGTGCGACTCCGTCTCCAACTCCAACTCTTCTATTCCATCTCCCATGTTCCTAAGCAACAAAATATCACTAGTATTCAGTAGCATCCCGTCCAAAATAATATTAACATAGTTGCTAAGGAAAGAATTAACCTCATGGTTCAAGCGACGGGCACGGGCGCGTGTGATTGGTCCTTGTAATTGAATTGTAGGTGGAGGCTTCATGTGCGTATCATGTGAAGTGATGTCCTCATCATCCTCCCCTTCTTGAATTGGAGTCGTCCTCGACTCAAGCTCATCGCCATCTCCCAAATAGGGCTTTAAATCTGAAATGTTAAATGTGGGACTAACCCCAAAAGCTGCAGGCAACTCAAGTTTATATGCATTATCATTTATTTTCTCAAGCACACGGAAAGGACCATCAGCACGGGGCATCAATTTAGACTTTCGCAAATCAGGAAAACGATCCTTGCGCAATTGCAACCAAACAAGATCACCCGGTTCAAATGTTATCTCTTTTCTACCCTTACTACCATAAGCACGATATTTCTCATTCATTTTCTCTATGTTTGCTTTAGTAGTTTCATGCATCTTAAAAAATAATTCAGCACGTGTAGTAGCATCAAAATTCAATTTTTCAGATGGTGGTAATGGTAGCAAATCAATAGGAGCACGCGGATTAAAGCCATAGACCACTTGAAACGGACTTACCTTAGTAGTGGAGTGTACTGACCTATTATATGCAAACTCAATATGAGGTAGACACTCTTCCCAAAGCTTCAAGTTGGTCTTCAAAACAGCCCTCAACATGGTGGACAATGTACGGTTGACGACCTCCATTTGTCCATCCGTTTGGGGGTGACAAGTAGTAGAAAACAGCAGCTTCGTCCCCAACTTATGCCACAACGTCCTCCAAAAATGACTTAAAAATTTAGCATCACGATCTGAAACGATGGTATTGGGAACTCCATGCAAGCGTACGACCTCTCTGAAAAACAAATCAGCAACATTTGTAGCGTCGTCGCTCTTGTGACAAGGTATAAAATGCGCCATTTTAGAGAACCGATCTACCACCACAAAAATACTATCTCTCCCCCTCCTAGTTCTAGGTAATCCTAACACAAAATCCATAGAAATATCCTCCCAAGGTACACTAGGAACAGGCAGAGGCATATAAAGACCATGTGGGTTTAGACGGGACTTAGCTTTATTGCAAGTAGTGCATCGTGCCACATAGCGCTCAACATCTCATCTCATCCTAGGCCAATAGAAGTGTGTGGACAGCATATCTTCGGTTTTCTTTGATCCAAAATGACCCATCAAACCACCACTCTGTGCTTCCTGCAATAACAACAAGCGAAGAGAGCTAGCCGGCACGCATAACTTGTTAGCACGAAAAAGATTCCATTATTCAGCACATATTTGTTCCAAGCACGGTCATTTGTACAATTTGCAAAAGCATCTTTGAAGTCCAAATCAGTAGCATACATGTCCTTCAATGTTTCTAAACCAAAGATCTTATAATCAAGTTGAGAAAGCAATGTATAACGTCTAGATAAAGCATCGGCAATCACATTATCTTTCCCTTTCTTATGCTTAATGATATATGGAAAAGTCTCAATAAATTCTACCCATTTAGCATGTCTTTTATTCAGATTTGCTTGACTACGTATATGCTTCAATGCTTCATGATCCGAATGAATAATAAACTCCTTAGGCAAAAGGTAATGTTGCCAAGTTTCAAGCACACGCACTAAGGCATATAATTCCTTATCATAGGTAGAATAATTCAACTGTGGACCATGTAATTTCTCACTAAAATAGGCCACGGGTTTACCTCCTTGTAGCAGCACCCCTCCTAATCCAAAACCACTAGCATCACATTCTAACTCAAAAGGCTTACTGAAGTCGGGTAGCTGAAGTAGAGGTGCATGTGTAAGACGATCTTTGAGCGTGGCAAAAGCTTGCTCATGTGCTGGCTCCCAAGTAAAAGTAACTCCCTTCTTGGTCAACTCATGCAAAGGACCGGCTATGGTGCTGAAATCTTTCACAAAACGCCGGTAGAAACCTGCAAGACCAAGAAAACTACGTACCTGTGTGATAGTTTGGGGTTGCGGCCAGCTGTTGATTGCTTCTACCTTCGCCGCGTCAACCTCAATACCCTGTGAAGTGACAACATATCTGAGAAACACAACTCGATCCGTGCAAAACGTGCACTTCTCAAGGTTACCAAACATTCTAGCCTCACGGAGGACAAAAAAAACAGCACGTAGGTGTTCAACATGTTCAGTGAGAGATTTGCTATAAACCAAGATATCATCAAAGTATACAACCACAAAGCATCCTATAAAGTGCCGTAGGACTTCATTCATCAAGCGCATGAAGGTACTAGGTGAATTAGTAAGTCCAAAAGGCATGACAAGCCACTCATATAATCCAAACTTTGTTTTAAAAGCAGTTTTCCATTCATCACCTAGTTTCATGCGAATTTGGTGGTAGCCACTACGGAGATCGATCTTAGTAAAGATAATGGCACCACTAAGCTCATCAAGCATGTCATCCAATCTAGGAATAGGGTGTCGATATCGAATGGTGATATTATTAATAGCATGACAATCAACACACATGCGCCAACTACCATCTTTCTTAGGTACCAAAAGAACGGGTACTGCACAAGGACTAAGGCTTTCACGGACGTACCCACGATCAAGAAGGTCCTGTACTTGGCGCTCAATTTATTTTGTCTCCTCTGGATTGGTACGGTACGCTGCACGATTAGGAAGAGACGCTCCTGGGACCAAATCAATTTGGTGCTCGATGCCGCGTATCGGTGGCAGCCCGGGTGGTATCTCAGCAGGAAAAACATCTTTAAACTCCTGCAAAAGGTCAGTGACTGCAACAGGAACAGAGCTAGGAATGTGCGCAAGTGAAAACAGCATGTTCGTGCAAACCAAGCCATATATCATGGGAGTATCATCACAAATTTCAGCAAGGTCAGTTTTAGTTGCAAGCATGACACGTCCTTTCAGATTAATAACTTGTGATGAAGAAGGAGAAGCAAGTTTATCTTTCTGTTGCCTCGAAAGCGTTTTGGCTACTTGCTGATTTTTAGAAGGTTGTTTGCTCTTTTGTGCGTCCCTAGCATGTTTTTCTTGTTCAAATTTCAAAATTTCAGCAGGAGTCATAGGAAGCAATGTATCTTTCTTTCCTTTATACATAAATGTGTACTTATTGCTCCTACCATGGTGTGTAGCATCAGTATCATACTCCCAAGGTCTACCAAGTAACAGAGAACATGCTTGCATTGGTACTACATCAAAATCAGCAACACCGAAGTATGTACCAATGGAAAATTTGATGTGAGCAGTTTGTGTTACCTTGACCTTACCGTTATTGTTGAACCATTGCACATGGTAAGGGTGTGGATGCGCACGTGTGGGAAGTTGAAGCTTCGTTACCATGTCGTGGCTCACCAAATTGTTGCAACTACTGCTGTCAATGATGACACGTACAGGACGGTAATTGATGAGGAAGAAGGTCTGAAATAGATTATTCCATTGTGCCTGATTGTCTTGCTCCATGTGAGTGCTCAAGACACGTTGTACAATAAGTGCTTCATGGTCAGCCAAGGCATCCGGCGCAAAAACAACGTCACCGTCGGATGTGTCGTCATCTCCTGCAATGTTAGCAGCAAGTGCATATTCATCTTCAACATCACTAGCACTTACGTAGCCACCGTCTTCCGTAGCAATATAAGCCCGCTGACTAGGGTAGTCCTTCATAACGTGGCCAAATCCTTTGCATCTGTGACACTAGATCGCTGCAGAACGTGCAGTAGAGGCCGCCGAGGAGGTGGGCTTGGCTGGCGCCTTGGATGCTGCAGCCTTGGAGCTCTCAGCCTAGGCTGTAGATGTAGAAGGTGCTGATGTAGCCATCGGTCGAGAAGGTGGTGGTGGTCGTTGCTGCTGCCCACTTGAGCGTGAAGTAGCACCACCAATGTTGGTCCTCATGCTGCGTTGTGGTTGTTGGCGACCCTGCAATTCTTTTTCTGCAAGCATAGCAAGGTGGAAAAGACGAGTGATAGTATTGTATTCTTTATAATCAATGATATCCTGAATTTCACGTCTTAAACCACCATAAAAACGGGCCATTTTATCCTCATTGTCCTCCTCAATTTCAGCACGCATGCAACCTATTTGCAACTCCTGATAATACTCCTCTACCGATTTATTTCCTTGGTTTAGGTGCTGCAATTTTTTTCTCAAATCACGTTTATATGAAGGAGGAACCCATCTACCACGCATTTGCCGTTTTAACATATCCCAATTTTGTGGTTCATTGCCAACCTGAACTATTTCAGTCCACCAAAGAAGAGCATATCCAGTGAAGTCACTAGTAGCTAAGCGCACGCGGTGGATAGCAGGAACCATGTGAGGATTAAATTTTTGTTCGACTGACATCTCCCAATCTAAATATGCATCTGGATCATAGGTGCCAGCAAAAGGAGGCACTGAAAATTTTACCTTAGAGTAGGGATCATTGTCCCTGTGGTTGTCATTGTTACCTCGTGGACGGCGGTTGTGGTGGCCGCCCATACCTTGAAGGTTGAACTGAAAGCGATGACGTGCAGCCTCATCAGGGTCAATGGCATTGTTTCCGGCATAGGATAGGTCGTCTTCCTCCTCAACATGGTCGTCTTCGGCTTGTGCAGCAGGCAATCGTGTCTCCAGGGCAGTCATCCGGTCCACTAGGTCAGCCATAGTACGCGCGAGACGTTCGATGGAATGTTGGGTCTGCCGCTGAGACTCTAGTAGAGCACGTCGTGAGACACAGTCATTAAAATCAGATGGAGGGGTACCGCTGTTATCTGCCATGTTAGTGAAAGACAAAACAACAAAGAATAATCCTTATGGAAAACAGCTAGGTGGGGTGGGGGTGTGTGGTGGAAGCAATCTATCAAGCGCCTTACCCACACTTGCAAGTGTTCTTACCACGCCGCAGTGAGGTCACCGGCCTACAGGTGATGAACCAAGTGGAGGGTGGTGGCAATTGCAAGGAATGAACCTGTCCTGACCAAGAGAAAGGTGTAGCTTGGAAGGCAAAGTGAGTAGTAAGGATTAGCGATAGTAATAACAGTTAAACCAAGTTCAATAAGTATTCCCTAGTACTCGTAAAAGTTGCTGGCCTTAGTGCTCCCAAGGTGAAAGTTCAAGCAATAGAGGGAAACTATGTGCCCAAAAATCAAATGGAAGCAATAATAGGCCAAAATCAGCTCTCTGCAGATCGGACAAGAGATCGGACAAGGGATCGGACAAGCAGAAACTGCCACTGCCTGCCACTGATCAGACAAGAGATCGGACAAGAGTTCGGACAAGGGATCGGACAAGCAGAAACTGCCACTACCTGCCACTGATCGGATAAGAGATCGGACAAGAGTTCGGACAAGGGATCGGACAAGCAACTAACAGGACCGCTTCTCTTTTTTTTATATATTTTTTTTTCTTTTTTTTCACTCTATTTTTTTTTGAACAAGGATGACCAGAGATGCAACCACAAAAATTGGCACCTACAACTGAGGTGGGATGTGGCTCACAAAAATTCAACAAGTTCGCTGACCGGCGTGCAAAAACTTTGACCAATTTTTTTCTTTATCTTCCTGATTTTGTTTGGCGATTTTGGTGAGGGCTAACAGGGAAACCCTGTTAGTTTACCCCCCCAAATTGGGTCAGGAACACGCTCAAAAAATTTCAGATTTTTCTGCCAAACGAGCGAAACATTATGTCTGTTTTACCGAAGGGGGGTCACAAAGACTCGATGTGGAAAACAAAAATAGGGTTGGGGGGTTTCGGGTGGGGAATTTTTTGAGACACAAGAACAACTACTACTCAAACGACACAAAGGGATTACTAAACCAGCAACAAGACTCGACCAAGAACACAAACTCAACAAGGTTAAAAACTGAAATTAAAATCGCAAGGCACAAAGGGGTTCTCGGTGGGGATTTTTTTGTGAGGGTTTTCTGGACTCTAGGTAAAAATAAAAGTAGATCGAGATTACCTAACGAGAAATCTGTGCTCTGATACCAACTGATGGGGAATTGGTCCCGATCTTCCGCTAGGTAAAGGATAACTTGGGTTGGTGGAGAATCTCGACGTTGGTGATCTAAGGCTCCGGTCCGGTGGATCAAAACCTTGCAATCGTTACACCACTGTCTCCGTTGGTTATCAACCACGCAGGACGCGATTGACCTCGCCACGAAGGCTAATTCCTACAAGCGAACCCAAGAACACAAGCAAGAACAGGAAGGATACAAGTCGAATGCCAACTCACAGACAAACGATGAAAAGGTGAGGTTTCGCAAACGCCTATGCAGCAGCCAATCGGTCCGGTGCAAGGGGCGGGATCTAAACACACAAGTGTAGATGCAAACAAAGCAAAACCTAACCCTAAAGGTGGCTGGAGAGAATATATAGGGCGTGGGCAGCCTGTGGAAGGCGTACAGACTTGGGCTGTGGGCTAGAAGACGTACAGACTCGGACTATGGGCCAACACGGCCCAATTCTGTCACGCAGGACTATTTTAAACACAGAGAACGACTCAAGACTCCAAATGAGACGAAACTAACAGCAAAAGATCCGTCTTCTCCTTAGCTTTCCAAAAAGTCCAAGAACGCGCCAATCGGACTTCGTATGAGGAAGTTATGCCCATTTTGGTGCATGGTGGTCGATGTAGTCCGAACCAGCGAATTCTTGACTTCAAATCATCCGTGCGACTCCGTCTCCAACTCCAACTCTTCTATTCCATCTCCCATGTTCCTAAGCAACAAAATATCACTAGTATTCAGTAGCATCCCGTCCAAACAAATATTAACATAGTTGCTAAGGAAAGAATTAACCTCATGGTTCAAGCGACGGGCACAGGCGCGTGTGATTGGTTCTTGTAATTGAATTGTAGGTGGAGGCTCCATGTGCGTATCATGTGAAGTGATGTCCTCATCAGGGTTCTTAGGCTTAGTGGTGTTTGGTGTAGTCGTCTTGGGTTGAGAGGGTCCAGGAAGAGAGTCAAGAGAAGTGTGGAGGTGTTTGGGCTTTGGAACCCAGATGGGCTTCTTGGGTGGAGCTTTGGGCTGTTCATGGATCACTCCATCCTTGGGCTGACTAGCCAGGGAAGACTCAGTGGAGTGAGTCTTGGGGTATCTCTGTCCAGGAGTCATTTTACTCCACTCCACTGCCCGACTAATGGCACTCTCAAAGTCAGCCTTGGTGTAGGTGTAACCTACCCCAAACCCATCCTGCCTCTTGAACTGCTGGATCATCATGCCGAGTTGTGGCTCTCGGGCACTGATCCAACTCAGGATAGAACGGAGGTAAAAGTTCTCATGCTGAGAATCAGCTAGCTCCTCTCTCAAGGAAGCTAGTACCTCCACCTGAGACAAGCAGGTCTCACACTCGCTATCTACCTGGACAGACTTCTCGGCTTTCAGCTTAATCAACTCCATTCTAAGAGACACAAAGTTTTCACAAACAGTGGGTGGAACTGTCAAAGTCTCAAGCTCTAGCCTAGTCTATGCCAGCTCAGCTCTCACTCTCTCCAAATCACTCAAATGAGCATCGCCCTTGGCTTTCAGCTCATCTAGACTAGCTAGACAAGATGGGCAATCAGCACAGGGCGCGACGACACTAGCTTGAGCATCTTTCAGCTCCAGCTGAGCACTTTCAAGCTCAGTGGCTAAAGCATCCCTCTCATCAACCCTTTTTGTGTACTTGGACTTCAGAGTCGACAAGTCACACAGAAGCACCTCACACTTTGGGCATTCACTGCTATCACCCAAGCAGGGGGAAGAAGATAGACTCTCAATTCTGTCGTTGGCCACAGCAAGCTCACTCTCTAACTCATCTATCCTCTTCTTAGCTCCCCTAAGCAGTTTTTCCCGATATTTTAACTCCTGACGATTGCTTTCAAGTAAATCAACGATTCCGCGTTCATAAGATGATACCTTTTTGTTGTCGTCGTCATCGGAGTCATCGGAGGAGCTCTTCTCTTCCTTATCCCCAAGAGCCATTGAGTAGAAGCTCTTGCGGGATCTTCGGCGCTGATGTGAGCGGCTCTTTGGTTTGTCCCCGAAAGCCATGAAGCAAAGGCCCGCCGGATCATCCTTGTCCTTCCCCTTCCTGATGACGATCTCTTCATCGCTTGAGCTCGATGAAGAGGAAGAAAACATGGACTGCTTGGAGTAGCTCTTCTCCATCTCGGTGAAGAAGGCCTTGTCGCGCTTCTTGTTCTCTCGCTGGTAGTCCTTCAGGGCCTTTCTGAAGAATCTGGTCTTTGGCTTGCCCTTGTTGAAGGAGGAGCTCTCGTGCTTGCCGAAGTCGTGGAAGCCACCAACGGTGCCCTTCTTGTGTCCATTGTGCTTGGGGCAGTCAGTGATGAAGTGTCCTGGGTCACCACACTCAAAGCACCCAGATTTTGTGCCGTTTGTTTTGAACATTCGTTTGTCATAAACACGACGCACCCGGTTGTTAAAAAGACACAGGTCATCATCCCCCAAAGACTCAAGCTGGTCTTCAGTGATAGACATCAAAGAGAACCCAGCACAGCTCACAGAAGAAGGATCAACAGAAGGTGTAGCAAGGGCCAGAGACTTAGATCCAGAGCCAGTGAGATTTGATCTCAACTAGATATCTACCTCGGTGGCCGTCAGCTTGCTAAACAACTCAGAAATGGTCAAGGTATCATAAGAAGTGCTCTCAACGATGGAGGATACCTTGATCTCCCAGATCTTTGGGTCCAAGGTATGGAGAACCTTGAGCGCCTGCTCGTGATCTGAGACTAACTGAGCACCCTCAGCCTTGTTGTCCCGAAGCTTGTTTATGATCGATTGAAAACGACCAAACAACACTTCAACAGATTCACCCCGCTTTTGTGTGAAGTTCTCATATTCACGCCGGTAGGTCTGATAGAGCCGAGCCTTAACCTGGGTTGTCCCCTCATGGTGTGCCTTGAGGGTAGCCCAGATCTCTCTCGGAGTGGAAAGATGGCTCACACGCTCAAACTCAGTGGGACCTAAACCAGAAAACAGAATGTTCACGGCTTTACTATTGCTTAGATGCTGGGCAATGATACCAGGAGTACCATGCTCAGCAACTGGCAATATAACAAACGTATCGTGAACGCAAATGTCCCAGATGTCCGAGCCTTGGCTCATAAGATAGGCTCGCATGCGAGTCTTCCAATAATTATAGCCATAAGCTTCCCAGGACGGGACTTTGCCAGGAGACGTCATGATCACTACTGGGGTTTAGAACCGGTTAAGGTATGGAAAAACCCTAACCAAGCTCTGATACCACTTGTAGGACCGAAAGTAGCGACCAGAGAGGGGTGAATGGGCGCCTAAAAATTCTTTCGAACCTATGGCCTGCTCCCAACACCCAACACACCTCAAAGAACTAAGCAGCAAAGCTTGAACAGATTGCCTAAGTCTAAAGGTATCTAGCCTAGAAAAGACTGGTGTCAATACCGTGCTAATCAGGCAGATAAACAAAATATTCAACACATGGCAAATCAAACTTCTCAGCAGATGATCTAAGTATAGATGAAGAGAGATGAGAAGTTACCGTCCAAATTTGTCTCCTGTTCGAAATTTGGCGAAGCCTGCTTCGGAGTCCCTTGTCGAAGTCTAGCGAAGGTAGTCGTTGAAGTGCTGAAGGTGTGTTGAGTCTAGCCTATTTCGAGTGTAGCAGAGAGCGAAGTATGCTTCGAAATGAAGTATGAATGTATCGAAGTTTGCTTCGAACAGTGTACTTCGAAGCCTAAACTTCGATCAGAAAACTTCGAACTAAGTTCACAGAAAAACAACCTTCGAAAGAGAAGCGAAGCCAAACACGCAGCAGCAATACCAAATCAAAGGCTACACTCTATCTTCGAAGCTACCTTTGATTGAGGTATGACTACTGAAATGATGACCTTCGACACACAGACCAACTTCGTAATGAAGTCTGCAGGTGTTGTCACACAAGAAGTCGAAGCCCACAACCACACTTCGAAAAGCAAACTTCGAACTCACAAACTAAGACCTTCGGAAAAGACAGGAGCAGAAAAATCTCAGAGAACACACATTCAGCGAAGTCTACCAGAAAGACATGCTTCAGAGCTCACTTCGAGGCATGTCAAAGTATTGACTTCGTAACGCTCGAGTCAGAGTACACCTTCGCAAGAACTATTGAAGTATGCTAACAGAACAGAAACGAAGCATAGAACACACTTCGAAGCTAGGTTCACAGTTCAAAATTGGAGCTGGAGGTTCTTAGCAACGCCTTGGAAGAAATCAGGTCGAAGCCTGCTTCATAGTGCTAAAAAGGCTTCGCACCAGACATGAGGCTTCGCCAGAAACAGCCAGAGAAAAGCTAAGTCCTATCTACTCGATCAAAAAGGCTATGCAGTCAAAAGCAAGGCTAGAAGAACTAGCACACTGTAGCAACAGGAACTAGTACTACATGCAACTAGTACTCCTCAGCCCGTAGAACAGAAGCCAACAGAGAGGATTCAAACAGCCAGGAGTAAAAAACTCTAGCACGCAGATCGATGTAGACGCAAACTCAGAAACATGTTGTGCACCGAACAACAGAGAATCAAAAACTCACAAATGATGTGAAGAACACACAGTACTTAGGAATAGAACCTGGCGGCGCACAACAAGGGAATGAACAGGAGCAGAGAGAATAGAAGTGACCCAATGGATTAAAAAGTGATTTCAGCAAAAGGGTGATCTAACCTTAGGGATTGGGGCCCTATTTATAGGCTGCCCAATAGCTAGGAATATTCCACCAGCCCCTTAGGGTTTTTTTACAGAACGCTAAAATAAAGGAAAAGACTAGACTGCCCTTAGGATTTTTTTACAGACTCAACTGACTGACTGTGGGCCTAGGGACAAAATAGAAAACTCCTATTTACAGATGACTTATCCGGAAGCTAAGCTTTCGTAGCGACTACGACTTCTCTTCTGGACAGTTCGATACAAGATCAGCGGTCGTCAGTTTTGTGCCGAAACTGACAAAGCCTCCACCGATTTTGCACCAGGTACCCGGATTGGGCCGGCCCGATTCCGCAGCTCTCTCAGCCCGACAATCACTCACCGCCCGTGTACCTGAGTCAATCCTGGTCAACAGCCCAGTCGGTCTTCTCTTGCTCCTAGCCCATGTACCCGGATTGGGCCAGCTCAACTTCGTAGCTCTCTCAGCCCGACAGTCGCTCGCTGCCCGTGTACCTGAGTCACACGCGGCCCATGAAGCAGCAAATCTCCTCTCTTCTTCTGTCCTCTTTGACTAACGTTGACAATGACTCATCACATCTGGAGCCATGAGGCCCACGCTATTCAGCATGGCTCCTCACCCATTGCGCTCGAAGGAGTTGCTTTGCGTTGGTTCTAGTCTTTGAAACCAGGATCGATTAGATCCTAGGAGAAGCTGAGGAAGAAGTTTGTGAGTAATTTCCAAGGGACCTTCGTGCCCCCTATGTCTACAGGGAGTCTTTTTCAGGTGAAGTAGCAACCTGGAGAAACTCTGCGGCAATTTTTCAAGCGCTTCGCTCATACGAAGTCACTGATAAGAGGGTTGTCTGCATCATCCGTTGTTGATGCAGCACGGGAAGGAGTCACGAACGTAGGCCTCCTCGACAAGCTTCACAGGAAGCATATTTCCTCAGTAGCGCAGCTAATGGCCTACTTCGGGGAATATGTTAGGTTAGAAGAGGGATGGCTCCGAAGGACAGCTTCGTCTTCGCCAACCATCCTTCAATAAGTCAAACTTGAGGTAAAAACTTCAACTCCACCATAGGTGTACCCCTACGACAACAATCAGCATGACCGACGAAGAGGACAGAAGCATCCTCGCTTCAAGGTTTTAAATATCGCCCCCTCTTCTTCGAAATTGCCCCCTAAAAATCCACAAGTTCTAGGAAACAAGGTCATCGGCTTGAGGCCGCCAGGGAAGCCGGTTGGCCGAGGCCAAGCCTTCATCTGTTGTGTACATGGTGAAAACCGAAGCCATGGTACCGATGCATGCAAGTCTATATTAGCTCTACGGAGCAAGTATCATGAGAGGAGCTCCGGTTGAGGCACTACTAACTTAGCCCCTCCGGAGACACGTCTGGAGCCGGTGCAGACTATCGGACGTGTAGACAACCTCGAAGCCCCAAAACAACTTTCGGTGGCCAATGTTATGCCACCTCCGAAGTAAGAGGATAATCAAGACCACGGTAAATGGGTAGTCCTCCCCATTTCTGGAGGAGGGACCCTGGGCGACATGTCAAAGTGTTAGTGGAGAGAATACGTTCACGAAGTAGGGCATATTGGGACCTACTCGTCGGCTACTGAAATGCCCGAGTGGTCTCACGTGTCCATATCCTTCTCCATAGCTAATGCAACTGGTATTAAATTCCCTCATGTGGACCCTCTTGTTATTACAACTGATATTGCGAGAACAGAGGTTTGAAGAGTGTTGGTTGATGGCGGAAGCTCCGTAGACATAATCTTCATCTAGGCCTTCGATCAATTGTGCATTCCGCGGAAGCATTTACTTCCAGCAGCTCGTCTGCTTCAAGGCGTCACAGGTCCTCCTCTTGATGCCCTCGGCCAAATAGGCCTCGAGGTCGCCTTTGGAGAGGGGCTCCTGGCTAGATCGGAGCAGGTGATTTTTGACGTTATCGATGCCCCTTACGCTTATAATGTTATCTTTGGAAGGGGGATGCTAAATCAATTCGGAGTTGTGGTGCATCACAATTATTTGTGCTTGAAAATGCCTACGCAAGGAGTACTTGCGGTCCTCGGCGACCAAGCTGCAGCGCGGAGCCGAAGTATGGTCATGGTCCACCTCTTGATCCTAGGAAGATAAATAATGTACAGGATCATTCGGAGGATGCCTCCGCATCAAGTGACCCCTCGAAGATCTCCTCCCTCAAGCCAAGCCCCTAAGGTGAAATTGTAACGAAGATTATTATCAAGGATGACAAAGACTATACCATCCAGTTTGGCAAGGAACGGCCTCCAGAAATTGCCACTTCGCTAGAAGAAGTAGTTAAAGAAAATCTGGATGTCTTTGCCTGGTTTGATGAAGATATTCTCAGAGTTAACCGAAGCATTATCGAGCATAGCCTACTCGTCAACCCAAGGGTTTGACCTGTTCACCAGGGGCTCCGCAAACTGTCGAAAGAAAGGGAGGACCTTGCCAAAGCGGAGGTGGAGAAGCTATTTGTTAGCGTAAAAGATTACGCTAACAGGTTTCTGAAGACTAGAAACTAACAAATGAAGTGTTTGCGAAATGAACTGTTCTAAGCCTCCGAAAGGATAATAACTTAGAATAGTTCGAATGTGTGTATTGAATAACTTGTATTCGGTCCCTATTACAGTGTAAACGGGGGGTATTTATAGGCTCAAACATTAAGGAAAAGACCTATTTACCCCTCTATTACAACCGACATAGTGGAAACTATTTGGTACCCTTAATAGGGCTAAAATGGTAAAAAACTAATCTAATGAGAAAGAAGATAAGTCTTCCATCTTAGCTGGCAGAAAAGATCTCAAAAGAGTCCATGTTCGAGGATATACTCCAAACTAAGTGTTGGACCGGAAACGGCGACCAGAGGGGGGTGAATGGGAGCTTTTAAAATTTCGGGCTAAAAACTAGCCTTAGGTTTCAGTTCTGTCTTCTGCGGAACAGGCTTCGAACACAACCTTCGAAGGTCTGGTTCGGAGGTGCTTCGACAGCTCCGAACACAGGCTTCGCAGGAGCAAAAGTTCGAAGCCAAGAAGACTTCGCTCCACTTACAACCCTCGAAAATCTACTCTGCTAAGTCAGTGCAGGCTCCGCACACAGGGTGCTTCGAGCAGGCTTCGCACTTCACCCTTCGCAAGAGTGGACACCCTACTGGGGACTTCGACCGAGTACTTGGCAGCAGCAACTGGTGCTGGGCTTCGTACACGAAGGTCTACACGCACACAAACGGACTTCGCTACGGGCTTCGACACAAGAAGCAAAACGGGCTTCGATCAGGGCTTCGCTAGTAATCTGTGAGGTCTGGCCTCAAGTTACATAGAGCGAACACACGCTGTAAAACACACTTCACACAGAAACAACCTTCGCCTAGACAGGCTTCAGTGCACTACAACTAGCGAGGTATGTAACGCGAGCTCAAGCAAAAAGCACAAAGAAGCAGGGCTTCGCCGCTTGAACAAGGAACACAAAAATATTTGAACTCTGCATGAATACAGCGAGGTTTGTGGCTACAGGAGCTCAACAGTAAATGCTCAAAGTGTTAAATGTTACCTACCGAGCCTCCATATTTATAGCCCACAGTTCACCCAAAGGAATTGACTACTTTACCCCTAGGGTTTACATTGGTTGTCTCTACAGAACTAAGGGGTACAAAAGGTAGTCAACTTTATTGGAGGCTTCTTTATCAGCCTTTGCAGAGGAGACAGCGCCAGCTTTTTGCAGAGCAGACACTGTCAGACTTGCAGCCTTTGACCTTTCCGAAGCCCCCCTTCGCACGCGAGGGGTGCGGTAGCTTCGGTGAGAAGCCTTTAGCCAGATGGCCTTCGCTTCACCGAAGTCAGCCTTCGATATAGTGACGGTTTTGAGCCGAAGCCGTCAAAGCCCTTGGGCCTTCGCACCAACACCTCCGGAGTGGACCACCACGGCTTCGCAGCTTCCGCCCAGCTCGAACTCCGTCAGTCCATGTACCGAAGCCATGCAGGCCGAAGTACCACAAGACAACCACACTCTGAAGCCCCACCTTCGGAGTACCACCCTTCGAAGTCTCTCCTTCGTCCAAGGCCTCCGCATGAAGCATTCCATGAGCCCTTCGTCGCAGTGCCTCTCCCCGAGAACACTCCTCGACGAGCCTCACCCGGACCATGCCTTGATGCGCCTCGACTTCTGAGACCTTCGTCGGGTACCTTCGAATGTCTCCCTTCGGAGCACACTTCGAACTCCTTGCCTCCGCAGAGGACTTGATCCATCCAACTCCGAAGTCACTCCATTCGGAGTACCTTCGAAGTGCCTCAACTCCGAGGACTTTGTCTCGGAGTACCTTCACCCGGAGCCACGCTCCGCACTCTCTGCCTTCACCTGGCGCACCTCGACCCGAGGACCGACCCGGACCCCTTCGCAGCCACCGTGACGGAGCTCCTCGCTCCCCTGGCATCAAGCCTCCTGCTTGACCCAGGTTCACCTGCCGCGAACCTGTCCGTCGCCTCCGAAGTCCCTGCGCACCACCGACAAACAGACAAGTGTTTCTAGTACTCCGGAGACCTCTCCGGGTTAGCAACCTTCGGCACACACTCCGGTGTACCGCCCAAAGTACCGAAGCCTTCGGTACAAACCCAATCATCGTGTACTGTCGGACCCCTCCGACACGCACACTCCGCTGCAATAGCTGCAGCAACCAAACCACCGAACACACTTCGGTGAACCCACCTCCGAACACCCTTCGGAGGTACAACCTCCGAACACCCTTCGGAGGTCCAACCTCCGAACCCCCTTCGGAGGTACCCCTTAGAACCCGAGGGTAAAAGCCTGTCAATCACTCATCACAAGCACCGAAACCAACACTTGGTTTCTCACTAAGGTCCATCTTCATACTTCGAGCTTTACTCAAGGCATCTCCAAAGATGCATGTTGGAAACCTTTGAATCCATTATCTGTCTTTGTGTTGTTACTGCAATAACCCTAAGAATGGAATATTTTCCCCCAACAGTAGCCCCTCGAATACGCTTCTCCGTTAAACCTGTAATGTTTGGAGAGCAGTATACGGAAGAAAAAATAACCATGCGTAGGGGTTATTAGATTTTAATTTATCTTCGAAATGTATGAAGATATAAAACTTCGAATCAGTTTTAAGACAATTACTTTCGAACCATCTTAGAACTAACTCAGGAAGCTCGAAAGCCTTTTTAGACTTAGAAGAAATAGTCGTTGGCTTCTTTCTTCTAACAGAAGTTACGCAATGCGTTAATTTTGGAAAAAAGTAACGGGAAAGAATGCGAAATAGCATGGATAAACGGTAAAAAATGTAAAGTCTGGGCTATAAATAGAGGGCCTAGACCTTTCCTGAGTACCTTTCCACCGCTTTCTTGCAAACAAGCCATTCTTTGAGCCCTAGCCTCCATTCTTCTTCCAAAGCAACTCATTAGTTTCAATGGCGAAAACCAAAGGTTCTGGAGCACCTTCAGCCTTGGCTCGACAGCAGGTTGCTGCTGCAGCAGTGGCTGCATCATTAGTGACGACAGCTCCAATACCCGCAGCGACAACCATGGTGGCGGGAGGAGGAAATCCCCAAAATGTTGGCGATCAAGGCCTCTTCCCGGTATCAACAAAATACATGGATCAATCCTTCCAACTGGGGCCTTCAACCTGCAAAAGAGAATCACTAGCGGTCGCAGTAGAGGGCAAAATTAGTTTGGGAGTTATGATCCGCAAACCTGGAAAGGAAGTTATCCCGTCACCAAGACCCGGAGAAGTGGTCGTCTTCGAAGCCTTCTTCGAAGCTGGCTTAGGTCTTCCAGTAGTGGATTTCTTGGCTGAGGTATTGGATCTGTTCCACGTCACTCTCCCCCAACTTTCTCCGAATGCAGTAGCTCGTCTCGCCATCTTCGAATGGGCATTGCGAGCCGAAGGTTGTGAAGGGAGGGCAGAGATCTTCGCAGCACTGCACAGAGCTTCGTGCCAGCCGAAGACCTTCGTAGGCTCCAGAGGTGAAAAGCTGGTGGTGGCCTTTGGAAGCATCAATTTCAGACTTCGGGATGAATACGCCCTTCGATTTCCTACTAAGGCCATCAATGCAAGATGGTACACCGATTGGATCCTGAAGTGGTTTTACGCTGAAGTTGGGGCGAGCAATCGCCTAGCTGAACCCCTTCAAGATATCAACTTCCGAAAGGAAGCCCTTGTGCACCCGGATCCGGGCCAGCTCGAAGCTCGCCTCAGCTTGCTTCAAAAGATTAGTCAACGGTTAAGCATGCGAGACTTAGCCGAAGAGTTCCTCGGGCTCCAAATCCCTCTGTTGATGGCTAACTGGCCAATCGCTTTTGAAGACGATTCGGAAGGTGGTCTTCGCAAAATTACTTCGACATCGAGCCCTGCAGGTAACTTCAAAAACAACATACTCTAGGTATATTTATTCGAAGATTTAACAAACTTAACTCATTTTTCAGCCTCTTCAGCCCCTATAACTTCGGAGAAGATCGTACGAGCTTCGGAAAAGATTTTGGGCGTCCCAACTCTGACCGAAAAGGAATGGAGAATCAAGTTGGTTGGTAGTTGGGAGCGATCCAACCGAGTATGGGGGCTGCTCGAAGTGGTTCCGCCTCCTTTGGTGGATTGGGTGCCTTCGGAGAAAGGGCCCAAGATGAGGAAAGCTGAAGCTGGGACTTCGAGCTCCGCCAAGACTCCGGTCAAGAAGGTGGCTCGAAAGCCAAAAAAACCCTGCACCTTCGAGCCCAAGAGCTTCAGTCTCCGATTCCCAGGAGGACGAAGGCAGGTTACTTGTGAGGCTGATTGACGAAGATGCAGTTCAAGGAATTGCACAAGTTGAAGAACCTGCGAACGTGCCGGAGTCTCAAGAGAACCTTGAGCAAACGAGGACTTCGGCAGTTCAAGAAGATTTACCTCAGGACGAAGTTCCTGTGGATGAGAGTGGAGTCGAAGCCACTGTGGCTTCGATTCTAGATGAAGCAACAAGGACTGTTCAGGAAATGTTCTTGCAGTCGAAGATTTGACGCTTGACTCGGACGAAGATATCGCCTTCGATCCGCCAAGCAGTCCAATGCTTACCCGCCGCCAGAATGTCGAAGGTATACTTCGAATAATTTTTCTATCTTTTTTTGTGAAATTATACAATATATAATACCTTTGTTTTTACAGAGTCCACTTCCATAGAAGAGGTCCATCCGGAAGATACAATCCCTGGACCTTCGACAACTTCAGAGCCAATCCCAGGAGCCACTCAAATGGGGCCTGGAAAAGGCAAAGGAAAAATGGACTCCCTCCCTGCTGCGAGCTCAGGATCAACTCCGTCTGAGTCAACAGACGAGAGCCAATCTACCGAGGGGGGCCAGTCTCCGGGGGCTCCGAAGACTACAGCTCAACACTCCGGGCCTTCGTCAAACGAAGATGACCAACAAGCTTTAAGCATGCTCCCCCTTCTAGCTCCTTTCTTGGAGCAAAGAACTGGGCTTCGGACTTTGCTCGAGCCTTTGGATCGAGCTAGTCGCGAAGCTGGGGAGACGGACTTGGTGGCCATTTTGAGCGAAGCGGAGAGCTCAGAGCTTAACGCTGCTATGGAACGTGCAGCCTACCAGGTACGAAACATCTATGAAATAACATCAAATTTACATACAAATAATTTCTTACCTTGGTTTTTTCTTTTCACAGTAAACAGTCTTGGCCCGAGCTGCGAATATATCAAATGAACGAGAAATCGCTCGCCTTCGAGAGGAAAACGCAACTCTTCAATGGAATCTCACTATCTCCGATGGCTGAGTGACTCATATGGACATCATGGTGTCAACGGGGCGCAGGGCCAGACAAGGCTTGGAGGCTGCGAACAAGGAGCTCGAAGCAGAAAGAATAGTGCTTCGAGCAGAAGTTGAAAAGATGCGGGCGGAGCACGCTAATTGATGGGTGCTGAATGAAGGGTGGCCCGATCTTTCGGTGAGATGAGGAGGAGATAACTTCGATTGGAAGGAGACGATGTTGACGACCCGACTAAACAGACCAAGACACGGTGGTAAAAACATGACAAGAACTCGAAACTC
Organism: Zizania palustris; assembly: GCA_019279435.1. Classification (NCBI taxonomy): domain Eukaryota; kingdom Viridiplantae; phylum Streptophyta; class Magnoliopsida; order Poales; family Poaceae; genus Zizania; species Zizania palustris. Next base: position 99,010,300 of record JAAALK010000287.1, on the reverse strand, counting down.
TAAATGAACTAAATGCTAAGACCAGCAACTTCACACGACAATGCAACCAAAAACTCAAAAAGCTGATACTAAGCAGAACTAGTAATAGGCTCAAAGAGGCTTGGATCTCGGGTAATTTTTTTGTGTGGCTTTTTCTGGACTGTAGGAAAAAATGAAATAAAAACTCACCGATCAACGAAAGCTTTGATACCACTTGATGGAGGGGGGAAATAGGTGGCCCGATCTTTCGGTGAGTTGATAAAGATAATGATAACTTCGATTGGATGGAGACGACGTTGACGACCCGACTACAACCGTACGAGACGTTCGTGTTGCGCCTTAGCGATCGATACACCAACTCCAAGGGTTGTTGATCTTATCGGTGATCAACCTTGTTCCTGCAAGCAATCGAAGAATGAGCAAGAACAAGATAAAGGAGCAACTAGTATTGCTGGATATGAAAGACACACAGGGATAGTTGGGGTTCTGAAACGTGAAACCGGCGATCTAACCGATCACGAGTTTACACGGACAAGTAGCATTGGCTAAACTTTTATCTAATCAAAACCCCCATTACAACTGAAGTCTCTAGGGGTATTTATAGCCCTAAGGACATCCCCAAAGTTTGGAAACTTATTACATATGGAAACTACTAATTATTTCCAAAACAGAATTACTAGAAAAATAAACTTAGATCCTTAAGCCTTGGCCGAGATTGTTTCGGTGGAATAAATATATTATCTTCCATGTATACATCCTCAGCTTTCCAAAAAGTCCAAGATCATCTAAATCGGAGCTTCCATGTGAAAGATATGCATGTTTAATCTCGTGCTCTCCTTGAAGTCCAAGTCTGAGTAACACGCATTGTTTTGAATATTGCAATCTCCTCGTATCGAATATGGAAGTGTAGCTCTATCCGTTGGAAAGAGGACATCTCAAGCTTTCCAAAAAGTCCAAGATCATCTAAATCGGAGTAGCCATGTAAAAGTTGTGCACGTTTGAATTTGTTGTTGTCCATGCAGTCCGAATCCGAGTCGAAAACATGTAGAAGTTAATCTCCACTTTCTCTTGGCAGATAAATAACGTCCCAAAATTGTATATTATATTTCATGGGCTTGACTTGGTCCCCAATCAACTTCCATGATGTTCCATGCCCTTTGTGCGCTCTCAACGTGTCGCTTGATCCATGTGAGAATTTCTGTAATTGAAATTAAAAGTATCTCATGGTGTAGCATCCATGATTCAAATAAATAAAATTTAAATCTAACATAGAAAGCATGCACCTTAGTTTTTTTGCTCACAATCATGGTCATATCCAAGCTAGTGATGTCCTCATCACTAATGCGGGGACCGAGCTTGTCAGGCTCCGAGAGGAAGCTAGCCAGCTTTTGAATCAAAAGAATTCCTTAACTACAGAGGCTGCTAGACTCTCCGGAGTTCTGGAAGAGCTAACTTCGGCGAAGGATGCGCTAATCGAAGATAAGATGAAGTCCGAGAAGGTAGCTGCGGAGGTTATGGATCAACTGCTAGGCGTTTTGGAGTACTTCGGTACTACTGGAACGCTTCCTTCAGATGACAACATTTCCTTGCTGCGCCGGCTGAAAAGGATTCAAGGAGTAGCGAAGCAGATGAAGACAGCAGGCATTCATTACGGAGAACTCTCCGGACAAGTGGCTGTCGTTGGACTACTTCGTTACTACGAGGATCTAGGTCGATCGATAGCTCCGAGCGCAGGAGAGGGCCCAATTACCTTCGACGACGATCAGCTTCTCACTCCTTCCGAAGGTGTGGCCGCTGCTTGGCAAGCCTTCCAAACTTCATGGAGAGCCGAAGGTCATTCTGCGATCAAGGCCTGGATTGACGAAGGACAGCGCCAGAAGCAGGCTCGGACCCAAGCTTCGAGCAGTCAGCCTCCTCCGAACCCGCAGGTTTAGATATGTCTTAGGATCTTTGACTATGTAAAGCTTTACGCTTATGTACATTTATGAATGAAAATTTGTTTATCATGTTTTTAGGCTTTGCCTCATATGGAAGATGTCGAAGTGTTAGACATTAACGACGAACTTCGCTCATTATGGGCTACCTTTGATCTTTTAAAAGTTTACAAGCGCCCTCGATTTTTAATTCCTCGAGATAGCTCCGGTGCAATTACACCCGAAGTAAGCAAAGATATACTATCTTATATTAAAGAGGAAGAAAAAGAGGTTAACTTGGAAACTTCGTCTTCTGAAGATGATATATGGTCCGAAGATGAAGATGAAGCTCGAAGTAAAAAGCCTGAAGAACTTGGAAGCTGGGAAAGGAGCCCCGAACGGCTTCGAACAAGGGCCGAGCTTCAACAAGAACAAAAAGACTTTAGAGCTTCGAAGGGAGGCAAAAGAGTTAAACGTAAAGTTGCTAGAACTCCCGGCACTGGAACTAGTCGTTCCAACCCTAGCTCTAGAGATCGAAGAGGTCTTCGATTCCTTCTTGGTATAGATACCAATTTTTCATGATGTAAACTGTAATAATATTCGTTTGAATAATAAATATCGATTAAAATTGTCTCCCTATTTATTAGCCCCTCTTTGGGCGTAAGCAACTTTGAATTGTATTCAAAGATGGTTAGGCACAAAGAAAAAATTTTGGAGTACAATTTTGGGAGTTCGGAGCCCCTCTGTAATTTAAAGATCTTTTAAAATCTTATAAAATGCCTTCAACTATTTGTAGTCTGAAGAATGGCAACTTAGTACCCTTTGTTTTTGAAAGAAATCACTTGAGATAACTTTCCGGACACTTTAGTGTCTTAGATAATTTGTCACTTTGGACTATCTTAACAGACATTCGAAGCTCATGGCTCAAACTCTGTTTTGTTTTGGCCACCTTCGGCTCTTTTTTGCGAATTCTGTTAAACCAGTGGTTCAGAGTTCGCAGTGGTCTCTTTGGACTCTTTTTACGGATGTCTACAAGCCAGTGGCTTGGACTCCACATAGTTTGGTCACCTTCGACTCTTTTTACAGATACCTACAAGTCAGTGGCTTGGGCTTCGCATATTTTGGTCACCTTCGACTCTTTTTACGGATGTCTACCAGCCGATGGCTTGGACTCCGTATGATGTGGTTTTGGGCTCTTTTACGGATGCCTACAAGCCGGTGGCTTGGACTCCGGATTATGTCAGCCCCCACGTCGGAAACTTCGAACCAATGATTCGAAGTCCGAAAATATGATTCAGCTTTATGACACTTTCCTCTCGGTCAACCCCGCGGTTCCAGTGCGTCCACTCGGAAGCTGAAAGTTTATGAGGGGAAGACACTATCTGAACCATATGCTTTATTAATTCAGAAGATGATTACAAGTGATTTACAAGGAGCCCTTATGCGAAGTATCGCTTTAGGTGCTCCGCATGCCAAGTATGCGCTAACTCTTCACCTTCTAAATTAGCTAGTTTAAAAGAGCCAGGACGTCCTGAACGAACAATTAGGTACGGACCTTCCCATTTATTTCCTAATTTTCCTGGCGCTATGATGCTTCGCAAAACGAGATAACTCGGTCTAAGCTCATTGATGTTAACCTTCGGGTCAAACCAAGCCTTCGTCTGCTGGTGATATTTTGATAAATTAGCCACAGCTCGAAGTCTTGTCTCCTCCGTTAAATCTAGCGAAACTTGTCTTTCTCCTTCAGTCTCCGGTTCGGTGCTGCGAAGTGATCCTCCTTTGAGCTCCGTTGGAGTCATAGCTTCATCTCCGAATAGCAATCTGAATGGAGTAAAACCTGTGGACCTTGTTTGCGTAGTCCGAATGGACCACAAAATCTTCGGAAGTTCCTCAGTCCACAGTCCTTTTGCTAATCCTACTATCCTTCAATTTAGCCCTGACAAAATATTTCCATTGGCTCTTTCTACAGCTCCATTAGACTGAGGATGCCTCACTGCAGCAAAACATAACTGAATGCCTAGATCTTCGCAAAACTTTCTGAAAGGTTCTGCATCAAACTGCGTTCCATTATCAACTGTGAGTTGTCTAGGCACTCCGAACCGGCAAATGATATTTTTCCAAAAGAATTTGTGTACATTGTTCGAAGTGATAGCTGTTAAGGGCTCTGCTTCTACCCACTTAGAAAAATATTCAACAGCTACCACTGCGAACTTTAAATTTCCCTTAGCTACTGGAAAGGGACCAATTAAATCCATACCCCATCTAGCCATAGGCCATACCGGAGCAATAACTTGAAGAGCTGTTGGTGGGCGATGACTTCATCGACCCATCCACTAACATCCTTGACAAGTGCGGACCAAGCTATCCGCATCAGCTGTTATTGTAGGCCAATAAAGCCCCTGGCGAAGTGTTTTTCCTACCAAAGCTCGAGGGGCCAAATGGCTACCGCAAAGTCCTTCATGGATTTCTCGAAGAATTTCTTGACCTTCGGCTTGAGATATACATCGGAGTAGAGGGGAACATACTCCGGCCTTGTATAAAATACCGTTGATTATTTGATAATTCCTAGCCCTGAGTTTTAATCTTGAAAACTGTGGCTCTTCAAATGAATTTGCTCCTCCTTGCAAAAGTTCCATGATCGAATTTCTCCAATCTGTACTTGGAATACAAAGAATTTCTGCGGAGGGAATTTGTGGCACCGAAGGTGTACTGAGCTCCTCATAAAAAGCTTCTTCTGGTATATCCATGGCTCCGGCTGCAGCTTTTGCTAAGATGTCCGCTTGCACATTTTCTGTTCTTGGTATACTTTGAATTGAAATACCCTTGAACTGTGCTTCGATCTTACGAATTTCTTCTAAGTACTTTGCAAGCTGTGGATGCCGAACTTGAAAGCTTTTATCTACGTGCCCTTCTACTATTTGAGAATCTGTCTTTATAACAACTCTTGTAGCCCCTAGAGCACGTGCTTTTCGGAGTCCCAATAAAATCCCTTCATACTCCGCTATATTATTGGTAGACTTAAAGTTGAGTCTTGCGGAGTACATTGCTCTATGCCCTGAAGGTGAAATCAAAACTGCTCCAACGCCTGCTCCGAATGCTTGGAAAGCCCCATCAGAAAAAATAGTCCAAACTCCTTCACTTGACTTCTCCGGAACCAAAGTTGTAAGGGGAGTCCATTCTGCTACAAAATCTGCTAAGACTTGTGATTTGATTGCTGTCCTTGCTAGAAAAGATATGCCGAAGGGTGCTAGTTCGACTGCCCACTTTCCAATTCTTCCAGTGGAGTCTTTACTTTGGAGCATATCCCCCAAAGGATACGAAGTTGGTACAATTACATTATGAGCTAAAAAGTAATGCCTTAGCTTCCTCGAAGCCATTATGAGAGCATAAACGAATTTTTCGAGCTCGGAATACCTTGTCTTCGCTCCTGATAATGCTTCGGACACAAAATAAACTGGATTTTGTACCAACTTCCCATTGAAATCCATTTCTCTGACAAGGACTGCACTGACAGCAAAGCCTATAGCTGCAAGATAAAGGAGTAGGATTTCGTCCGCAGTAGGCACCGTGAGTGTAGCAAGATTACTGAGATACTCTTTAATATCTTCGAAGCTTTTCTGACACTCCGGTGTCCATGCAAAATCTTCGGACCCTTTCAATTCTTTAAATATAGGCAAGCTTCTCTCCACAGACCTTGCCAAAAACCTGCTAAGTGCTGCCAGACGACCAGTCAGCTTTTGCACTTGCTTTAAATTTTCCGGAGGAGCCATCTTTTGTAGCGCAGTTATTTGAGTAGGGCTAGCTTCAATCCCTCTGCTTGAAACTAAATACCCTAACAACTTCCCAGCCTTAGCTCCGAAGATACATTTCTTAGGGTTAAGGCGGATCCCACATGCCCGAAGGCTATTAAATGTCTCTGCTAAGTCTAGGCTATGTTGGTGCTTTAAAGCACTCTTTATTACAATATCATCCACATAGGCCTCCACATTGCGACCTAATTGATGACCTAGAGCTTTAGCAACTAACCTCGAAATAGTAGCCCCGGCATTTCTTAAGCCAAAAGGCATTCTTACATAACAAAAGACTCCCGAGGGAGTTACGAAGCTTGTCTTGATCTCATCTTCGCGTTTCAACCATATTTGATGATAACCGGAATACGCGTCAAGGAAGCGTAATAACTCCGAACCTGCGGTGGAGTCGACCAATTGATCAATTCGGGGCATGGGGTAGGGGTCACGAGGGCATGCTTTATTCAAAGATGTGAAATCAATGCACATGCGCCACTTCCCAGAGGATTTCTTCTTGACGAAGACTGGGTTGGCTAACCACTCTGTGTGAGCCACTTCTCTGATAATCCAAGCCTTCAACAATTTTTCAACTTCGTCTTTTGCAAGAACAGCTCTTTCTGCAGACATTTTTCGGAGTCCTTGCCGAACAGGTCGGGCCTTCGGGTTTACAAGTAAACTATGTTCGATGATATCCCGACTGACTCCGATGATGTCTTCGTCAGACCAAGCAAATACATCTAAATTCTCTTCCACTACTTTTTCCAAGGAGGTAGCAACTTCTGGTGGTAAATTTTTACCAAATTGAAATGCATATTCTTTACCATCTTTAACAATAATCTTCGTTACAATCTCCCCTTCAGGACTTGGTCTTGGGAAGGATTTCTTCGAGGATTCAGAAGGAGCTGAAAAATTTTCTTGATTATCTTGTACATTATTCACTTGTCTTGGATCAAGAGGGGGGCCATAGCCATATTCCGCTCTCCGGGCGGTAGCTTGATCTCCGAAGATAGTAAGCACTCCTGCTTGCGTGGGCATCTTCATGCACAAATAATTGTGGTGTGCCACCGCTCCGAACTGATTTAACATGCCTCTTCCGAAGATGACGTTGTAGGCATATGGAGCATCTACAATGTCGAAGATTACTTCCTCTGTCCTGGCTAACAATCCTTCTCCGAAGGTAACTTCCAGGCCTATCTGGCCGAATCCATCAAGAGGAGGTCCCGCGAAGCCTTGCAAAGGACGAGCCGCTGGAAGAAGGTGCTTTCTAGAGATGCACAATTGATCGAAGGCTTGCACAAAAATTATGTCTGCCGAGCTGCCTCCGTCAATTAACACTCTTCGAACCTCAGTTCCTGCAATATCGGCAGTAATGACAAGTGGTTCTGCATGTGGAAATTTAATGCCAGCTGCATCCTCTGCAGAAAAAGATATTGGCACATGGAACCATTCAGGCATAGCAGCTGCAGATGACGAAGTTCCAATGTGCCCCACTTCTCTGACATAATCTCTTCTCTGCCTTTTTGACATGCTTCCGAGAGTACCTCCTCCGGAGATGGGGAGGACTACTCTTTTTCCTCGGTCTTGCCCTTCTTCTTGCTTCGGAGGTGACATAACATTGACCACCGGAGGGCGTCTTGCGGCTTCGAAGTTTTCTATCCGCGCCACAGCCTGAACAGGCTCCGGGCGCACTTCAGTTGGAACTCAGTTGGTAGTACCTCGACCCGAAGTTCTTTCCAGATACTCTCTGTAGGACCGAAAGTAGTGACCAGAGGGGGGTGAATGGGCGCCTAAAAATTCTTTCGAATCAATGGCCTGTTCCCAATACCCAACGCACCTCAGAAAGACTACGCAGCAGAAAATAAACAAAAGGCCTAAGTCTAAAGGATTCTAACCTAGAAGCAAATGATTATAACTGAGAATTATTAAATAAGTGCAACTAGGCAGATGAACATGGTGTAACAGGCCTAAACTTCTCAATGAAATGATCTAAGCATGTGTAAGATGAAAAGAGAAGTTACTGTCCAAATTTGTCTCCTGTTCGGAACTGGGCGAAGCCTCCTTCGCACGTCGAAGTCTGCTTCGGAGGTTGGTGACGGAGTCCTGCTTCGGAGGTCAGTTGCGAAGCAAGTCGAAGATGCCGAAGCTGTTTGGTTCTAGTTTAGTTCGAAGTGGCAAGAAGCGAAGTATGACAGATGTCGGAGCCTACTTCGAAGTGTGCACTTCGAAGACAAAACTTCGAGCACAGCTTCGAACCAAATGCTTCGAAGCAAAACCTTCGAACAGAAAGCTTCGAACACAACACGCACACACGGGCAACCTTCGAACAAAGAAACAAAGCCTGTCACACGACAGAAAACCAAGTCCGAAGCCTAGACTCTACCTCCGAAAAGAGCAAGCTTCGGAAAGAGAAACGAAGGGTGACACGCCACACAAAAGTCAGTGCGAGGCCTAGCAGAACTACAAGCTTCGAACCCAACTTCGAAATCTATCGAGGTATGGACTTCGAACAGCTAGAGCCGAAGCCCCTTCGCACTGTCATTCGAAGTAAGCGATGTTGTCCGCTCTGAAAAATACTTCGAAGCTAAGCAACACAGAACGCACACCGAAGATCGAACGAAGCCTTCGAACAAGTTAGATCGAAGCCTGCCTCACGAAGCTAAGGGGCTTCGAACAGAAAAAGACTTCGCAAGAAACACAGCCAGAAAAGGTAATAGACCCTGACAGCTTCGATCAAAAAGCTGTGCAGTAGAAGGTGAAAAGCTGCACAGAACACTGTGGCTGCAGGGAAGTAGTACTACTTGCAACAGCAAGAACTAGTACTACTAGAGTGAAGAAGACCCCCAGCCAAAGCCTCCAAAGCCTCAAAAATCACGGGAAAGCTTGCTATGCTAATGAAACGAAGCCATTAAAAACCTTTGCAGATGCAGCACACAAAGAAATAGGGCATTTACTGCAACATTAAATGCAAGGCAATAAACACAGAAGCGAGAACTTCCTGGCGGCGCAAGCAGGGAACAGGAGAGGAGAGAGAGCGTGAGAGGCAAAATGACCCAATAGAGTGGACTTGATTTCAGCCAAAAGGCTAGTCCAAACCCTAGGGATTGGGGTCCTATTTATAGGCTCCCAACACTAGGAATATTCTACCAGCCCCTTAGGGTTTTTACAGACTCAAAAATAAAGGAAAAGACTCTACTGCCCTTAGGAATTTTTTACAGACACGACTGACTGACTGTGGGCCTAGAGTTACAGATGACTTATCCGGAAGCTCAGCTTTCGTAGCGACTACGACTTCTCTTCTGGACAGTCGGATACAGAATCAACGGATGTCAGTTTTACGCCGAAACTGACAAAGCCTCCACCAGCTTTGCACCAGGTACCCGGATTGGGCCGGCCTGACTCCGCAGCTCTCTCAGCCCGGCAATCGCTCACTGCCCGTGTACCTGACTCAGTCCTGGTCAACAGCCCAGTGGGTCTTCTACTGCTTCTAGCCCATGCACCCGGATTGGGCCAGCCTGACTTCGCAGCCTCCTCTGCCCGACAGTCGCTCGCTGCCCGTGTACCTGAGTCACACGCGGCCCATGAAACAGCAGATCTCCTCTCTTCTTCAGTCCTCTTTTGACTATCGTTGACAATGACTCATCACTTCTGGAGCCATGAGGCCCATGCTATTCAGCATGGCTCCTCAATCTCCCCCTTGATGAGTGCATTGTCAACACTCCTCTTTTCTCGGCTCTTCAGCACCTGCGAACAAATGTGGAAACACGAAAACAAAATACAAGAAAACAAAGAAGACGAAAAATAAGGTAAAAGTTTAACCCTAATGACCAAAAGCCAAACAGAAGCAAGAAACGGTCATTATGGTTAACCAAAACGTAAAAACTCAAAATGAGTGCGATTTCAGAACAACAAGGATATCAACAGAGTAAAAACTCCCCCTTAAACTCTGATCCCCAAATTTTCTCCCCCTTGTTGACAAGTGAACTCATCAAGCACTCAATAAAAACACAGACTCCCCCTGAAATGCAACTCCCCCTCAAAATATGCAGTGAATGCAACTGGGGTGCAGGTGGAGTGTAGAAAGCATGCTTCTCAGATATGATTGACTGCAGTTACAACATCTAACAGGTATAGCAAAAGAGATACTGTCTAAGACACATGGCATGATCAGTGCAACAGATGAAATCTAAAGAAAATCATTAGCACGCATTTTTCAGTTTTTGCAAACAAAAAGCATCACCACATTTTCCAGTAAAACAAGCAAGATAAGACATGAGATGCAAAAGCTAACTGATATCTACCAAGATAAGCTTTGTTCAAAAACAAAGTGCTTCAGCAAACTTGTTATCATTTCAATTTTCAAGCTTTTTCTTTTTCCTTTTTCATTTTTGCCAGGGGTTATTTGCATGTCAAACCTTATGCTGACCGACCAAGTCAAGCCTAGGCCAGATCTGGACCATCAGAAGCTTAAGACATTGGTCTTGGCATACACTACATTGTTCTAGTTCATACCAAAGTGCTATGGTATGCAGTCCAGAACAAATGTAATGCGACAAAGCAAGCCCACCTGGATCTTTTCAAGTTATGCACAAAAAGGCATGGAATTTTCATTGTTCTCGAATTTTCATCATTTTTATAGCACATTTCCATGTTTAAAGCATACAGATGTCCAAGTTGCATATTTTCATCTAAGTCAGAAACTAGCTACAAGGCATGTAACAGATAGCAAGAACATTCAGCCTACGCATGCTAGTTACCAGAAGCAATGGTGATCATTTTTCAATTTTAAAGCATAAAAGCCATGCATATGACAGATATCAGACATATCATTTGTACTGAAACAAAGCATGATCGTCGACAAGTAATCAAAAACATGTACCAGCTAGAATAAGTAAAGCAGTTCAATCATATAACAGAAGCAAGCTCTAAAGTGTGATATGTGAATTGTATGATATGAACACACACAAAAAGACTCAAGAAAAGAGTAAAGAAGAAAGAAAACTGTCACAAAATATCCTAGAAAGGATACACAACACCCAAATCCCCTCGTAAACGCTCAAAAGTAGACTGATCTAGGGGTTTGGTGAAAATGTCAGCCAACTGATGATGGGTATCAACATGAACAAGGTCAATGACACCTTTCTCATATTGATCCCGCAAGAAGTGAAAGCGCACATCAATATGTTTGGTCTTTGAATGGAGACACGGGTTTTTCCCTACACTAATAGCACTGGTGCTGTCGCAAAACAATGGAATCCTGGTAGGAAAGAACAACCCAAAATCTCGTAGAGTGGAAATCATCCAAACCAATTGTGAGCAGCAGCTAGCAGCAGCTACGTACTCATCCTCTGTGGTCGAAAGAGCAACTCCAGATTGCTTTCGAGAAGACCAAGAGACAAGAGAGGAACCAAGAAACTGGCAAGTACCGGAAGTCGACTTGCGATCCAACCGGCACCCACCAAAGTCAGCGTCCGAAAAGCCAGATAAATCAAGAGATGATGATGCTGAATAGTAAAGACCGAGATCGGGCGCATAAGTGAGATACCTGAAGATGCGCTTGACAGCCTGCCGATGAGACGCGCGTGGTGAAGACTGGAAGCGCGCGCAAAGTCCCACGGCGAACTGTATGTCTGGTCTTGTTGCCGTTAAGTATAACAGCGAACCGATCATCCCTCGAAACTCCCTTTCATTGACCTTGACGCCGCTCTCGTCCTTGTCTAGACCCCCAGATGTGCCCATCGGGGTCATCTGCGGCTTCAACTCACCACCAAAGTCAAATTTCTTAAGCATGTCGCGAGTGTACTTACCTTGGTGGATGAAGGTGCCGTCCTTGGTCTGCTTGATCTGGAGCCCTAAGAAGTACTTGAGCTCACCCATGAGGCTCATCTCAAACTCGCTGTGCATCTGCTCCGAAAACTTGGACACAAGAGAATCAGTAGTACCGCCAAAGATAATATCGTCCACATAAATCTGAGCGACTAAGAAATCTGAAGCATCTCTGAGCAAGAAAAGAGTTTTATCCACAGAACCCATCACAAAGCCCTTCCCCAACAAAAATTGCTTCAACCGGTCATACCAAGCCCTAGGGGCTTGCTTCAACCCGTATAAAGCTTTGTGCAACTTAAAAACATGTCGAGGAAACTTAGAGTTCTCAAAACCGGGGGGTTGCCTAACATAAACCTCCTCTTCTATGTACCCGTTCAGAAAAGCACTCTTAACATCCATTTGAAAAAGCTTAAAACCCTTTGAAACGGCAAAAGCTAGAAGAATACGAATGGACTCAAGACGAGCAACAGGAGCGAAGGTTTCTTCAAAGTCAATACCTTCCTTCTGGCAATAACCCTGGGCAACTAGTCGAGCCTTGTTGCGCACCACAACCCCATCTTCACCTTGTTTGTTCTTGAATACCCACTTGGTGCCTATGGGGTTGCATTCTGGTGGCGGCTCAACTAGTGTCCAAACCCGATTGCGGACAAAATTCTCAAGCTCTTCTTGCATAGCATTAATCCAATTAGAGTCAGAAAGACCATGAGAAACGTCTTTGGGCTCAAAAGATGCAACAAATGCAGATTCAGCAAACACAGCGAGAGAGGCAGAAGAACGTAAAGTCCTCTCAGTCAAATCACCAATGATGAGCTCTAAGGGGTGATCACGCTGAACTGCTCGGGTTCCCTGGTGATCCGAAGTCACCTCACCGAAGTCAGCAGCTGGCACCTCTGGACTTGACTGAGGGGGCTCGATCGAAGTAGAAGAAGTGATCAGTGGACCGCCCTCATCATCAGTCGAAGTCTCAGAAGGTGTGGACTCTGCGGGGGATGCAGAAGGCCCACCCTCATCAGTAGCTGGAGTATCCTCATCTTCCTCGAATATGGACTCTCCGAGCTCATCATCACCAGAAAGCTCAAAAGAAGGAGTCAAAGAAGGCAAGGACTCATCAAATGAAACCTCACAAGTCTCGACAAGCAGCTGGGATTCGAGGTTCCAAACACGGAAGCCTCGAGAATGCAATGCATAACCAAGAAAAACACCATCCCAGCAACGAGACTCAAATTTGTCCATATGCCCTCCCTTCTTGAGCACAAAGCACTTGCAGCCAAACGCTCGCAAGTGGCTCACTTTGGGCTGTCTGCCAAACCGCAACTCATATGATGTCTTACCAAGGTAAGCTCTAAGAAAAATGCGGTTGGCCAGATAGCAAGCCGTGTTCATGGCTTCAGCCCAGAAACGCCTAGGAGTCTTGTGCTCATCGAGCATCGTCCTGGCCATCTCGACTAGCGTGCGGTTTTTTCGTTCAACAACGCCGTTCTGTGGGGGAGTGTAAGGAGAAGAAAACTGATGGTCCAGACCCTGATCACTACAGAAGCTGACGAACTGAGAGTTCTTGAACTCAGAGCCATTGTCGGAGCGAATTGCTCGCATTCGACCATTGTTCTCATTCTTCAACTTCAAGATCAGGTCATGAACAAACTGAAACGTTTCATCCTTGGACTTCAAAAAGAAAACCCAAGAAAATCGAGAAAAGTCGTCAACAATTACAAGTGCATACCACTTCCCACCGACTGAGCGTACTCGAGCTGGACCTACAGTGTCCAAATGTAAAAGCTCGCCCGGATACGATGTCATCACCTGAGTCACAGGTGAGTGAGAAGCGGCAACCATTTTCCCATGACGACAAGAATGACAAACTAGATCCTTCTCCATCTTAAGCTTGGGCAATCCTCGGATGAGGTCCATAGAGCTTAACCTGACTAGCAGATCAAAACTCAAGTGACCTAACCTCCTATGCCACTTCCAGAGCTCAGAAGAAGATCCAGCAATCAAACAACGAGAAGGACCAAAAGAACTAGAGAAGTCAATTCGAAAAACTTTACCGAATGGTAAGATTTGACAAACCAAAGACCCTCTAGAATCAACCACAGATGAATTGCCCTTCTTAAAACGCACTTCCAAACCATCCTCAAGAAGTTGCGAAACAGAAATCAAATTAAAGTTCAAATTTTTAACCAAAGCAACATTCTTTAAAGAGAAATGATCTGAAATGCGAATTGATCCTATGCCACTTACTTTCCTTTGACCGTTGTTCCCGAATGTGATGTACTCTTTGGAGCTCGGGGGAGTGAGACTGGAGAACCATCTGCGATGTCCCGTCATGTGGCGAGAGCATCCTGAGTCCATGATCCAAACATCCTCCAGTCCCCGGTCCTGCACAATCAGTGTCTGTAAGTGGGAGCAAATGGTCCGGCACCAGGTTTAGCAAAAGAGCTAAACCAGTGTCGAGCCATCTACTCAAAAGATGGAAAGTGAAAACCATCAAAAGAGTTTGGACCAAAACGCGGCTCAAAGTGCGGTCCTCGGTTCTGCCTAACCCTGCGACCATGAAGTCCAGAACCGTAGCCAACACGGTCTGGAGCTCTGCCGGAACGGACACCACCAACTGGAGCACGGGCAAGAAAGCCGTCTCCTCTACCACCACCTACACGACGCGGCCTGGCCTCCAGCCTCTCCCCGCGCCGAGGAACACGCAGTCTACCACCCTGCTGGTAGAACTGCTCCTGATCACTACGAGCCCTCTCTGCTCTCTCAACCCGCTTCCTCCTGAAGCAGAACTCCGCAAGATGCCCGTCTCTCTGACAGTACTCACAATGATAGGTAGGCTTCTTGGGATGTGGTTGAGGCTTGGGGTTCTTGGGCTTAGTGGTGATTGGTGTTGTCTTCTTGGGCTGAGAGGGTCCAGGAAGAGAGTCTAGAGAAGAGTGGAGGTGTTTGGGCTTCGGAACCCAGATAGGCTTCTTGGGTGGAGCTTTAGGTGGTTCATGGATCACTCCATCCTTGGGCTGACAAGCCTGGGAAGACTCAGTGGAGTGAGTCTTGGGATACCTCTGCTCTGGAGTCATTTTACTCCACTCCACTGCCCGGCTGATGGCACTCTCAAAGTCAGCCTTGGTGTAGGTGTAACCTACCCCAAACCCATCCTGCCTCTTGAACTGCTGGATAACCATGCCAAGCTGTGGCTCTCTGGCACTGATCCAACTCAGGATAGAACGGAGGTAAAAGTTCTCATTTTGAGAATCTGCTAGCTCCTCTCTCAAGGAAGCTAGAACCTCCACCTGAGACAAGCAGGTCTCACACTCACTCTCTACTTGGACAGACTTTTCAGCTTTTAGCTTGATTAGCTCCATTCTAAGAGACATACAGTTCTCACAGACAGTGGGTGGAACTGATAGTGTCTCAAGCTCTAGCCTAGTCTGGGCAAGCTCAGCTCTCAACCTCTCCAAATCACCCAAATGTTCATTACCCTTGGATTTCAGCTCAGCTAAGGCAGCTAGATGAGATGGGCAATCAACACAGGATGTGACGACAGTGGCTTGAGCATCTTTCAGCTCCAGCTGAGCGCTTTCAAGCTTAGTGGCCAAAGAGTCCCTCTCATCAACCCTTTCTGTGTACCTGGACTTCAGAGTCGACAGGTCACACAGAAGCACCTCACATTTCGGGCACTCACTGCTATCACCCAAGCAAGGGGAAGAAGATAGACTCTCAATTCTGCCGTTGGCCACGGCAAGCTCACTCTCTAATTCGTCTATCCTTTTCTTAGCCCCCCTAAGCAGTTTCTCCCGATACTTTAACTCCTGACGATTGCTCTCAAGTAAATCAACAATTTCTCGCTCATAAGATGATACCTTGTTGTCGTCGTCGTCGGAATCGTCGGAGGAGCTCTTTTCTTCCCTATCCCCAAGAGCCATTGAGCAGAAGCTCTTGCGAGATCTTCGGCGCTGGTGTGAGCGGCTCTTCGGCTTGTCTCCGAAGGCCATGAAGCAGAGGCCCGCCGGATCATCCTTGTCCTTCCCCTTCCTGATGATGATCTCCTCATCACTTGAGCTTGATGAAGAGGAAGAAGACGTGGACTGCTTGGAGTAGCTCTTCTCCATCTCGGCGAAGAAGGCCTTGTCGCGCTTCTTGTTCTCTCGCCGGTAGTCCTTCAGGGCCTTCTTGAAGAATCGGGTCTTCGGCTTGCCCTTGTTGAAGGATGAGCTCTCGTGCTTGCCGGAGTCGTGGAAGCTGCCACTGGTGCCCTTTTTGTATCCATTGCGCTTGGGGCAGTCGGCGATGAAGTGTCCTGGATCACCACACTCAAAGCATCCGGATTTTGTGCCGTGTCTTTTGAACATTATCTTGTCATAGACACGACGCACCCGGTTGTTAAAGAGACACAAATCATCATCTCCCAAAGACTCAAGCTGGTCCTCAGTGATAGACATCAAGGAGAAACCAGCACAGCTCACAGCAGAGGGATCAACAGAAGGTGTAGCAAGGGCCAGGGATTTTGATCCAGAACCAGTGAGATTTGATCTCAGCTGGATATCTACCTCAGTGGCCTTCAGCTTGCTAAACAACTCAGAAATGGTCAAGGTATCGTAAGAAGTGCTCTCAACGATAGAGGATACCTTGATCTCCCAGATCTTTGGGTCTAAGGTATGGAGAACCTTGAGCGCCTGCTCGTGATCTGAGACTAACTGAGCACCCTCAGCCTTGTTGTCCCGAAGCTTGTTTATGATCGACTGAAAACGACCAAACAAAGCCTCAACAGATTCACCCGGCTTCTGTGTGAAATTTTCATATTCACGCCGGTAGGTCTGATAGAGCCGAGCCTTGACCTGTGCTGTTCCCTCATGGTGTGCATTGAGGGT
Organism: Zizania palustris; assembly: GCA_019279435.1. Classification (NCBI taxonomy): domain Eukaryota; kingdom Viridiplantae; phylum Streptophyta; class Magnoliopsida; order Poales; family Poaceae; genus Zizania; species Zizania palustris. The sequence continues at coordinate 98,993,938 of JAAALK010000287.1, read as the reverse complement.
AGCCCAGATCTCTCTCGCAGTGGAGAGATGAATCACACGCTCAAACTCAGTGGGACCTAAGCCAGAAAACAAAATGTTCACAGCCTAACTGTTGCTCAGATGCTGTGCAATGATACCAGCAGTACCTTGCTCAGTAACTAGCAAAATGACAAACGTGGTGTGAACGCAAATGTCCCATATGTCCGAACCCTGGCTCATGAGATAGGCTCGCATGTGAGTCTTCCAATAATTATAGCCATAGGCTTCCAAGGACGGGACCTTGCCAGGAGACGTCATGGTCACTACTGGGGTTTAGAACCGGTTAAGATATGGAAGAAACCCTAACCTCGCTCTGATACCACTTGTAGGACCGAAAGTAGCGACCAGAGGGGGGGTGAATGGGCGCCTAAAAAATTCTTTCGAATCAATGGCCTGTTCCCAATACCCAACGCACCTCAGAAAGACTACGCAGCAGAAAATAAACAAAAGGCCTAAGTCTAAAGGATTCTAACCTAGAAGCAAATGATTATAACTGAGAATTATTAAATAAGTGCAACTAGGCAGATGAACATGGTGTAACAGGCCTAAACTTCTCAATGAAATGATCTAAGCATGTGTAAGATGAAAAGATAAGTTACTGTCCAAATTTGTCTCCTGTTCGGAACTGGGCGAAGCCTCCTTCGCACGTCGAAGTCTGCTTCGGAGATTGGTGATGGAGTGCTGCTTCGGAGGTCAGTTGCGAAGCAAGTCGAAGATGCCGAAGCTGTTTGGTTCTAGTTTAGTTCGAAGTGGCAAGAAGCGAAGTATGACAGATGTCGGAGCCTACTTCGAAGTGTGCACTTCGAAGACAAAACTTCGAGCACAGCTTCGAACCAAATGCTTCGAAGCAAAACCTTCGAACAGAAAGCTTCGAACACAACACGCACACACGGGCAACCTTCGAACAAAGAAACAAAGCCTGTCACACGACAGAAAACCAAGTCCGAAGCCTAGACTCTACCTCCGAAAAGAGCAAGCTTCGGAAAGAGAAACGAAGGGTGACACGCCACACAAAAGTCAGTGCGAGGCCTAGCAGAACTACAAGCTTCGAACCCAACTTCGAAATCTATCGAGGTATGGACTTCGAACAGCTAGAGCCGAAGCCCCTTCGCACTATCATTCGAAGTAAGCGATGTTGTCCGCTCTGAAAAATACTTCGAAGCTAAGCAACACAGAACGCACACCGAAGATCGAACGAAGCCTTCGAACAAGTTAGATCGAAGCCTGCCTCACGAAGCTCAGGGGCTTCGAACAGAAAAAGACTTCGCAAGAAACACAGCCATAAAAGGTAATAGACCCTGACAGCTTTGATCAAAAAGCTGTGTAGTAGAAGGTGAAAAGCTGCACAGAACACTGTGGCTGCAGGGAAGTAGTACTACTTGCAACAGCAAGAACTAGTACTACTAGAGTGAAGAACACCCCCAGCCAAAGCCTCCAAAGCCTCAAAAATCACGGGAAAGCTTGCTATGCTAATGAAACGAAGCCATTTAAAACCTTTGCAGATGCAGCACACAAAGAAATAGGGCATTTACTGCAACATTAAATGCAAGGCAATAAACACAGAAGCAAGAACTTCCTGGCGGCGCAAGCAGGGAACAGGAGAGGAGATAGAGCGTGAGAGGCAAAATGACCCAATAGAGTGGACTTGATTTCAGCCAAAAGGGTAGTCCAAACCCTAGGGATTGGGGTCCTATTTATAGGCTCCCAACACTAGGAATATTCTACCAGCCCCTTAGGGTTTTTATAGACTCAAAAATAAAGGAAAAGACTCTACTGCCCTTAGGAATTTTTTACAGACACGACTGACTGACTGTGGGCCTAGAGTTACAGATGACTTATCCGGAAGCTCAGCTTTCGTAGCGACTACGGCTTCTCTTCTGGACAGTCGGATACAGAATCAACGGCTGTCATTTTTACGCCGAAACTGACAAAGCCTCCACCAGCTTTGCACCAGGTACCCGGATTGGGCCGGCCCGACTCCGCAGCTCTCTCAGCCCGGCAATCGCTCACTGCCCGTGTACCTGAGTCAGTCCTAGTCAACAGCCCAGTGGGTCTTCTACTGCTTCTGGCCCATGCACCCGGATTGGGCCAGCCCGACTTCGCAGCCTCCTCTGCCCGACAGTCACTCACTGCCCGTGTACCTGAGTCACACGCGGCCCATGAAACAGCAGATCTCCTCTCTTCTTCAGTCCTCTTTTGACTATCGTTGACAATGACTCATCACTTCTGGAGCCATGAGGCCCACGCTATTCAGCATGGCTCCTCACTCTCCTCTCAGAGTAAGTATAGCCTTGCAAGTATCAGTTGCATGGCTTCGGTTTTCGCCATGAATACAGCAGAAAAGGGTCTGGCCTTTGCCAGCCGGTTTCCCTGGCGGTCTCCAGCCGCTGGCCTTATTTCCCGAAGGTTGTGGAGCTCTTTGGGCGAACTTTTGCGGGGGTGCAATGTTCAAGACTTCTGAACGAGGATGCTTTTGCCCTCTTCTCCTATCATGCTGAACTTCGAAGACAGGTTCCCGCGGCTGTGCCGAAGTTTTTACTTCCAACTTTACTTCTTGCAATACGGACGGAGTAGTTGTAGTTCTTCGAAGCCAGCCTTCTTCTGATCTCGCATATTCTTCAAAATATGACATCAACTGAGAAACAGAAGATATGCTTTTCCGGTGGAGTTTATCAAGGAGGCCTGGATGAATGACTCCCTCTCGAGTTGCGTCAACTACTGAAGATGTAGTCAACCCTCGGATCTGCGACTTCGTATGAGCGAAGCGCTTGAAATATTGCCTCAATGTCTCTCTAGGGAGTTGCTTCACCTGGAAAAGACTTCCCGTCGACATTGGATGCACGAAGGTGCCTTGAAAATTGCTTACGAACTTCTTCTTCAGCTGTCCCCATGAATTAATTGATCCTGGCTTCAAAGACCAGAACCACCGCAATGCCACTCCTTGAAGAGCTAAGGGAAAGCATTTAGCCATGGTGTCCCGTACTCCTCCACTAGCTTCAATTGCTAGGGCATAAGAACGGACAAATTCTCCAGGATCCTCATCTCCGGCATACTTGCAAAGCTTCGAAGTCTTAAACTTCGGATCGAAGCGAACTTTTTGCAGTTCAGGATGCAACGGAGATTCGGTATCAAAGGAGGCGTTCTCTGGGGCTTCAGGATAGATAGGTTCGTCGTCTTCAGGCACTTCAGGAATAACTGGGATGGCTTGAGAGCGAAGCCTATTTGCAGCTTCTTGTCACCATCTCGCTACTTCAGCTTGAAGACTGGCCATTTCAGCGGCCATATCACCAAGATTTTCTTCATCTCCTCCGGAAGGATCTTCCGGGTCTTGAGAACTATAAGGATCAGTTCGGAGTGGACCTTGAGGTGGAAGGGGAACTCCGGGTGGTCGAAGTATAGAAGGAGTTGGCGGAGGAACTCCGTATGCTCGAGGAATGGGAACTCCTTCTGGAGTTTGAGGTGGAGGAAACGTCGAAGGTCCTCCGGCCTCAACAGTGTCGGGAGGTGTCTCTCCGGAGGTCCGAGGGGACCTCCGAACAGGGTTACGAGTTGCGCTCCGCTTAGGAGGCATGATGTAAGAAGTTGGTAGAGAACAAAGTTTCTTGGACTAAGTTCCCCACGGACGACGCCAACTGTTGGCGTAAAAGATTACGCTAACAGGTTTCTGAAGACTAGAAACTAACAAACGAAGTGTTTGCGAAATGAACTGTTCTAAGCCTCCGAAAGGATAATAACTTAGAATAGTTCGAATGTGTGTATTGAATAACTTGTATTCGGTCCCTATTACAGGGTAAAACGGGGGGTATTTATAGGCTCAAACATTAAGGAAAAGACCTATTTACCCCTCTATTACAACTGACATAGTGGAAACTATTCGGTACCCTTAATAGGGCTAAAATGGTAAAAGACTAATCTAATGAGAAAGAAGATAAGTCTTCCATCTTAGCTGGCAGAAAAGATCTCAAAAGAGTCCATGGTCGAGGATATACTCCGAACTAAGGTCCATCTTCATACTTCGAGCTTGACTCAAGGCATCTCCGAAGATGCATGTTGGAAACCTTTGAAACCATTATCTGTCTTTGTGTGGTTACTGCAATAACCCTGAGAATGGAATATTTTCCCCCAACATTATTAAAGATCAGGATCATCAGAGAGGTGGCCCACACAGAGTGGTTAGCTAACCCCATCTTTATTAAGAAAAAGGCATCCGACAAATGGCGCATGTGCATTGATGTGGGATCGGAATGGCGACTAGAGGGGGGTGAATAGGCGCCTAGACAAATTATCGTGAATAAGATTACCGATTCAAATCACCCAACGCGCCTCTAATATTGCAAGCGGAAGATAACGATGACTGAAAAATGTGTTATATCAATAAATCAGAAGTTTTCAAGATCTGATGGGAAAGATTAAAAACCAACCAGAAAGTACAATGAAATTTTACTTCTGATTGGACTTTGAAACGCCGAACCCAATTTTCAGTCGATCAATGAAACTCCAATTACCTTGCTCAGTCAGACTTTAAAATGCTGACTTACTTCAGTCGGTCCGTGAAACACCGACCGAATGCAGAAAGACAGAAATAATCATCTGCAATCAAAATAATCGAGGTGGTGCAATCAACTGATTTAGATAAATAAATTAAACTTCGATTCAGTGGCTTGATCACAAACAGAATCAGGAGTGCAACTGAATTGGCTAATTAATAATTTTGTAAACAAAATATTCAGCCTGTGGCTGAATTCACCCAACCAAACGTGAAAAATATCCTTGTCAACTCAATTCTCACCAGCGGCCTATCATCCTTAATGACGTTCTAAGAAGAAATCAATTTTAGTATTAAGCACGATCCAGGACAGAAACTGAGTTTAATCAATCCAGAAAATATAACCAGTTTGCACAGAGAATCAGAGAGAAAATAAACCCGGGCAGATGATCAGCAAGAGACAAGACTGGATACAGTGCACATGGATGTATCCTGTGATGGCTTCAGAACTGGTAAAGTGCGGCTCGGAAGTACCGGCCTAGATGAATTAAATCGAAGCACAAACAGGAACAGAGAAATAAACCAAAGCAATCTAGAAGCAACAAAAAAACAATGGCAGAAAGAACAAATTGACACATTAATTTCCTGAGAAAAATCAAGCACAGTATTCAGAGAATCAATGCACCCGATGGCTTGCGGTTGTACTCTGCTCAGCCCAATGATCTGATGATAGTGAAAAAGCTATGCAGTTGAACATCAAATCACAAAATAAATCAACACATCAAATCACTGCTTCTTGCTGCTATTCCTAGCCTCATGCAGAAAATGTAGCAGCCTACCAACTTTTATTGCAGTGAGCATTCATGGCAAGAATCAAGCAGCCGTGACATGCACTGCAGCCCTAGTATGGGTAGCAGAGAATGTCCTAGCTCTAGGAAAAGTAGGCCTTGAACCACCGGTGCTGCAAATGTCCAGACTACAACACAATAGAATAAAACTCTTGCCATGACTACTATGAAGTAATGAATGGGACAACTCAGGATGCAGTCAAGTTGAAAACAGCGGTAAAAAGAAAGAAAAATTAGCAGTGAAGAATCACAAAAACACAACAAATTAAAACTGATGCACAGGATTAAAACGACCACAGTGGTATACCTGGCGGCTGGTCGATGCAGAAAGCCTGGCAGCGCTGTCCTGTCGGTGCAGAGAAAAGACCTCACTGCGGCGGAGAAAAACAAGAGGCGCTGGCCTGGCGCTAGAAAACCAAAGTCGTGCAGAGCGACGACGGAAAAAGACCAAGCAGCAAAGGATAAAATATCACACATCGAATAGAGTAAAATCACTACATCGTTGCACTTGGAAAAATCACAGCCGGCTTGCATGCACAGCCCACCAACGGTAAACTGGACGGAGACCGAAGAAAATCTCAGCGATACACAGAAAAATGGCCACGGCGTCGAGAGGGATGAGAGGAAGAAGAAACAAAATTTCTGGAATAAAATGCTCCCAAAATGATAGCCCAAAAAGTTCCCTAAACCCTAGGCCATTGGGTTCTTTATATAGGCAAGCCCATTAAGAAATTCTCCAAAATGTTATTAGGGTTAAAGTTCTAGATAATTACTTAATTGCCATAATGTATTTTCAGAATTACAAACTATGAAAAATACATTAATGTGTACTCCTAATTTGTTATATCATTGACCCTATTCTTTTAATATTTTTCAGAATTAAGAATTCCAAAAAAATACTAAAAGATTACACTTAATCTAGATGACTAAACAGAAAAAATAAACTCCTAATTACTGGAATTAAAAACATTTTCTGATGCAACGGTTTTCAGCAAAAACCGACAAAACCTCCTCGATCGCCGACATGTGATGTCAATCCGCGAACTCGACCGCTTGCAAGTCTCTCCCGCTCTCGATCCCCTCGAGCCGCCTGATCACTTGCACTGGCCTCCCTTTCGCTGACTTAACCGTCACGCTGCCTCGACCATCCGTCCATCAATGTCTTGCTCTATCTCCTCGTGCACTCCTGAGATCATCTCCAACTTCACCTGACATCCTTGATCCTCTGGCATCGAGCTCTCCGCTTGACCCTTGATCACCCGCCGTTGACAGTTGGTTAGCATATCCACCCTGCACACATGAGACAAGCCAAAACACGAAATGTGATGCACACCGATCCCCTCGGCATCCACTCTCCATATTCACACATCGATCCATCGATGCAATCAAACCTTCACTCACTCATCACTCCAGATCACTCAACCTTGTCAACCACTCATCATACAAACAAAAACCACAGTGCGACCTCACTTGGTTTCACAATTCAATTCACATCTTTGAATAAAGCATGCCCACGTGACCCCTACCCCATGCCTCGCATTGATCAACTCATCGACTTCACTACCGGCTCCGAGCTTTTAAGCTTCATCAACGCGTACTCCAGATATCATCAAATATGGTTAAAACGCGAAGATGAAGCCAAGACAAGCTTCATAACTCCTTCGGGAGTCTTTTGTTAGGTTAGAATGCCCTTCGTCTTAATAAATGTCGGGGCAACTTTTTCAAGGTTAATTGCTAAGGCTCTAGGTCACCAGATAGGTCGCAATGTTGAGGCTTACATGGATGACATTGTAATAAAGAGTGTTTGAAAGCACCAACATAGTCTAGACTTAGCGGAAACTTTTGAGAGCCTCTGGGCATTTGGAGTTCGCCTCAACCCTGAAAAATGTATTTTCAGGGCTCAAGCTAGAAAATTTCTAGGGTACTTAGTTTTGAGCAGAGGGATCGAAGCTAGCCCAATGTACATAAGTGCACTGCAAAGGATGGCTCCGCTAGAAAATTTGAAGTAGGTCCAAAAGCTCGCCGAACGCCTCTTGGCCCTTAGAGATTTTTGGCAAGGTCCTTAGAGCGGAGCCTCCCAATATTGAAAGCCTTAAAAGGGTCTGAAGATTTTGCAAGGACACCGGAGTGCCATAAGAGTTTCGACGAAATCAAGGACTATCTCGACAATCTTGCAACACTCACTGTGCCCCTCATAGATGAAATTCTTCTTCTCTATCTTGCAGCCACAGGCTCCGCTGTCAGTGCAGTCCTTGTTTGAGAAGTGGATTCCAATGGGAAGTTGGTACAAAATCCGATATACTTCGTATCAGAAGCTTCATCCAGAGCCAAAGCTCGGTACTCTGAGCTCGAGAAATTTACCTACACTCTGGTAATGGCTTTGAGGAAATTACGACACTATTTTTTGGCACATAATGTAATTGTACCAACTTCATATCCTCTGGGAGATATGCTCCAAAGCAAGGATTCTACGGGGAGAAATGGAAAGTGGGCCGTCGAGCTAGCCTCATGTAGGACCGAGAGTAGCGACCAAAGGGGGGTTAATGGGTGCCTAAAAAATTCTTTCGAATCAATGGCCTTCTCCCAACACCCAACGTACCTCAACAGATAATCAGCGGAAACAAACAGATCAAAAACAGTGAGAATTATCTAGCATAAAAACGATCGGTGTCCTAAACAAAGAAACACCATCAAAGTGCTTAAAGGCAGATTAAATAGGTAATCACAGACTAGGCAAGTAAATCATAAAAAGCTAACAATATTCATCAATCACAAGCAATCCATCAAGCACAAAATAGACATCATCAGTTCATAAGCATTTAAACAAATACATCCCATGCATGTGGATCACAAAGGAATATTGATAAACGTGCACAAATCAGTCTGAGACTAAAATATTTGCATCCATTCAAACAAGCACAGATTAATCAACAAAATATTTTTGATGCACGAAGATCAAGAAAAAACAGGACTTACTGTTTCACAAGTTGTCTCATGTGCATTTGACCAAACGCCTGCTGTGCGTGCACTGCTTCTGCGCGCTTGATTGCGCTGCCTCCCTCGCGCCGAGCACTACACCAGGAAAAACAACGCTGGGCGGCAGAAAATGCTTTACGTGTCCACATGCTGGGACTTAGTAGCAAAAACACATCACGCTGCTTTTGCCAAAAGTTGTGCACAACTTCCTGTGCCGAGCATTCAATGCGACTGCAACTGTGCTTGTTTATCCATGCCGAACAGCTGGGTTGTGCACTGTTGCGCGCACAACTCCCAAGCGCTCTGCTGCTGTCTGGACTCCTCCAGGCACGGCCGCTCCTCATGCATGCATAGCCAGGCGCATGCACCGCTCCCTCACCGAGCGCGTTGCTTCCACGCAGCGGCAGTAGCTACTCCTGGCGCGTGCCCCAATTATCCCGCACGGCAGCCGAGCTGTTGCTCTGCTTCTCTTCCTGCACAACCTGGTAGTCGGTGGCCTAGGGAGATTCACCCTAGCGCAATGATGTGCATGCATGAGAAACCATCAGCGGCAAACACTGCAGCGGCAACAATTTTTGATCGGAAAAACCCTTGGCAGCGCAGGAATAGTGGAGAAGAAAAAGGGGATAAAATCTAAACTCTGATTTTTTCAATTGATTGAGTTAACCCTAACCCTAGGGATTGGGGCCCTATTTATAGGTAGCCCAATAGACTAGGAAAAAACCAAAAATACCCTTAGGGTTTAACAGACGCTGAAATAAAAATGGAAAAGACCATAATGCCCTTAGGATTTTTACAGACTCAACCAACACACTGTGGGCCTAAAAAGCAAAAAGGTAAAATCCTAAACACAGATAACTTGTCCTAATGCGGAGCTTTCTTAGCAGCTACAGCTTCGCTTTAGGATGGCTCGATCACAGATCAGCGGTCTAGATTGGGCGTTGGTTTTGCACCGAAACCGATAAAGTGTCCACTGTCTTCGCACCGGGTACCCGGATTGGGATGACCCAATTCCGCGGCTCCCTCGGCCCGGCAATCGCTCGCCGCACGTGTAGTTGAGTCAATCCCAGTCAACAGACCAGTGGATCCGTTGTCGCTCCTAGCCCATGTACTCAGATTGGGTCAGCCAAACTCTGTGGCCCCTCTGCCCGGCAGTCGCTCGCCACCCGTGTACCTGAGTCACACGCGGATCAGATACGACATGTCTCATCTCCACTTTGTCTCCTCTTTGACATCCGTTGACAATCACTCATTACATTTGGAGCCATGAGGTCCATGATCTTCAACATGGCTCCTCAATCTCCCCCTTGATGAGTGCATTGTCAACACTCTCTTCAACATCGCTTCAGAACCTGCAAACACATGTGGAAACACGAAAACAAAACACAAGAAGACAAAAGGAAGAAAATAAACTAAAATAAAAAGTTTAACCTAATGACCAAAAGCTGAACAAAAGCCAGAAAACAGTCATTATGGTTAACCAAAAATAAAAACTCAAACGAGTGCAATCTCAGAACTATCAACAAGGATATCCAAAAAGTAAAGGCAAAATAGACTAAAATGCCCCCTAAAATAAATCCTAGAGAAAGCCAAAACTCCCCCTAAACTCTTCTAAAAGATCAAGTAACCAAAAATTTCTCCCCCTTGTTGACAATTGGACTCATCAAGTGAGACTAAATGCACTCCAAAGAGACACAAGCTCAAACTCCCCCTGAAACGCAACTCCCCCTCAAAATATGCAATGAATGAAACTAGGGTGCAAGTGGAGTGTAAAAGGCATGCTTCTTAGAGATTATTGACTGCAATTACAACATCTAGCAAATGTAGCACAAAATATTGTCTAAGACACATGGCATGATCAGTGCAATAAATGATATCCAAAAAAGTCACTAGCACACGGTTTTAGATTTTTGCAAACAAAAGCATCACCACATTTTCTAGTCGACAAGTAAGGTAAAACATGATATGCAAAGGCTAGCTGATATCTACCAAGATAAGCATTGTCTAGAACAAAGAGCTTCAGCAAACTTGTTATCTTTTAATTTTCAGTCTTTTCTTTTTCTTTTTCATTTTTGCCAGGTGTTATTTGCATGTCAACCTTATGCTAACCGACCAAGTCAAGCCTAGGCCAAAACTAGATCATCAGAAGCTTAAGACATTGGTCTTGGCATACATTACACTGTCCTAGTTCATACCAAAGTGCTATGGTAAGCAGTCCAGAACAATGCAATGCGGCACAACAAACATAAAATGCATAAAATGCATGGGTTTTTCATTTTTCTGATTCTTTTATCATTTTTATAGAACATTTTCCATGTTAAAGCATATAGATGTCCAAGTTGCATATCTGCATCTGAGTAAGGGACTAGCTACCAAGCATGTAAAAGATAGCAAAAGCATTCAGCCTACACATGCTAGTTACTAGAAGCAATGGTGATCATTTTTCAATTTTAAAGCATAAAAGCCATGCATACGACAGTTATCAGATATATCATGTGAACTGAAGCAAAACATGATCATCGACAGGTATTCAAAAGCATATACTAGTTAGAATAAGTAAAGCAGATCAATCATATAATAGAAGAAGGCTCAAAGTGTGATATGTGAATATGCATGATATGAACTCACATGAAAAGACTCATGAAAAGAGTAAAGAAGAAATAAAACAGACTCAAAATATCCTAAAAAGGATACACAACTCCCAAATCCCCTCACAAACGCTCAAAAGTAGACTGATCTAGGGGTTTGGTGAGAATGTCAGCCAACTGATGATGGGTATCAACATGAACAAGGTCAATGACACCTTTCTCATATTGATCCCTCAGAAAGTGAAAGCGCACATCAATATGTTTGGTTTTAGAATGAAGACATGTGTTTTTTCCTACACTAATTGCGCTGGTGCTATCACAAAACAAAGGTACTTTGGCAGGGAAAAACAACCCAAAATCTCTCAAAGTGAAAATCATCCAAACCAACTGTGAGCAACAGCTAGCAGCAACTACATACTCAGCCTTAGTAGTGGAAAGCACAACTCTAGATTGTTTTCGAGAAGACCAAGAAACAAGCGAAAAACCAAGAAACTGGCAAGTACCGGATGTCGACTTGCGATCCAGCCGGCACCCACCAAAATCAGCATTGGAAAAGCCAGATAACTCAAGAGATGATGATGCTGAATAGTAAAGACCAAGATTAGGCGCATAGGTAAGGAACCTGAAAATGCGCTTGACAGCCTACCGATGAGATGCGCGTGGTGAAGACTAGAAGCGCGCACACAGTCCCACGACAAACTGAATGTCCGGTCTCGTCGCTGTTAGATATAGAAGCAATCCGATCATCCCTCGATACTCTCTCTCATTGACCTTGACGCCGCTCTTGTCCTTATCCAGGCCCCCATATGTACCCATTGGGGTCATCTGAGGCTCAGCTCTCTACCGAAGTCGAACTTCCTCAGCATGTCTCGCGTGTATTTGCTCTGGTGGATGAAGATGTTGTCCTTGTTCTACTTGATCTGTAGCCCTAAGAAGTACTTGAGCTCACCCATGAGGCTCATCTCAAACTTGCTGTGCATCTGCTCAGAAAACTTGGACACAAGCTCATTAGTAGAACCACCAAAAATAATGTCATCCACGTAAATCTGAGCAATCATGAAGTCTGAGCCAACTCTGAGCAAGAAAAGAGTCTTGTCCATAAAACCCATCACAAAGACACTCCCTAACAAAAACTGCTTCAAACCATATAAAGTTTTCTGCAACTTGAAAACATGTCGAGGAAACTTAGGGTTCTCAAAACCGGGAGGCTGCCTAACATAGACTTCCTCCTCTATGTACCCATTCAGAAAAGCACTCTTGACATCCATTTGAAAAAGCTTAAAACCTTTAGAATTAGCGAATGCAAAAATATGAAATGGACTCAAGACAGGCAACAGGGGCGAAAGTCTCCTCAAAATAAATACCCTCTTTCTGGCAAAAACACTGGGAAACTAATCGAGCTTTGTTGCACACCACAACCCAATCTTCACCTTGCTTATTCTTATACACCCACTTGGTACCTATGGGGTTGCATCTAGGTGGCATCTCAACTAGTGTCCAAACCCGATTGCTAACAAAGTTCTCAAGCTCTTCTTGCATGGCGTTTATCAAATTTGAATCAGAAAGAGCATGAGCAACATCTCTGGGCTCAAAGGTAGCAACAAAAGCAGGCTCATCAAAAGCAGCAAGTTAGCCAACATGAGAATGCAAGGATGTCGAAGTGAGATCACCGATGATGAGCTCTGAGGGGTGATCTGTAGGACCGAAAGTAGCGACCAGAGGGGGGTGAATGGGTGCCTAAAAATTTCTTGCTAAACTATGACTTAATCCCAACACCCAAACGAACTTAACCAGACAAATAATATTAGCAAAGCAAATTACTGGAACTAAGTTGTCTGGCCTAAAAATGATCGGTGTATTAATTGAAATGATATTAAAGATAAACTAAAATAAAAATACTGCAGTAAATAAAATCACCTAGATAAATCACGAAATATTTATATGTAATCTAGAAATGAAATACTAATCAAATGAATAAACCAATGATCATTCAAAAATTAATTCATAAATAAACCTAAAATATTGAACGTAAAAACTAGAATAAAAATATTACTACGACTAATAAATATATAATTTTTTATGAGCAGAATAAAAACACTTAAATAAAAATTACGAGATAACTAATAAAAATTTAACAGATTAAAAATTAACTACGAGATTAATTTTCTCTTTTTTATGCTAATTAAAACTAGATAACTATTGATTTAATTAACTAGCTAAAAAATAGGAGATTAAAAAACTACTTACCTGCATCGCCGGTGTCGTCGTTGCGCGCTTTGCCGCCGTGTGGAATGCCGCCAAGAACTTTCCGCTGCTGCTTTGATCTGCGCACGAAAACTTTTCTGCCAGACTGCAGCAACACCGAAAAGCAAATTGCTTCCTGCCTCTGCCGCTTTGGATGCTGTGCAGAAGCTATGCACAGGTATTGCCTTGGCTACTATGACGAGCGCACGGCTCCACGCAGCTGTTGCTGCTGCACCACTTGATTACCTGGGACAGAGAGCTGCAGCTTGAAGAAAAAATTCTCAAATAAACATGTTTAGGCACGCAAACTGAGAATCCCACTTTGAATATGATGTTGCATGTGTTGCGTTCTTTTGCTGCACGCCTAGCCATCCTTGGTCACCGTCAGGCTAGGCACGGGCTCCAGGCAGCATGCTGCGTGCGTCAGCCCTGTGATTTCCTATGTGCTTAGGGCTGGTAACGAGCCGAGCCGTGCCAACTCGGGCTCAGCTCGGGCGAGCCACCGCTGAAGCGAGCCGAACCAGGCTCGGCTCGGCTCGGGCTCGGTCGAGCCTCGAGCTGGCTCAGCTTGGCTCGCCCGTTTTCCACTTGTTCACTTAAATAGCAAAAAAATCTGTAAATTTTTAGTTTTCATTTTATAAACAAATAGTAATTTTTGCTCGTTTTTATCCGTTTTTGCTCGTTGATGTTGTTTCTTAGCCATCTTGCTCAAGTAGACACCACACTTCTTTATGTCTTCCAAGATGAGAAGTGCTTGATCCTTGAGTGTAAGAATATAATTTCTTGCAATACAAACACTTTGCCTTCAAGACAAATCCATTTTTCTCTGCCGTTGATGGTATCTTGATCTTCTCAAAGTTATTCCATACTTCTGAATATGATCAAGACCGCTTGCCAAGATTAATCCCTTTTTGTTTCTTTGACTTTTGATTATTCAATCCATCATCAGAGATGTCAATAGAATCCCCCTCTTGTGATAAAGATTCCTCCGACATATCATCATTCTTATCAAAAGAGTTTTCTTCTTCATCACTCAATTCATTCTCTCTAGACATCTACAAAAATCAAAATACAAAGTAGGTAGTAAATAATAAATAGTAATGAAAGTAAGATCATAAAAGGCTAAAAAATGACTAAATAGATATCAATAGAATCCAAGATGTATACAACATTTGATTGTTGCTCCGGTTTCATAGTGAAAAATTCGAGAAGTTTTTCCAAGAACTACTCTTTTTATGCAAAATACTACGTTCAAGGTTCAATCATTCATGGTGCATAATTTAAGCTTTAAAAAATCACAAATTTACATTCACAACAGTTACCTACAGAGGAACAGACCAAACTCACGGGCGGCCACGTGGCGCAGGGGCGCACCATGGCGCAGGGCGCAGGCGTTGGTGGCTGGCGCTGCCGCACTGGTGGGGGGCAGCCGGGTGCGGGCGGGGCCGCCGGGGCGTGACCGCACGACGGCACGAGACTAGGCGCAAGGCGCCGGTCCGAGTGCAGGCGGGGGGAAAGGGGATGCGTCGACAGTGCCGACTGCTGAGGCGGGCGGCGGGGCGGCGCGGCCTGACGGGCGACGACGGACCGTGGACGCTCACACGATGGCGGCGAGAGTGTGTGCAGTGCGGGATTGCAGGCTGTGCGGCTGGGCCTAGGCGGCGGACCGGTTTAGGGTTAGGTTATAGATGGGCCATTGGGCCAAATGGGCTGCCATGGACTGGCTGGCCAAGCCAACGAGCTGCTCGCGAGCCGGCTCGGCTCGGCTCGGCCATCAACCGAGCCTGACCTTTGTGCTCAAGTTCGGCTCGGAGACTCAGCGAGCCGAGCCAGGCTCAGCTCGGCTCGGCCGAGCCCAAGCTGGCTCGTGAGCCTCGAGCCAAACTGCCACCCCTAGATGTGCTTAGGCAGCTGCTCGACGCCGGAGACCAGTAGCACCCGGAGAAAAAATTACGACGGCGGTGGAAAAATTTGAAGATAAAAATTTACGGTCGAACAGAATATGTGGACTATAGATTGATTCAGAAAAACATTCACCCTATCCCTAGGGGGTAGGGGCCTATTTATAGGCGACTCCTAATACACGAAAAAGACTAATTTACCCCTAGGGTAAATTACACTGACTCTAAAATAAATTCCGAAATTACTACAATTACCCTTGGAAAAATCAACTGACACAAATAAAAATATTCTGGACTTAAAAACTAAATATTAATATCCTAAAAACAAAATAATCATAGGTTGTCAGTTTTGCACCGAAAGTGACAAAGCGTTCACCGTCTTCGCACCGGGTACCCGGATTGGGCCGACCCGACTCCGCAGCTTCCTCAGCCCGGCAATCGCTCATAGCCCGTGTACCTGAGTCAAACCCAGTCAACAGACCAGTGGATCATCTGCCGCTCCTAGCCCATGTACCCGAATTGGGCCAGTGTAACAGCCCCAAAATTAAAAGGAAATAAAATAAAGGAAATAAAATATTTAATGAATTTCTGAATTTTGTTATTTATGAAAATTCTAAAAGAGCCCTTTTTAAGCCAAACAGAGATAGATATTCAAAATTTGGACTTGAAAATTTTATGGGATAAACTAGAGGCCAAGAAATATTTTTTAGAATTTTTACAAAATTTTAGCAACAGTGCTTCAAGCCTTAATCAAATAATTGATATCCTAAAATTATTTTAATTGGAAAATACATTTTAAAGCTTAATGGGCCGCAACCCCATTTTCCCCTCCGAAGGCCTTTCGGCCCAGCCCATTCCAGCCGTGCCCACCGAGAGGCGGGACCCACCTGTCGGCGCGCGTCCTCCCCCTCTCTCCCGCCACTCGCGGCTAGCCGGCCCACCCGTCAGCCTCCTGCTCGCGCCTTCCTCTCTCTTCCCCGGGCCCCCACATGCCAGCACTTTCCTTCGCACGCACCCGCTGACAGGTAGGACCCACCTGTCGGATTCGTCCCCTCCAATGGAAATCCCCCATTTCCTCGCCGGAACCCTAGCTTCCCAAATCCGCCGTCGCCAGCCTCCATTCCTTAAATTGATCACGCCAGCGTGTTTACCTTAAACCGGAGCTCCCTTTCCCTTTATTCCCCGATCGAATCAGGTCCGGATCGCCGGAGTTCATCTCCATGGAAAATTCGCCGGAGCCTTTTTGGAACCCCTTCGGGTTTCCTTCTTTTTCCCTTCCATTTTTATCGCCGGCGACCTCCTATTAAAGCCGACGCTCACCGCAATCTATCCTCACCAGCATTTCTCGAGCCCTCCCCATCTCGAGTCGATGCCCCCTTTATTTTGAGGTTTTTCCCTGCTTCGGCTCCGGCAGCCCTTCGCCGGTGCCACAAGCCCCCGCCGCCCTCGACGTCTCAACCGCAGGGACCGTCGTCGTCCCCTCTACCTCGGCCTCACCTCCGTCGGGCCGGATCACCGCCAGACCGTCGCGTCGCCGTCGGACCCAAGGCCCTCCTCCGCCCCTCCTCGTCGCCGATCGCCGTCGGTCGCTTCTCGTCGCCACCACCGGTACGCCTGAGCTCCCCATGCTCTGCTGGTTCCGTTTTAGGCCCTAGCCCTCCCGGTTAACCCTCGCCGCCACCGGGAGCCCTCGCCGTTGCACCACCGGAGCCGGGGACGAAGACATCAGTCTCCCCCGTGCCGCGTGCGTGCCGGACGCGCGCTCCGTCGTGTGATCTGAGATGAACGGCGCAGATTAAAACCCGCGTGGGGATTTATCTCGACCGTTGATCTGGCCGAAAGGGTATCGAGGCCTGTGAGCCGTCGATTGCCACTTAAGCGCCCTGATCCACGACCGCCCGTTGGATCTGGATCCAACGGTCCTGATCGCCCCGGCTCACGCGCACAGTCGCCGGTTCACGGTGAACCCAGTTCACCGTGGACCAGAGACTGTTTTCTGGTTTAAAAATAATTCAGAAAATAGTTTAAACTTTAAAAATTCATATCTTGCTCAAATTAACTCCAAATTTCACCATTTTAATTCTGGAAAATTTATCTTTTTATCCTCTACACTTTTATGCAATAAAAACAGTATGTTTATTTGGCTCATAATAACCTTATTAAATAATAAAGAAAATTCCCCTTTAGGGTTTAATTAATACCTTAATAAATAATTCAGAAAGATCCTCAAAAAGTTATAAATTAATTCCAGAGGATATAATGGCTCCATTTCACTGTTATTAATACAATAAAAATGGGATGACCATTTTGTCCAAGACATTTTATTAAATAACATTTCTAATACCCCTTTAGGATTTAATTATTATTCCATTCAGAAAAACTCTTAAAAATTTATATATTAATTTTGGATGAAATGTTGACTCCAGTACACTGTTTATAAGCCAATAAAAATATAATGATTCATTTTGCCCTTTCATTTTATTAAATAAACATTTCCAAGGCCCTTTAAAATAAATGATTAAATAAAGATGCAACCCTTTACAAAATATCATGAATACTTATACAATAAAATCAGAAGACTTAATGAAGTTATTCCACTATTTTAATGCAACAAAAATAACATGCTCACTTTGCCCACTTTAATCTAGGAATTAATATTGCAAAAGCCCTTGTAGGATAATTAAGTAATTCATATAATAGAAGTTAGACACTTTATAAAAATGTCATGACAACTTATATAATGAACTCAGAGGACTCAATGACCTTATTCCACTGTTTGTAATACAATAAAAATAGAATATTCATCTTGTCCACTTTATTCCATTAAATGATATTGCAAAGACCCTTTTAGGACATTTAATTAATGCATTTAAGAAAAGTCAACCCTTTATGGAAATATCCTAAAAATTTATATAACAACCACAGGAAACCTAATAACTTAAGTCCAGTATTTTTACTACAATTAAAATAATAATAAGTTTATTCAATACCATTTACTTCAACTTTAAAAAGGGAAATAAAAACCCCTGGGAAGAATAAATTACATCAAGTCATAAATTCAGAAATCTCATTAGGAATCAATCTTAATTATTTAAGTAACAATTCCCTAGAATTTAAGACTCTATCTCCCTTACTTAAATCCAACAACAACTTGTATTCTTGTATGCTTGATTTTGGATTGTTTATTGAATGTTGTATGTACTTTTCCGTATCGAGAAGACTACGACGTCGTCGAAGATCCGGAGTTCTATCCCGAGGTTCCTCCTTCACCCTTTGCTGAGCAAGGCAAGTCATCGACCATCTCTGTGGAAACAGTTGATCATAATTGAGCCATGTTTTAATAAGTTATCGCTATAACCCATAGGTTAATATTGCATTAGTCCAATAATCAAGCCTTACACTTATATTTATTAGATCCCTGTCCTTGTGTGCAAACCCAAGCCATGCTTATTGAGCCTTAACTCCTTGTCACTCTACTATAAAATTATTAGCTAGTGCCCAATGTACCGGCACAACTGCTATAGGATAAAAAGAATGAGTCATAGATAGATGGATTCTGGTATATGAAATACCCCGTTATTCTTGTCTCTGGACTCTGTTGGAGTGGCTAGGTTATAAGTATGGTGGGTTCCGGGTGCAAGCTCGGGTTTTGGTATGTCGCACCCAGGGCACTATAAGGACCGGTCTGCGGGATCTGTTGCAAAGCACTTCCGTACCAACCACAAGTCTAATGGGTAAGTCCTAACTGGAAGTGTGGAACACTCCGTCTCTCGGCACCATAGTGGAGGGGGCAAGGGGCAAGCCTGCGGGCGACTTGTACCAAAGGAGGCTCAAGGGGGGGTATGGTGGGGCACCGACGCGTCGGGACACCATATGAAACCTATAAGAGGGTGCTGTTGAGTCGGAGGAGACCATATGGAAGGTTTTGGCACGAGTTCCCGTGAAATGGGTCATCTCGTTACACTTTGGTGTAAGTGATGAGTGCGTGCCTTGTGGGTACAGTGGTACATCTCTGATCAGAGTAAACTTAATCTTTTCGAAAAGCCGAGCCCACGGTCAAGGGCGGGTTGTGTGACTACTCGCAGTTAGTTTACAATTATTTGAAGGATTGAGTTATTCATGGCATGTAAGGACTGTTGTGCGACGAGGTAAAACGTACTCCTCGAGTTAGAAGATGATGATGCATTCACATGTTTACTTTTCCGTACTAATAAATTGCTCACATTTAATGCTTTACAAATATGTTGCTTCCGCAAAACTAGCCACTATCTCCCTTGTTATTATCTTGCATTATATTTGCATTCGGTGGCTTGCTGAGTACATCTGTACTCACCCCGTTGACTTACACCATCAGAGCCCGTCTACTACGAGGAGAATGAAGGTCTGGAGTAGCGACCCAGTCAAGGCGAGACTGGAAGGAGGCGTTCATCTAGGACCCTTAATTTTATTAGTTTCTCTTCACTTTCATTCACTTTTGTATTAATGCGGTCTACGAACCGTGAATGATTGCTCATCTTGTACGTGGTCGTGTGATGAACGTCTTGTTTTATTGATTTTCTATGGAATATCAATAAAGTCCTGATTTATTAAATCGGGGCGCGACAAGATGGTATCAGAGCCAGGTTGACTGTAGGAAGCCAAACAGACCTGACCCTAGGACTTATATTAACCATATGTTCTTACAAAAACTGCTTACCTTCTCATCTTCTAAAGTTTTCACAAAAATTTCTCTCTTTTGTAGATGCCGGTCCATACCATGAGCGGGACTCTTCGTGATGAGGCTGGATTCATCCGCGAGCTTCGCGTGCTCGTCGACTTCTTGGGGTTTCCCCATGAGCCCGCGTTCCACGGGATCTTTTCCGATGCGAGCGAGAGCTACTGCGAGGTCACGGTTGTTATCCGCCCCTCCCCCACGCAGCCACCCTTCTACACCCATGGAGTCGGAGGACCTTCCTTCGTGGTGGCCAGCCAGCGAGCCGCTCTTCAGTCCCTTGCCGAGCTTCGACTGGTCTACGACTTCCACCTCCGCGACACCATCTATCGCTTCATGCCCATGCGCACACCAGGAAGTCACCGCAGCATCTACGTCAGCCCCCTCACGCAGAGCAACTCCGCCATCACCCGCACGATGAGACTCTTGGAGGCCATGGACAACCTCCACACAGAGGCTGTCCTCGATGCAGATAGCCAGCACGACACCATCGACTTCTACCGCCACACTTCGGAGAACCTGACCCATGAGAATGCCGAGCTCCGTCGACAGCTTGAGCAGAACCCCCAGCTGACCCTCGAGGTGGAGGAATTGAGACGCCAGAACGAGCTCCTACGTCAGGGCGCCATGGTCAACACCCAGCTCCGCCATCAGCTCAAGGAATTAAAGAAGGACCTCGAGGAGATCGCACCTCTTCCGCCTCGCAAGAAGAAATCCCTTCGGATCCCCACCATGAGGCCCAAGAGGATCTCCCGCAGTACCCCACCCGCCGGACCATCCAGCTCCTCGACCCCAACCATCTCCGTAGAGCCCATGGTCGAGTCATCCCCTGAGCTACCTTAGACGTAGTTTCACGATTGATTGTTTTCTTTTACTTGTTTGTATTGCCACTCATGTCAAATATAAGACATGAGTGAAGAAATTAAATAAAAGACTTAAATGTAATCGCAAGAACGATACATTTTGAGATAAAAGCTTAATCCCATTTCCTCATATACCTATTAGGTCATAATCCCGACCTAAAGAAGAGAATCCACCTCTAGTTCCAACTCAACAAGATTCGTTCGTCGCCGTTCTCCAAGATCCACTCCAACCATGAAGTCAAGAAAAGTTGTCCAAGAAAGCCCTAACTTAACCAAACCCAATCTATGAAGATGTAGGCTTAAAACCTCTAGTGCAAAAGAAGTGCTTCCTAACTGAAGCATATCCATGACCTTCTAGCCTTTCCGAATCTCGGGACGAGATTCTTGTTAAGAAGGTTAGGATTGTAACACCTTGATTTTTGTCAGGCATTAAAAATAAAATAAAGTAATTAATAAATAAATTTCAAGAAAATGATTTAGCATAAATCCAGAAAGAGGAAAGCTAAAATACAGGATTTAGCATAAATCAAGAAAGAGGAAAGCTAAAATATAGGCCTAAAAATTTCATTTAAATAACCATTAGCTAGAGTATTCTCATAAAAAAAATTCTCCTAAGCATTAAATCACGTTCCAAAAATTTTCTGGAAATTTTGGTACCAAGGAATTCAATAAGATATAATCAACATCACTTCATCTTAAACCTCTAACACTAATTAAGAGAATATATTGCCACATGAATGATTGATTGAATAAAATACATGATATATTAAAAATATTATAAGGTATGAATGAAAGTTGATAAGGAACTAAAATAAGATATGTAAGCATCTAGGTCAAACTATTCATCTTAGCCAATAAAATCAACAACAATTTCCCCTTAACTATTGGCACCTTCTTTTTGAACCCTTCAACTTCAGGATGGCCAATGACCAAGGATCAGAAGCTCCACACGATGGAAACACCTCAGGCAATCTGCCTCAGTGGGGTGCAGTTGGACCTCAGCAGTCCTCTGTTGTCTATCATCTCACACTTACGGAGGTGATGACAAAACAGAACCAACTGATCGCCACGCTGCTTACCCAGATGCAACAACTACAAAAGCAAATGCAAGAGCAGCAGGCACAGTTATTCCGTCTCCAACAACACCAACACGAGCTCTCCCTTCAACTAATCTACGGGGACTTCGCCAACTTTCAGAGATTGGTGAACAAAGCAATTATACCAGAAACTAGAGTGATTCCACCTCAAGCCCCAACCCCTGCCAAGCCACGAACCACCCTCGGAGGACCAAGCACAGACATCCCACCCCAAGCACCGCCAGCCGGAAGGACACCAGTACCAGCTACCGGATACAAGAGGGACAGGAACGGCAAGCCGATTGTGTGCTACAACTATCGCCAAGGAGGCCACTACGCCAACAAGTGCCCCTACCCCAAGCGGGCGCCATCCTCCATTCCAAATCCAGAGGAACATACCCCAGATCACCACAAAGAAAAACCAGATACAACCGAAGACACTCCCAATTTGGTCTCAACCAACCCAGTTCCGGAGATCGCTTTACCTATTTCTGATGTAACACCATCACCTAATCTGGAGCACCAGTAGAACTCAGTCCCTTAGTTTTCCCGAGGTTCGCTTCGAATCTCGAGGACGAGATTCTTTGTAAGGGGGATAGGATTGTAACAGCCCCAAAATTAAAAGGAAATAAAATAAAGGAAATAAAATATTTAATGAATTTCTGAATTTTGTTATTTATGAAAATTCTAAAAGAGCCCTTTTTAAGCCAAACAGAGATAGATATTCAAAATTTGGACTTGAAAATTTTATGGGGTAAACTAGAGGCCAAGAAATATTTTTTAGAATTTTTACAAAATTTTAGCAACAGTGCTTCAAGCCTTAATCAAATAATTGATATCCTGGAATTATTTTAATTGAAAAATACATTTTAAAGCTTAATGGGCCGCAACCCCATTTTCCCCTCCGAAGGCCTTTCGGCCCAGCCCATTCCGGCCGCGCCCACCGAGAGGCGGGACCCACCTATCGGCGCGCGTCCACACTCTCTCTCCCGCCACTCGCGGCCAGCCGGCCCACCCGTCAGCCTCCCGCTCGCGCCTTCCTCTCTCTGCCCCGGGCCCCCACATGCCAGCACTTTCCTTCGCACGCACCCGCTGACAGGTAGGACCCACCTGTCGGATTCGTCCCCTCCGATGGAAATCCCCCATTTCCTCGCCGGAACCCTAGCTTCCCAAATCCGCCGTCGCCAGCCTCCATTCCTTAAATTGATCACGCCAGCGTGTTTACCTTAAACCGGAGCTCCCTTTCCCTTTATTCCCCGATCAAATCAGGTCCGGATCACCGGAGTTCATCTCCATGGAAAATTCGCCGGAGCCTTTTTGGAACCCCTTCGGGTTTCCTTCTTTTTCCCTTCCATTTTTATCGCCGGCGACCTCCTATTAAAGTCGACGCTCACCGCAATCTATCCTCACCAGCATTTCTCGAGCCCTCCCCATCTCGAGTCGACGCCCCCTTTATTTTGAGGTTTTTCCCTGCTTCGGCTCCGGCAGCCCTTCGCCGGTGCCACAAGCCCCCGCCGCCCTCGACGTCTCAACCGCCGGGACCGTCGTCGTCCCCTCTACCTCGGCCTCACCTCCGTCGGGCCCGATCACCGCCAGACCGTCGCGTCGCCGTCGGACCCAAGGCCCTCCTCCGCCCCTCCTCGTCGCCGATCGCCGTCGGTCGCTTCTCGTCGCCACCACCGGTACGCTTGAGCTCCCCATGCTCTGCTGGTTCCGTTTTAGGCCCTAGCCCTGCCGGTTAACCCTCGCCGCCGCCGGGAGCCCTCGCCGTTGCACCACCGGAGCCGGGGACGAAGACATCAGTCTCCCCCGTGCCGCGTGTGTGCCGGACGCGCGCTCCGCCGTGTGATCTGAGATGAACGGCGCAGATTAAAACCCGCGTGGGGATTTATCTCGACCGTTGATCTGGCCGAAAGGGTATCGAGGCCTGTGAGCCGTCGATTGCCACTTAAGCGCCCTGATCCACGACCGCCCGTTGGATCTGGATCCAACGGTCCTGATCGCCCCGGCTCACGCGCACAGTTGCCGGTTCACGGTGAAGCCAGTTCACCGTGGACCAGAGACTGTTTTCTGGTTTAAAAATAATTCAAAAAATAGTTTAAACTTTAAAAATTCATATCTTGCTCAAATTAACTCCAAATTTCACCATTTTAATTCTGGAAAATTTATCTTTTTATCCTCTACACTTTTATGCAATAAAAACAGTATGTTTATTTGGCTCATAATAACCTTATTAAATAATAAAGAAAATTCCCCTTTAGGGTTTAATTAATACCTTAATAAATAATTCAGAAAGATCCTCAAAAAGTTATAAATTAATTCCAGAGGATATAATGGCTCCATTTCACTGTTATTAATACAATAAAAATGGGATGACCATTTTGTCCAAGACATTTTATTAAATAACATTTCTAATACCCCTTTAGGATTTAATTATTATTCCATTCAGAAAAACTCTTAAAAATTTATATATTAATTTTGGATGAAATGTTGACTCCAGGACATTTAATTAATGCATTTAAGAAAAAGTCAACCCTTTATGGAAATATCCTAAAAATTTATATAACAACCTCAGGAAACCTAATAACTTAAGTCCAGTATTTTTACTACAATTAAAATAATAATAAGTTTATTCAATACCATTTACTTCAACTTTAAAAAGGGAAATAAAAACCCCTGGGAAAAATAAATTACATCAAGTCATAAATTCAGAAATCTCATTAGGAATCAATCTTAAATATTTAAGTAACAATTCCCTAGAATTTAAGACTCTATCTCCCTTACTTAAATCCAACAACAACTTGTATGCTTGTATGCTTGATTTTGGATTGTTTATTGAATGTTGTATGTACTTTTCCGTATCGAGAAGACTACGACGTCGTCGAAGATCCGGAGTTCTATCCCGAGGTTCCTCCTTCACCCTTTGCTAAGCAAGGCAAGTCATCGACCATCTCTGTGGAAACAGTTGATCATAATTGAGCCATGTTTTAATAAGTTATCGCTATAACCCATAGGTTAATATTGCATTAGTCCAATAATCAAGCCTTACACTTATATTTATTAGATCCCTGTCCTTGTGTGCAAACCCAAGCCATGCTTATTGAGCCTTAACTCCTTGTCACTCTACTATAAAATTATTAGCTAGTGCCCAATGTACCGGCACAACTGCTATAGGATAAAAAGAATGAGTCATAGATAGATGGATTCTGGTATATGAAATACCCCGTTATTCTTGTCTCTGGACTCTGTTGGAGTGGCTAGGTTATAAGTATGGTGGGTTCCGGGTGCAAGCTCGGGTTTTGGTATGTCGCACCCAGGGCACTATAAGGACCGGTCTGCGGTATCTGTTGCAAAGCACTTCCGTACCAACCACAAGTCTAATGGGTAAGTCCTAACTGGAAGTGTGGAACACTCCGTCTCTCGGCACCATAGTGGAGGGGGCAAGGGGCAAGTCTGCGGGCGACTTGTACCAAAGGAGGCTCAAGGGGGGGTATGGTGGGGCACCGACGCGTCGGGACACCATATGAAACCTATAAGAGGGTGCTGTTGAGTCGGAGGAGACCATATGGAAGGTTTTGGCACGACTTCCCGTGAAATGGGTCATCTCGTTACACTTTGGTGTAAGTGATGAGTGCGTGCCTTGTGGGTACAGTGGTACATCTCTGATCAGAGTAAACTTAATCTTTTCGAAAAGCCGAGCCCACGGTCAAGGGCGGGTTGTGTGACTATTCGCAGTTAGTTTACAATTATTTGAAGGATTGAGTTATTCATGGCATGTAAGGACTGTTGTGCGAGGAGGTAAAACGTACTCCTCGAGTTAGAAGATGATGATGCATTCACATGTTTACTTTTCCGTACTAATAAATTGCTCACATTTAATGCTTTACAAATATGTTGCTTCCGCAAAACTAGCCACTATCTCCCTTGTTATTATCTTGCATTATATTTGCATTCGGTGGCTTGCTGAGTACATCTGTACTCACCCCGTTGACTTACACCATCAGAGCCCGTCTACTACGAGGAGAATGAAGGTCTGGAGTAGCGACCCAGTCAAGGCGAGACTGGAAGGAGGCGTTCATCTAGGACCCTTAATTTTATTAGTTTCTCTTCACTTTCATTCACTTTTGTATTAATGCGGTCTACGAACCATGAATGATTGCTCATCTTGTACGTGGTCGTGTGATGAACGTCTTGTTTTATTGATTTTCTATGGAATATCAATAAAGTCCTGATTTATTAAATCGGGGCGCGACAGCCAGCCCGACTCCATGGCTCCTCTGCCCGGCTGTCGCTTGCTGCCCGTGTACCTGAGTTACACGTGCCTCAGACACGGCATGTCTTCATGTCTCTTTCTTTGACTTCCGTTGACAATCACTCATCACATCTGGAGTATCAAACCCATGTTCTTCCACATGGTTTATCAATCTCCCCCTTGATGAGTGCATTGTCAACACCCTCTTTAGCACTTCTTCAGAACCTGCAAAAACATGTGGAAACAGGAAAACAAAAAAACAAAAGAAAATAGAAGAAAGAAAATAAAAGTTTAACCCTAATGACCAAAAGCCAAACAGAAGCAAGAAAAAGAGTCATTATGGTTAACCAAAAATAAAGACTCAAAAACAAGTGCAATCTCAGAACTACCAACAAGGATAACAGAGTAAAAGATTGAAATACTCCCCCTGAAATAAATCTCAGAGAAAGCCAAAAATGTCCCCTAAACTCCAAAATTTCTCCCCCTTGTTGACAATTGGACTCATCAAGTGAGACTAAATGCATTCTAAAGAGACATATACACAAACTCCCCCTGAAATGCAGCTCCTCCTCAAAATATGCCATGAATGCAAATGGGATGCAGGTGGAGTGTGAAAAGCATGCTTCTTAGATATGATTGACTACTATTACAACATCTAACAGGTATAGCAAAAGATATACTGTCTAAGATACATGGTATGATCAATGCAATAGATGATATCTAAAGAGAGTCATTAGCACGCATTTTTCAATTTTTGCAAACAAAAGCATCACCACATTTTCTAGTTGACAAGCAAAGTAAAGCATGAGATGTAAAAGCTAACTGATATCTACCAAGGTAAGCATTGTCCAAATCAAAGTGCTTCAGCAAACTTGTCATCTTTTAAAAATTTTCAGACTTTTTCTTTTTCCTTTTTATTTTTTCATTTCTGCCAGGGGTTATTTGCATGTCAAACCTTATGCTAACCGACCAAGTCAAGCCTAGGCCAGAACTGGACCATCAGAAGCTTAAGACATTGGTCTTGGCATACATTACACTATCCTAGTTCATACCAAAGTGTTATGGTAAGCAGTCCAGAACAATGCAATGTGACAAAGCAAACCCACCTAGATCTTTTCTAATAATCATAAAAATGCATAAATTTTTCATTTTTCTGAATTTTGTTTACCATTTTATAGCACATCTGTCATGTTTAAAGCATATAGATGTTCAAGTTGCATATCTGCATCTAAGTAAGGAACTAGCTACCAAGCATGTAAAAGATAGCAAAAGCATTCAACCTACACATGCTAGTTACCAGAAGCAATGGTGATCATTTTTCAATTTTAAAGCATAAAAGCCATGCATATGATAAATATCAGATATATCATATGAATTGAACCAGAACATGATCATCGACAAGTAATCAAAAACATATACTAGCTAGAGACAGTAAAGCAGATTAATCATATAACATGATCATCGACAAATATCAGATATATCATGTGATTGATGATTATGCTTGATATGAACGCACACAAAAAGACTCAATAAAAAATAAAGAAGAAAGAAAAACAGACTCAAAGTATCCTAAAAAGGATACACAACTCCCAAATCCCCTCGCAAACGCTAAAAAGTAGACTAATCTAGGGGTTTGGTAAGAAAATCAGCCAACTGCTGATGGGTATCAAACTGAACAAGATCAATAATCATGAGCGGGAGCAAACGGTCCAACACCAGGTTTAGCAAAGGTGCTAAACTAGTGTCGAGTCATCTGATCGTATGTAGGAAAGTGGAAGGAATCATATGAGTCTGGACCAAAACGCGGCTCAAAGCGCGGTCCTCTGTTCTGCCTAAAATCACGGTCACAAGGTCCAAAACCGTATCCATAACGATCTGGAGCTCTGCCGGAATGAAAACTACCCTCAAGAGCATCATCATAAAAACCGTCTCCTCTACCACCACCTACACGACGTGGCCTATCCTCTAGCCTCTCTCTACGTCGAGGAATTCTCTATTGAGAAACCATGTTGAAGAATATGGTTTTGATATTCTAGATGTGATGAGTGATTGTCAACGGAAGTCAAAGGAAGGGAGAGATGAAGACCTGCCGAGTCTGAGGCGCATGTGACTCAGGTACACGGGCAGTGAGCGACGGTCGGGCAAAGGAGCTGCGGAGTCAGGCTAGCCCAATCCGAGTACATGGCTAGGAGCGGCAGATGATCCACTAGTCTGTTGACTAGGTTTGACTCAGGTACACGGGCGGCGAGCGATTGCCGGGCTGAGGAAGCTGCGGGGTACCCGGTGCGAAGACGGTGGACGCTTTGTCAGTTTCGGTGTAAAACTGACAATCTATGTTTAATTCGTTTTTAGGATATTAATATTTAGTTTTTAAGTTTAGAATATTTTTATTTGAGTCAGGTAATTTTTCTAAGATTAGTTTAGTAATTTTCGGAATTTATTTTAGAGTCAGTTTAATTTTACCCGAGGATAAATTAGTCTTTTCATGTATTAAGATTTGCCTATAAATAGGCCCCTATCCCCTGGGGATAGTTGACTATTTTCCATTAGATCAATCCACAGTCCATCGCATATTTTCGCCAACATTATTTTCTCCAATCAGATTGATTTGAAGCTTTTGCGTTTCCTGCACGTTCTTTGGCAGAGAAAACAGCAAGCGGCAGGAGTTTTTTTATTCTCTTCGCAAGCTCCCAGAGCGTTGCAGCAGTGTGTTTTTTTGGCGTTTTTGTTTTGATTCTCGCGCACATGGATCGAGGAGGCTCATGAAGCTGTAGAACGGCATCAGGGAAGCTGGCCACTTTGTTGTTCAGGAATTAAATCCAAGGCAAAACGCTACGACAGCTTGCTTCGTTTTGACGTACGCTATAGCACACGAGTTAGATTTTCTGAGGCATCAGGCGGATCGATTGCTGCGACAGCTTCCACGGTGTTGAACACGGTGCTTTGAACGACGAAGGTAAGTTTCTAATCTCCTATTTTTTAGTAGATTCCTTTTTTAGAGATAATCATCTATTAATTAATTAACAGAAAATTCGTTTAGAAATTTCGTGTTAATTTAATCTGCTAAACTATTTTTTAGACATCGCATATTTTTATTTATATCTGTTTAATCTACTATTTATATCTAGTATTATTTTTATCTATCTAATCTGCTCATATATAAAATAAACAGAAAATTTATTAATAGTCGCTGTAATATTTTTATTCTAGATTTACTTGAAATCTTTTAGTTTTACTGCTATATTAATTTCTGGATGTTATAAGTTTTATTCATTTGATTAATATTTTATTCCTAGACTGAAATATAAATATATCGTGATTTTTCTAGGTGTCTGTATTTACTGCAGTATTTTTATTTAGACTATTTTTTAATATCTCCTTAATTAGGACACCAGTCATTTTTAAGCTAGACAATTTTAATTTCTGAAATTTGCTTTGCAAATATTAATTATCTGGTTAAGTTTCATTTGGGTGGTGGGAGTAAAATATAGTTTAGTAAGAAATTAATAGGCGCCCATTCATCCCCCTCTGGTCGCTACTTTCGATCCTACATCTGTCTACCACCCTGCTGGTAGAACTGCTCCTGCCCACAACGAGCTCTCTCTGCTCGCTCAACCCGCTTCCTCCTGAAGCAAAACTCCTCAAGATGCCAGTCTCTCTAACAAAACACACAGTGATAGGTAGGCTTCTTGGGATGTGGTTGAGGCTTGGGATTCTTAGGCTTGGTGGTGTTGGGTGTAGCATCTTTGGTGTGAGAGGATCTAGGTAAAGAATCAAGATAAGTGTGGAGAGGTTTCGACTTTGGAATCCAGATTTGCTTCTTAGGTGGAGCTTTAGGTTGTTCTTGGAACACTCCATCCTTGGGCTGACTATCCTTAAAGGACTCAGTGGAGTGAGTCTTGGGATATCTCTATTCAGGAGTCATCTTACTCCACTTCTCGGCTAATAGCACTCTCAAAATCAGCCTTGGTATAGGTGTAACCTACCCCAAACCCATCCTGTCTCTTGAACTGCTGGATCATCATGCCGAGTTGTGGATCTCTGGCACTAATCCAACTCAGGATCTGATGGAGGTAAGAGTTCTCGTTCTGAACATCAGCAAGATCCTCTCTCAAGGAAGCTAACATCTCCACCTGAGACAAGCAGATCTCACACTCTTTATCAACTTCGACAGACTTCTCAGCTTTTAGCTTGATCAACTCCATTCTCATGGACAAGCAGTTCTCACAAACAGTGGGTGGAACTGACAAGGTCTCAAGCTCTAGCTTAGTCTGCTCCAACTCAGCTCTCACTCCAGCTAACTCGCTCAACTGCTCATCACTCTTGGCTCTTAGCTCATCTATACTAGCTAAATGGGATGGGCAGTCTACACAAGGTACGACGACAGTGGCATGAGCATTTTTCAGCTCCTACTGAGCGCTTTCAAGCTCAGTGGCCATAGCGTCTCTCTCATCTACTCTCTCTGTGTACCTGGACTTAAGAGTCGTCAGGTCACACAACAACACCTAACAGTTAGGGCACTCACTACTGTCAACCAAGCAAGAAGAAGACGATAGACTCTCAATCTTGCCATTCGCCATGTCAAGCTCACTCTCAAGATCATCTATCCTCTTCTTAGCCCCTCTAAGCAGTTTCTCCCGATACTTCAACTCCTGACGGTTCTGTTCTAGTAAATTAACAACTTCTTGTTCATATGAAGATACCTTCTCATCATCGTCATCGTCGGAGTCATCGGAGGAGTCCTTTTCTTTCTTATCCCCAAGAGCCATTGAGCAGAAGCTCTTGTGGGGTCTTCGGCTGTGATGCGAGGGACTCTTCGACTTGTCCCCGAGGGCCATGAAGCAGAGGTCTACCAGATTGTCCCTGTCCTTCCCCTTCCTGGTCATGATCTCTTCATCACTTGAACTTGAAGATGAGGAGGAAGACGAGGTTCTCTAAGTGAGATCACCGATGATGAGCTCTGAGGGGTGATCACACTGAACTTCTTGGGATCCTAGGTGATCAGATGTCACCTCACCGGAGTCAGCAGCTAGCACCTCTGGACTCGATTGAGGGGGCTCGATCGAAGTGGAAGAAGTGATCAGAGGTCCGCCCTTGTCCTCAGTCGAAGTCTCAGAAGGTGTTGGGTCTGCAGGATGTGCAGAAGGTCCACCCTCATCAACAGTAGAAGTATCATCATCTTCCTTGAAGATGGACTCTCCAAACTCATCATCTCCAGAAATTTCGAAAGAAGGAATAAGTGAAGGCATGGACTCGTCAAAAGAAACCTCACATGTCTCGACAAGCTGCTGGGAGTCGAGGTTCCAAACACAGAAGCCTCGAGAATGCAAAGCATAACCAAGAAAAACTCCATCCCAGCAATGAGACTCAAACTTGTCAAAATTCCCTCCCTTCTTGAGCACAAAGAACTTTTAGTCGAACGCTCGCAAGTGACTCACCTTGGGTTGTCTGCCAAACCGCAACTCGTATGAAGTCTTACCTAGGTAAGCTTTAAGAAAAATGCGGTTGGCCAGATAGCAAGCCATGTTCATGGCTTCAGCCCAAAAGCGCCTAGGAGTCCTATGCTCATCGAGCATCGTCCTGGCCATCTCGACCAGCGTGCGGTTCTTTTGTTCTACAACGCCGTTCTGTGGGGGAGTATAAGGAGCAGAAAACTAGTGCTCAAGACCCTAATCACTATAGAAGATGACGAACTGACAGTTTTTGAACTCAGAGCCATTGTCAGAGCTAATTGCTCACATCCGACCATTGTTCTCTTTCTTCAGCTTCAAAACTAGGTCATGAACAAACTGGAAAAATGGTTTGACACCAGGTTTAGCAAAGGAGCTAAACAAGTGTCGAGCCATCTGCTCAAAAGAAGGAAAGTAGAAGGAATTATAAGAGTCTGGACCAAAACGCGGCTCAAAGCATGGTCCTCTGTTCTGCCTAAAGTCTCGGCCACGAGGTCCAAAGCCGTATCCAGAATGACCTGGAGCTCTGCCAGAGCGAAAACCACCCTCCGGAGCACGGGCACGAAAGTCATCTCCTCTACCACCACCTACACAACACGCCCTGGCCTCTAGCCTCTCTCCACATCGAGGGACTCTCTGTCTACCACCCTACTGGTAGAACTGCTCCTGCCCACCTCAAGCTCTCTCTGCTCTCTCAACCTGCTTCCTCATGAAGAAAAACTCCTCAAGATGCCCAGCTCTCTAACAAAACTCATAGTGATAGGTAGGATTCTTGGGAAGTGGTTGAGGCTTGGGGTTCTTGGGCTTGGTGGTGTTGGGTGTAGACTCTTTGGTGTGAGAGGGTCCAGGTAGAGAGTCAAGAAAAGAGGGGAGATGCTTGGTCTTTGGGATCCAGACAGGGTTCTTTGGTGGATCTTTAGGTTGTTCTTGGAACACTCCATCCTTGGGCTGGTAGGCCTGAAAAGACTCAGTGGAGTGAGTCTTGGGATATCTCTACTCTGGAGTCATCTTACTCCACTCCACTGCACGGCTAATGACACTCTCAAAGTCAACCTTGGTGTAGGTGTAACCTACCCCAAACCCATCCTACCTCTTGAACTTCTGGATCATCATGCCGAGTTGTGGATCTCTGGCACTCACCCAACTCAGGATCTGATGGAGGTAAGAGTTCTCGTTCTGAGCATCACCTAGCTCCTCTCTCAAGGCATCTAGTATCTCACTTTGAGACAAGTAGATCTCACACTCTCTATCAACTTGGACAGACTTCTCAGCTTTTAGCATGATTAGTTCCAATCTCAAGGACATGTAGTTCTCACAAACAATGGGTGGAACTGACAGTGTCTCAAGCTCAAGCTTAGTCTGCTCCAGCTCAGTTCTGACTCTCGCTAACTCGCCCAACTGCTCATCACTCTTGGCTCTCAGCTCAGCTGAAACAACTAAATGGGATGAGCAGTCCACACAGGGCACGACGATAGTGGCATGAGCATCTTTTAGCTCCAGCTAAGCGCTCTCAAGCTCAATGGCCAAAGTGTCTCTCTCATCTACCCTCTCTGTGTACCTAGACTTCAGAGTCGTCAGGTCACACAACAGCACCTCACAGTTAGGGCACTCACTGCTACCACCCAAGCAAGGGGAAGAAGACAGACTCTCAATCTTGCCATTGGCCATGGCAAGCTCACTCTCAAGCTCATCTATCCTGTTCTTAGCCCCTCTAAGCAGTTTCTCCCGATATCTCAACTCCTTATGGTTCTCTTCTAGTAATTCAATGACTTATTGTTCATAGGAAGATACCTTTTCGTCGTCGTCGTCGTCAGAGTTGTCAGGGGAGACCTTTTCATCTTTATCCCCAAGAGCCATTGAGCAGACACTCTTGTGGGATCTTTGGCTATGATGCGAGCGGCTCTTCGGCTTGTCCCCAAAGGCCATGAAGCAGAGGCCCGCCGGATCATCCTTATCCTTCCCCTTCTTGATCATGATCTCCTCATCGCTTGAGCTCGATGAAGAGGAAGAAGACGATGATCTCTTTGAGTAGCTTCTCTCCATCTCGGCGAAGAAGGCCTTGTCTCACTTCTTGTTCTCATGCCGGTAGTCCTTTAGGGCCTTTCGGAAAAACTTGGTTTTTGGCTTGCCCTTTGTGAAGGTGGAGCTGTCGTGGTGCTTGAATGAGTCGTAGGAGCCACTGCCGGTGCCTTTCTTTTGACTGTTCCGCTTGGGGCAGTCGGCGATGAAGTGACCTGGATCACCACACTCAAAGCATACGGATTTTGTGCCGTGTCTTTTGAACATTCGTTTATCATAGACATGACGCACTTGGTTGTTAAAAAGACACATATCATCATCTCCTAACGAATCAAGCTAGTTCTCAGTGATAGACATCAAGAAGAACGCAACACAACTCAAAGAGGATGAGTCAGCAGAAAGTGTCGCAAGGGCCAGGGTTTTTGAGCCAGAACCAGTGAGATTTGATCTCAACTGGATATCAACCTTTGTGGCCTTGAGCTTACTAAAAAGCTCTGCGATGGTCAATGTATCGTAAGAAGTGCTTTCAATGATAGAAGATACCTTGATCTCCTAGATCTTAGGATCCAAGGTATGAAGAACCTTGAGCGCCTGCTCATGATCTGAGACCAGCTGAACTCCATCAGCCTTGTTGGCTCGAAGCTTGTTGATGATCGATTGAAAACGACCAAACAAAGCTTCAATATATTCACCTGGCTTCTGTGTGAAATTTTCATATTCACGCTGGTAGGTCTAATAGAGACGAGCCTTGGCCTGGGCTGTCCCCTCATGGTGTGCCTGAAGGGTAGCCCAAATCTCTTTAGCAGTACTGAGATGGATCACATGCTCAAACACAGTGGGACCTAGACCAGAAAATAAAATGTTCACACCCTTGTTGTTGTTTTGATGTTGGGTGATTAACTTGGGGGAAGTGCACTCAGCAACTAGAAGCACAGTAAAAGTGTCGTGAGCACAAACATCCCAAATGTCTGAGCTCTGGCTCATGAGATAGGATCGCATGCGAGTCTTCCAGTAATTATAGCCAAAAGCTTCAAGGGATGGCACCTTGCTTGAGGAAGTCATGATCACTACCTTGGGTTAGAAATGGTTAAGGTATGGAAAAACCCTAACTAGGCTCTAATACCACTTGTAGGACTGAGAGTAGCGACCAGAGGAGGGTAAATGGGCGCCTAAAAAATTCTTTCGAATCAATGGCCTTCTCCCAACACTCAACGCACCTCAACAGATAATAAGCAGAAACAAACAGATCAAAAATAGTGAGAATTATCTAGTCTAAAAATGATCGGTGTCCTAAACGAAGAAACACCATCAAAGTGCTTAAAGGTAGATTAAACAGGTAATCAAAAACTAGGCAAGTAAATCATAAAAAGCTAACAATATTCATCAATCACAGGCAATCCATCAAGCCCAAAATAGACATCATCAGTTCACAAGCATTTAAACAAATACATCGCATGCATGTGGATCACAAAGGAATATTGATAAACGTGCACGAATCAGTCTTAGACTAAAATATTTTCATCCATTCAAAAAAGCACAGATTAATCAACAGAAATATTTTTGATGCACGAAGATCGAGGAAAAACAGGAATTACTGTTTCACAAGTTGTCTCCTGTGCATTTGACTGAATGCCTGCAGTGCGTGCACTGCTTTTGCGTGCTTGCTTGCGCCGCCTCCCTCGCGCCGAGCACCGCACCGGGAAAAACAACGTTGGGCGGCAAAAAATGCTTCAAGCGTCCACACAACGGGACTTAGCAGCAAAAACACAGCTGAGAAACCAAGGGTGGTTTCGGTCTAGATGATGAATGATTGACAAGGATGAGCGTCTGAGCGGTTGAGTGGTTGAGAGAAGGTTGAGTGCATCGAGGGTTTCGATGTGGAGTGAAGGTTTGGTTGCCGAGGGTTTCGGCAGTGCGTCGTGTTCTTATTTTGGCTTGTCTTGTTTGTGCAGGGTGGAGATGCTGACCGACTGTCGACGGCGAGTAATCGAGGGTCGAGCGGGGAGCTTGATGTCGAGGATCGGGGAGGCCGGGCGAAGTTGGAGAAGATCTCAAGAGCGCACGAAGAGACGGAGCGAGACCTGGATGGACGACTGACTGTGACGGCGTGTCGACTATGTTCGTGAGAGGGAGGCCAGGACAAGCATTCGGGCGGCTCGAGGGGATCGAGAGCGGAAGTGTCTTACTGGTGCTCGGAGTCGCGAAGCGGTGTCACGAGTCGAAGGGCTGAGAAGGATTTGTAAATAGTGTCTTTCTAGGGGGCTGATTGTGAAATTTTCCTTCTAGAATGTGGGGCAGGTGAGATAAATATCCCACCTGTGCTGGCCAAACAGATCTATCCAGAACATTTACAAGATATCAAAACAAAATTTTCTTAAGCATGTTTCTTCAACCATTCGTTTGAATTCCTGAAAAATTATGTGTTCCTGCGATGTATGCTTTACCGTGAACAACACACAACTATCTTGCCGGATCTGCTACATGCTTCTCGGGAAGCTGTTCATTGTCAAGCGATGGAGATTTTCAGTGCATGAATTGGTGAGTTTTTCAGCGTTTCTTTTTGTGAAATCTTGTGGATCTTTCCTGTATTCATATGTGATTTCACTTGGTTATGATTGCTATACATGTTGATGAGTTATGAACAATGAATTATTTCAGTTTTCCCATGCTGTTTCTGGTTAGAACTCTGAAAATTTTGTTTCCAGCTTGTATTCCTTCTTGTGATCAAATATGGTTTATATAGATGAGATTGAATGGGTATGGATGGATACAAACTGACATGATCAAGTTGTTAGAACATTGATTTGATCAATTATCTTGTTATAGTTTCATTCTATCTCTGTTTGATGTTTGCTGTGATGTTTTATACTCCAAATCAGTTCAGCTTTTATTGTGTTGAGTCCAGAAAGTTGTAATGACCTGTTTTCTTGAGTTTGTATTAGTGCTTGATCTTTAGAACCCCAAAAATACCTCCTCAAGATTTGCTTGTTTTTGCTAGCTGGTTCATGACACTTTTGTCTGAAAATCAACAGTGATCATGTCTTTTTACATACTGATCTAGAACTTGTGTCTAAAACCAAATAGATGGTTGTTTGTGTGATACACTTATTCACACGGAGTGTTATCAGTTTTGCTGTGAAGAAGTCGTTGTCAATTTTGGTCATGAACTTCTGTTCTAAAGGTGGTTTACTGTGTGTTAGTGCAAAATCAGAAGTTGTTGACTAAATGGATCTTCAAAGTTGAGTTCTATTCAACTGTTCTGGTTCAGTTAATTCAAAAACATCTGAAATATTTTTTCACTTTGACTTTTTGAGATTGAACAGGATTTGTCTGAAAGTTTCTTCAGTTGTTCTTCAGAGTCTATTCTTGTACTGATTGATTTACTGTTCTGATACACTAAAATTTTGTTTTAACTTGTTAATCTGATCAATTGAAATATGTATCCTGAAAAGAATCTACACTGATCTGAATAGTTTGCAGTAACTAATGTCTCTTTTGAAAGTGGATTGCGGTTTTCAGTTCAGTATAAGAATTGTAGTTCCAATGCTGTTTTGATTTTGGATAAGTGATCTGAATTGTTGCTACAATTGTAGAGTAATCTGTTCTGCTGTGATTATCAGAGTATATATTTGTAGCTCAGCTCTTTGATTACTCAAATTCAGAACCAGGAATTTTATTCCCTTGAAACAAATCTTACTGTGAATAGTGTTCAGAATCTGTTTCAATCTGAATTAGTGGTTGATGTGTTTCCTGTTCAACTTCATGAAGTACTGAATTTCAGTTTAGTTTTAACTTGTGTTCCTGTAAATTGTTTAAATCTGATTGCATGAAATTTCTATTATCAGATCTACTACAGTATTCCAGTGTTGGTTTCATTGTAAGAAATCTGAAATTGTAGTCCAGCAATTTGTAGGTTCAGAATCTAGCTGTCTTGATTAAGTGTTATATGCTCTTTGTGCTGATCTGAAATTAAATTGAGAAGGAAACTTGCAATCTGAAACTAAATTTGACAAATACAATTTGCTGAAGTTACATTCACTATTGACCGTGCGAAAAATTTCAGATGTGTTTGAATCTCAATTGTAATTGAATTAAAATGTTCTGATTTACTTTTTACACCTGAGTTTGATCTCTAGAGTGAGTGTTTTGACAGTGGTTGTTTGAGAAGCTTGAATCAAAGCTGTTTTTGGCATTTGAATCTGTTTGAGCTCTAAATTGTGCTGATTGGTTTGAAACTTGGATTTGAGTCCATAGAGGTGCATTGGGTGATTTGATTAGGCCATCATATTCAAAAGAAAGTGTCAAGGCGCCTATTCACCCCCTCTAGTTGCCATTCCGATCCCACAACAACATGCTGCTTCAACCAAAAGCTGTGCATAGCTTCCCGTGCCGAGCATTCAATGTGGCTGCAGCTGTGCTTGCTGATCCACACTGAACAGCTGGGTTGCGCACTGTTGCGCGCACAACTCCCAAGTGCTCTACTACTGTCCGGACTCCTCTAGGCACGATCGCTCCTCACGCATGCATAGCCAGGCGCATGCGCCGCTCCCTCACCGACCGCGCTGCTTCCACGCAGTGGCAACAGCTACTCCTAGCGCGTGCCCCAATTATCCCACACGGCAGCCAAGCTTCTTCTCTGCTTCTCTTCCTGCACAACCTGGTAGTCGGTGGCCTAGGGAGATGTATGAGACAAAGACAATTTACTAAACAGAAGTCCAAGACAATTTTCTTCATCCCCACGATCTTCAAGGTTATAAGACAAAGACAATTTACTAAACAAAAGTACAAGACTTAACTCCGGCTTGGCGTATGATCAAGCTCAGAGAATCCATCCAGACTCCTGTTCGAAGTTTAACTTTGAAGGTTCAATCTTCAGAGCGCATAGCTGCCAGCGAGGATAGAAGACTTGTCTTCTTTCTAATTAGAGTAGTCTTTTACCATTTTAACCCTATTATGGGTACTGAAATAGTTTCCACTATGTCGGTTGTAACTGAGGGGTAAAAATGTCTTTTTCTTAAAGTTTTTACCTATAAATACCCCCATTCTCATCCTGTAATAAGGCATCAAATACTCATATATTAAATACACAACTTTGAACTACTTCGAGCTATTATCCTATTCGGAGGCTTGAAATAGTCCACTTCACTAACTCTTTATTTGTTAGTTCTTAATCTTCGAGAACCTGTTAGCGTAATCTTTTACGCCAACACTCACCGCCCGTGTACCTAAGTCAATCCCAGTCAACAGACCAGTGGATCCCCCACCGCTCCTAGCCCATGTACTCGGATTGGGCCAGCCCAACTCTGCGGCCCCTCTGCCCGGCAGTCGCTCACCACCTGTGTACCTGAGTCACATGCGGCCCAGACACGACAGGTCTCATCTCCTCTTCGTCTCCTCTTTGACTTCCGTTGACAATCACTCATCACATCTAGAGCCATGAGGCCCATGATCTTCAACATGGCTCCTCACCTCCTTTGTTATCTCTTTCATAGCAAGAACAACCATCAAGTCACAAGTGGTGGCTGATTTTATAACAGAGTGGACTCCGTCTACAGTATGGGCTTTGGAAGAATCAAATGAAGGTATATGGACCATATACTCTGATAGAGTTTTTCAAGCATATGGAGTAGGTGCGGGAGCAATCATAATTTCGCCTTTAGGGAAAAAAGCAATGTACTCCGCGAGGCTCAACTTTAAGTCCACCAATAATATTGCGGAGTACGAAGGAATTCTGCTGGGGCTTCGCAAGACGCGTGCACTTGGTGCTACAAGAGTTGTTATAAAAATAGTTTCACAGATTGTAGCAGGACATGTTGATAAAAGCTTTCAAGTTCGGCATCCACAACTTGTTAAATATTTGGAAGAAATCCGCAAGACCGAAGCAGCATTTAAAGGGATTACTGTCCGGAGCATTCCACGAGCCGATAACTTGCAAGCATACATCTTGGCAAAAGCTGCAGCCAGAGCCCTAGACATCCCGGAAGGGGCTTTTTATGAAGAGCTTGCTTCCTCTTCGGTGCCCCAACTCCCTCATGCTGAGGTATTTTGCATACCAAGCACCAATTGGCGGAGCCCAATTATGGATTTATTGCAAGATGAAGCAAATTTGCCCGAAGGCCCAAAGCTTTCAAGACTACAATTAAGGGTCCGGAACTATCATATTGTATTAATTTATACAAGGACGGAGTCTGTTCTCCCCTGCTCCGATGTATTTCCCAAGCCAAAGGCCAAGACATACTCTGAGAAATTCATGAAGGCTTATGTGGTAGCCATCTTGCCCCTCGGGCTTTAGTAGGCAAAACACTTCGCTAGGGGCTCTATTGGCCTATAATAGTAGCTGATGCAGATGCATTAGTCCACACTTGCCAGGGTTGTCAATGGAATGGAAGACGGAGCCATCGTCCACCAACACCTCTTCAAGTTATCACTCTGGTGTGGCCAATGGCCCGGTGGGGGATGGAGCTTATTGGCCCCTTCCCAATGGCAAAAGGAAGCCTAAAATTCACAGGGGTAGTGATTGAGTATTTTTCTAAGTGGGTCGAAGCCAAACCCCTCACCGCTATCACTTCCAAGAATGTGTAAAAAATTTTCTAGCAAAATATTTTTTGCAGATTCGGAGTGCCTAGGCAGCTGACAATTGACAATGGCACTTAGTTCGATGCTGAACCTTTCAGAGAGTTTTGTGAAGGTCTCGGTATTCAAATGTGCTTTGCATCTGTCCGTCATCCCCAATCCAATGGAGCCGATGAGCTAGCTAATGACAATATCTTATCAGGCCTAAATCGAAGAATAGTAGGATTAGCGAAGGGTCTATGGATCGAAGAACTTCCAAAGATTTTATGGTCCATTCGGACCACTCAGGCAAGGTCCACAGGATTCACCCCTTTTAGGTTGCTATTCGGAGATGAAGCCATGGCACCGACGGAGCTCAAGGGAGGATCCCTCCGCACCATCGAACCTGAGTTGGACAATGAAAGACAAACTTTGCTGGACTTAACTGAAGAAACAAGGCTTCGAGTTGTTGCTAACCTAATGAAGTATCAACATCAGACGAAGACTTGGTATGACCTGAAAATAAAGCCTAATGAACTTAAGCCGGGCCATTTAGTATTGCGAAGCATTATTGCTCTAGGGAAATTAGGAAATAAATGGGAAGGACCATATATCATCCTCCGTTCAAGATGCCCCGGATCTTTTAAATTAGATAATTTAGAAGGTGAGGAATTGAAGCACGCATGGCATCTGGAGCACCTTAAATGATACTTCGCTTAGGGGCTCCTTATAATAATTTGTAAACACCCTTCTAAATGAATAAAGCTTATGGTTCGAATAATGCATGATTTTCAAGATGATTCCTAACCCCTAGTGGACACACTAGGGGGACAAAGCTGATTGCAGAGGTAAGTATTATTCATTTGAACCCAATCAATGGACTTCCAGCCACAGGCTCAAAACATCCGTCAAGGTGGGAAAGTACCATAAAAAATGGATTACGAGCCATCGGCTTGAAAGCATCCATAAAAAGAGTCCGAAGAGACCAAATTATACGGATTCCAAGCCATCGTCTTGAAAGCATTCGTAAAAAGAGTTGGAGGAGACCATGAAAATGGATTCTGAGCCACCGGCTTGAAAGCATCCGTAAAAAGAGTCCGAAGAGACCAAATCATACAGAGTCCGAGCCATCAGCTTGAAAGCATCCATAAAAGAGTCTGAAGCGACCAGAATAATCGGATTCCAATAGATCCGAAAAAGAGTACTAATATACCATTTACGGACTCTGGACCTATAGGTTCAAAGAGCCCTACGAGGTCCATAACAACCATCTACTCGAATTTTGAATCACTAGTTCCAAATTCTTATTTAATCCAATAAGGGGCTCCAAGCCACCAAATAAACTGTTGAAATTGTAGTCTTAGCAGGCATTACAATTGTTGTGTGTGACCATCTTCGCTTAGAAATCGAAGGTGCTCACCCTCAAAGAGGGGCTAGGAGGTAAAGAGACAATTTAGAAACATTTCAACTTATATTACTTAATCAATTACATTACACTATGAAAAATCAGTGTCTAAGCCCAGAATAAAATGAAGACCCCTTTGGTCCCTAGAACTAGATTCGGAGTTAGCTCAGCTTTGAAGGCGACTTGTCCCTGAGCCCAGAGTCTTCAGAACCTTGCGTTTAATCCGCTTCCCATTCTTCGAAGCCCGAAAGTCACTTTGTTCTTCCTAAAGCTCGACCCAGGTCCGAAGACGTTCAGGGCTAGTTCTCGCTTGATCTTCGCCAGACCACTCCTCTTCGGACCAGTCAACGTCCTCTGAAGATGAAGATACTATATTTACAACCTCCTTACCACCTCTTCTCATCCTTAATATAAGCTAATACTTCCTTACATATTTCGGGTATAACCTCTCCATGGCTCCCTCGAGGAATTGAAAATCGAGGATGCCTATGAGACCTTAAGGCTTCGAAGGTAGCCCACTGTTGACGAAGCTCTTTGTTAACTTCTAATACTTCAAGTTCATCATCCAAAAAAGGTCGAAAATCCTAAAAAGATTTCCAAATAAGTCTTTCTTATTCAAAAGAAATACAAGCACAAGTTTTTTACATAAATGGAACTCTAAGGAGAACTAGACCTTCGGGTCCGAAGGAGGCTTGTTGGTCGAAGGTTGCGCCCACGCTTGCTTTTGACGTTGGCCTTCATCTATCCACGCCTTCACTGCCGACCGACCTTCAGCTCTCCAGGATGGCTGAAAAGCTTCCCAAGCTGTGACCACATCAGGCAAAGGAGTCAATAGCTGGTCATCGCCAAAGCTAGCAGGGGCTGCTCGAGGCTCCGGTGAAACAGAAAGTCCAATGTCCTCGAAGTAGCGAAGTACTTCAA
This sequence comes from Zizania palustris, assembly GCA_019279435.1. Taxonomy (NCBI): domain Eukaryota; kingdom Viridiplantae; phylum Streptophyta; class Magnoliopsida; order Poales; family Poaceae; genus Zizania; species Zizania palustris. The sequence continues at coordinate 98,951,628 of JAAALK010000287.1, read as the reverse complement.
GAGCGGCTACTTGGCCGGAGATCTATCCGTACCGAGTACCCGAAGTCTTCATCATCTTCACCGTTGCTTAGATCATCTTTAATTTCCGCATTAAAGTATCGTTGGCCGATGATGAGGAGGCACAAGAAGTACCAAAATATTCCAAGATGCCCCGAATGACGTCCATGGTTTCGGAGGCCACACTGTCACACTTCATTTTCTCCATGTCCAAGCCCTCGCTCGAGACCTTCATGTCATGGATCAAAGTGGAGAGCTCAGTCGTCTTTGTCATAAGGACAGTTTTGTGCCCAAGCAACTTCCTCACATATTCAGCCAAGCGTTGCCACTCTTCCATAAGCTTTACAAGCTCAGCTTCGGAGGCTGCTTGCTCCTTTCAACCCTTTTGACTTTGGTTCAGAGCACCACCTGCTCGGCCTCAAGCTCCTCCTTCACAGCCTCAAGCTTTGCTTTGGTGCACCGCTCTATGTGAGCCATCTCCTCCAAGCTCGAAGCTCGGTTCTCAAAGTCAGCAGGACTCCCTTGAAGAGCCATCACCTTCTCCTTTATCCGGTTGCACTCCCACTTGTTGGAAACGACAGCTGCACGAGCTAGAACAACATGCTGCAATGGAAAAGAAGAGCAATGTAAGTATGTTATATATATACTTTAGATAAAATTGACTTTTGCAGGTGCATCATACCTGGTAAGTTGCCCGTTCAAGGGTGGCGTCGAGCTCCGACCCTTTGGCCTCGCCAAGGATGGAGACCAATTCGATCTCCCCAACTTCCCGACTAGCCCAAGCCAGATGCTCTAGCAAAGACTTAAGCCCTGTCCTCCTTTCAAAAAGGTGGCTAGGAGTGGGAGCCTCGTCAAGGTGCTCTGATCATCATCGTTGGGAGAAGGACCAGAGCACAGTGAAGCGTCTTCTGAGGTTTCTGTCGACTGGCCTCCGTCAATCGACTCCGATGGAGTCCACCCTGCAGCAGGAGCATACATTGGTCAACTTTTTCCTTCGCCCTTTCTAGGACCTGTCGCTTGATTCGGAGCCACATCCGGTGCTAGAACTACCTCCTGTGACGTAGTTGTCAACGACACCAAAGCTGCCTCAGGCTCCGGGACCACCTCCGTAGCAGGGACCACCTCTGCTAGAGCTGATTCTATGAAACCCAAGGTATATGATATTATTTAAATGATGCAAGTAAAATAAAGAGAATCTATCTTCAGTTGAGACTTACCTCTGGCAGCTTGTTACCGGGTGAGCACCGGACTGCTCGAAGGCTCAAACATTTGGCCAAACTCTTCTTCGGACTCCGGGGTTCAAACCAGAGTAACAGCTTCTAGAGTTTCTTTGGCCACAACAACCATCACTTCATCCGAAGCCGAAACCTCCGCAGCTAGGTCCTGAACCCCTTCGGTCTCGACTATGCCTTAATCCAAAACAGGGACATATGTTTGACCAAATGGAGCGGTTTCAGCATTCGTCTTCCTAGGATCGCCCTCAACCGTCGGCACCACCTCCATGCCATCTTGGACAAAGGCCTCGGTTCCCATCCGAGACTTTTCATCCTCCCCTGCGAGAAGAGCCTCAAACTCCTCCGCCATCTGCATGTCCGCATCGTCTTCCTCTTCAGATTGCTCCGGCGATGAGACATGCGATTTTGAAGGAGTAAGTGCCTTCGGTTTGCGAGCCACCTTCTTTACAAGCATCTTCACTTGTCCCGAAGACCCCGCCTCAGCCTTCCTCTTCTTCGGAGCTTGGTCCAAGGTAGACCAGTCTAGAAGGGTCGGGGGCTCAACTCCGAGTACACTCCATACTCGGTTGAACCGCTCCCAAGTCCCCACTAGCTTCATCCTCCGCTCCTTTTCTACGGGTGTAGGGGCTCTGAGGACCTTCTCCGTAGCCTAGAAAATTTGTTCCAGAGTAAAAGTCATGCGCGAGGCTGAAAGATAAGATATCATTCGATTAAATTATTGAAGTAAAATCAATATTTGTGTACGAAACACCTTGATGCAGGATATGCAGAGAGCTTACCTGTGGAGTTTGAAGGAATTTCCCGAATTCCCCCCTCCGGATTCTCTTTGAAGTTGATTGGCCAAGCGGCCATCAGGGGAGGAATCCAGAGCCCGATGAATTCCTCCGCTAAGTCATGCACGCTCATGCAACGACTCACGAAGTGCAGCAGCCCAAGATGGACCTGAAGTTGGCTCGAATCAGGATGGATCTCCACCTCCCTCCGATACATGATCTCCTCTAAGGGCCCTACTAAGGCACAAGTCGACCCCACCTCCCCATATAACCAATGGAGGATCCAGTTGGAGTACCACCTATCGTTTATGGCCTTCGTCGGGAATCGATCTTGGAACTCATCACGAAGTTGAAAATTTATACTCCTGAAGGCAATCACCATCTTCTCCCCTCCGTGTCCGGTGAATGTCTTTGGCTGGCACGAAGCTTTCTGAAGGGCACTATAGATTTCTTCCCTCCCCACACACCCTTTGGCCCACATGGCCCACTCAAAAATCGCTAGACGGGCGATTGCGTTGGGGGAGAGTTGAGGGAGAGTTACATGGAACAGGTCTAGTACCTCTACCAGGAAGTCCACCGCCGGAAGCCCAAGTCCAGCTTCGAAAAAATATTCGAACACTACAACCTCTCCCACCTACGGCATTGGGATCACCTCCTTCCTGGGCTGGCGCACCTCACTTTGGGCCCCATCTTCCTAGAGACCGCTGTGGCGATCATCTTCTTTGAGCAAGATGATGCCCCCAAGCTATACGATTGGTCCGTATACTTGGCGGACGCCGGGCGGAGATCATGAGGACCGGCCGGATGGGGATTCTATAAAGGCCCCGCTGCCGCTACTACCGCCATTGCCTACTGCCGAGCTAAAGTTGAGGCAGGCACGTGAGCTTTGTTGCTGGTCTTCACCATCAGAGGAAACAAGAGGTCAAGAGTATGTGCTCAAGAAGAAGAAAGGAAATTTGCAGAAGCAGTCGGTAAAGTGTCTAAAGTTCACTTTTACTTTCCTTTTTATAGTATTCGGAATTCCTTGTACTATATGTTATAGAGCAACATTTGGTTGCTCTGTTTCGGTTTCGACGCCATCATAACTTGTAGGGTCACCTCATGAAGAGTTGCAACCGTCGTAGATCGTGTGACCGTTAGCTTTCCTAGAGAGTAACGACTCTAATTTGAGTCTAACGGCTCTGAAGGCTAATGGCTTTTTTGACTCCGAAAGAAATTTGGTTCCAAAGCCACTCCCTTGGACACCTCCGAACATGATTCAGGTCCAGAGATCCTTTACTTCTGAATATTTGTAATGGTTGTAAGGGCTTTCATACTTCTTTTTTTTCCAAATTCTAGACATAAAATTATTTCTTGCGTATACTGCCCTCTTCACTACACAGGCAATTCGAAGAGAAGTATTCGAGGGGCTACTCTTGGGGGAAAATATTTCATTCCTCGGAGGTTACGAAAACCTCAACATCAAGACAATCAGAAGAAATGAAGTCAGAAGCATTGGTCTCCGAAGATCCTAAAAGCATCAAGGCTTCATTGTATTCGGAGCTTTCCACAACGAAGGCCTCCGTCAAGACCCCGGTGGGCAAAGCCTTCCGAAGCCTCCTTACACGAAGGGGTACCGCCAGCGAGGACAGAAGAATTATCTTATCACTAATTAGATTAACCTTTTACTCTTTTAACCCTATGAAGAATATTAAACAGTATCTTCTAAGTCGGTTGTAATTAGAGGGCAAAGGGGTCTTTTCCCTATGTATTCCGTCTATAAAGGGTATCAAATACTCAGATATTCAATACACACTTCAAACTATCTCAAGCTATTATCCTATTCGGAGGCTTGGAATAGTCTTCACAAACACACACTAAGTTTGTTAATCTTTCTAGTTCTTTAAACCTGTTAGCATAATCTTTTATGCCAACAGTATAAAATGTGCTATTTTTGAGAATTGAGCAACCACCAAAAATATAATATCCCTTCCCCTCTTTGTTCTAGGTATACCTAAGACAAAGTCCATTGATATATGCTCCCAATGGACGCTATGAACAAGAAGGGGCATATACAGTCCAAAGGGATTCAAGCATGACTTAGCTTTATTACATGTAGTGCAGCGTGAGACGTGGCGCATGGCATCCCGTCGCATCCTTGGCCAAAAGAAGTGTGTGGACAGAACATCCTCAGTTTTCTTCACTCCAAAATGTCCCATCAATCCTTCCCCGTGAGCTTCCTATAAAAACAAAATGCGAATGGAGCTATATAGGATGCATAGCTTGTACGATATAATAAACCGTCATTCGACACATATTTATTCCAAGTTTGACACTCTCTACAATTTTCAAAAGCATCCTTGAAGTCCAGATCAGTAGCATATAACTCTTTTATTGTTTCTAGACCAAATATCTTATGATCAAGCTGAGATAACATAGTAAAACGCTTGGATAAAGAATCTGCAATGATATTGTCTTTACCACATTTATGTTTAATGATGTATGAAAATGACTCTATGAACTCAACCCATTTTTCATGTCACTCATTGAGTTTTGTCTGGCTTCTAATATGTTTCAAGGATTCATGATCATAATGAATGACAAACTCCTTAGGCCAAAGGTAATGTTGCCATGTCTCTAACACCCTAACTAAAGCATACAACTCCTTATCATAAGTAGAGTAATTCAGATTAGGTTCATGCAATTTTTCACTAACGGGTTTACCTTCTTGTATGAGAACTCCTCCTATCCCAATCCCACTAATATCACATTCAATCTCAAATGTCTTACCAAAGTCAGGAAGTTGGAGTAGAGGGGCACGTGTAAATTTCTCCTTAAGCATGTTAAAATCTTGTTCTTGTGATGGACCCCATATGAATGAAGCTCTCTTCTTTGTCAACTCATTGAGTGGAGCAGCAATGGTGCTGAAATTCTTCACAAACCGTCGATAAAAAATAGCAAGTCCATGAAAACTTCTCACTTGTGTTATGGTTTGAGGTGTTGACTAGCTCTTGATGGCTTCAATTTTTGCTTCATCTACCTCAATACCCTGTGGAGTAACAACATAGCCAAGAAAAGAGACGCGATCCATGCAAAAAGTACACTTTTCAAGATTACCGAACAAGTGTGCATCTCTAAAAGCATTAGAAACAACACACAAATGATTCAAATGTTCATCAATAGACCTGCTATATATCAAGACATCATCAAAGTAAACCACCACAAATTTTCCAATAAATACACTCAATACTTCTTTTGATTAAACGCATGAAAGTTCTAGGTGAATTAGTTAACCCAAAAGGCATGACTAACCACTCATATAACCCGAACTTAGTTTTGAAAGTTGTTTTCCATTCATCTCGTAATTTCATTATAATTTGGTGGTATCCACTATGCAAGTCAATCTTTGAGAAAATGATAGACCCACTCAACTCATCAAGCATATCATCTAACCTAGGAATAGGATGATGATACCTTATTGTAATATTATTGATGGCTCTACAATCAACACACATACGACAACTACCATCTTTCTTAGGGACTAAAAGGACATGCACAACACATGGGCTAAGGCCCTCTCGTACGTACCCACGGTACAGAAGTTCTTGGACTTGTCGCTGAATTTCTTTATTCTCCTCCGGATTTGTTCCATATGCAGCACAGTTGGACAATGTCGCTCCTGGAATCAAGTCAATTTGATGCTCAATACCTCGAATAGGTGGCAGCCCCGTAGGCATCTCTGCTGAAAACACATCCTTATACTCCTGCAAAAGGTTAGTGACTGTAGGAGACAAAGAAGTGGAAGAATCCTCAAATGAAAACAAAACTTCTTTGCATATAATGCATAACAAGGAGAATCAAACTCATTAACATCAATAATATCAGATTTAGTAGAAAGCATAACACTCCCTTCAATTTAATTCCATCCGACTTAGAGCTATTGTCTTTCTTATCTTTCTTAGGTGGAAAGATAGTGTTAGCTACATGTTGATTTTCATATTGTGGTGCAATCTCCTTCTTGCTATTATCAATACTCTCTTTCTCACATTGCATAATTTTAGTGGGAGTCATAGGAAACAAAGTAATTTTCTATCCCTTATGCATAAGTGAATATTTATTACTCCTACCATGATGTGTGGCATCCGTATCAAATTCCCATGGCCGACCCAATAAAAATGAACATGCTTGCATGGGTACAACATCAAAATCAGTAAAGTCATGGTACGTACCAATGAAAAAGTGCACTCTCACAGAGTGTGTTACCTTGACCTTACCACTATTATTGAACCACTGAATATAGTATGTATGAGGATGTGGATGTGTGGTCAATTCAAGTTTATTAACTAGATCTAAGCTCACCAAATTGTTGATGCTCCCTCCATCAATTATGACATGAACACGACGATCATTGACAATGAGGAACATTTGAAATAAGTTATGTCGTTGTAGTGTGTCCATTTGCTCCACTTGAGTGTTTAAAACACATTGTACAATCAACGCATGATACTTCTCTATGGCGACAGTACCTAAAATCTCCTCGCCGTCACTTTCAGTCTCCTCATCATCTGCATTGTTAGTACCACCATCTTCAATATCACTTGCACTAAGATACCCACCATCCTTAGTAGAAATGAATGTCCATCTCTAGCTTGGTCAATCTCTCATGAAATGGCCCTTCCCTTTGCAATTGTGGAAAATGAATCCACTGGTTCGGCCTGTAGAAGTAACTGATGAAGAACTATTTGTTAGTAGGTTTGTTTTACTCTTCTCCTCTGGTGCTAGTGATGATGAAGGTGTTGTTGAACGTGCCCTGGATATGAAGGGGCAGTAGACCATGCAGGAGAATGTAGTGTTGATTTTCCCATTGTAGATGCCGATCTTGTGTCGGTGAAGTTGCTCTTCGACTTTGGTTGTCACCCCTGCAATTCTATTTCTGCCTTCATAGAAAGGTGAAACAATCTATTGAGAGAATTATATTCCTTATAATCAACTATGTCATGCATTTTTCTTTTTAACCCACCAAAAAATCTAGCCATTTTTCCCTCCTCATCCTCAACTACCTTAGAATGCAACATTCCTATTTGCAATTCTTGGTAGTACTCCTCTACATATTTATTTCCCTAGTTTAATCATTGTAATTGTTGACGCAAATCATGTTTATAAGTAGTGGGGACAAATCTACCACGCATAGCTCTCTTTAGCTCATCCCATGTGTCAGGTGCTAAGCCTACATTTGATAGCTCATTCCACCAAATAATAGCAAAATCAGTAAACTCACTAGTGGATTGTCTAACTCTATGAATTTCTAGAATAAGATGAGAGTTAAATTGTTGTTCTACTGTCATCTCCCAATTCAGATATGTCTCAGCATCATAAGAGCTAGAAAAGGTGGTATGCTAAACTTAACCTTAGCAAATGAATTATTAGCCCGAGGGTTGTTTTCATTATTACCTCCCATACATTGATGATGTGGATTTCGTGGACGGGGAGGAGGGTCTCAACTCTATCGTTCGGTGGCGGTGGTTATTTCTCTAGGTTCTCCATCTTGGCGATGAGGGTGGCAATGCTCCTCTCTATCCTCTCCAATTTGTGCTCATTGTCCTTGTTGCTCTTAATGATGTTTGCATTGAGTTCTTGCAGCAAATGTCCAAGCTCAAACTTGGACACACATTCATCTCCATCGCCTTGGTGTTGTGATCCTGTCATGGTTAGTGGAAACACTGTTGGGGGAAAATATTCCATCTTCAGGGTTATTGCAGTAACAGGACAAAGAATGTTGATTAAGCCGAAGCTTTCCTGCATATAACTTCGGGAATGCATTGAATCAAGTTCGAAGTATGATGACGGACTCTAGTTTGGAGTATATCTTCGAACTTGGACTCTTCCGGGAGCTTCTTTACCAGCTAAGATGGAAGACTTATCTTCTTTCTCATTAGATTAGTCTTTTACCATTTTAGCCCTATTAAGGGTACCGAATAGTTTCCACTATGTCGGTTGTAATAGAGGGGTAAAAGGGTCTTTTCCTTAATGTTTGGGCCTATAAATACCCCCCGTTTTACCCTGTAATACGGACCGAATACAAGTTATTCAATACACACTTTCGAACTATTCTAAGTTATTATCCTTTTGGAGGCTTGGAATAGTTTCCTTCGCAAACACTTCGTTTGTTAGTTTCTAATTTTCAGAAACCTGTTAGCGTAATCTTTTACGCCAACAGTTGGCGCCGTCCGTGGGGAACCTAGTTCAAAAAACTTCGTTCTCTACCAACTTCTCACACCATGCCTCCTAAGCGGAGTGCAGCCGGTAATCCTGTTCGGAGGTCCCCTCGAACCTCCGGAGTAAGATCTTCAGACACAGTTGAGGTCGGAGGACTTTCGACGTTTCCTCCACCTCAAACTCCGAAAGGGATTCCCCTTCCTCGAGCATACGGAGTTCCTCCGCCAACTCCATCTATACTTCGGCCAGCCGGAGTCCCTCTTCCACATCAAGTCCCACTTCGAACTGATCCCTACAGTTCTCAAGACCCGGAAGACCCTTCCGGAGGAGATGAAGACAGTCTTGGTGATATGGCCGCTCAAATGGCCAGTCTCCAAGCCGAAGTTGCAAGGTGGCAGCAAGAAGCCGCGAATAGGCTTCGTTCTCAAGCCACCCCCACCATTCCCGAAGTGCCCGAAGACGACGAGGTTATTTATCCCAAAGTCCCGGAGAATGCTTCCTTCGACACCGAGTCTCCGCTGCATCCCGAGTTGCAGAAAGTACGCTTCGACCCTAAGTTCAAAACTTCGAAGCTTTGCAAGTATGCAGGAGATGAAGATCCTGGAGAATCCGTCCATTCTTATGCTTTAGCAATTGAAGCCAGTGGAGGAGTACGGGACACTATGGCAAAATGCTTCCCCTTAGCTCTTCAAGGAGTGGCATTGCGGTGGTTCTGGTCTCTGAAGCCAGGATCAATCAGTTCATGGGGGCAGTTGAAGAAAAAGTTCGTAAGCAATTTCCAGGGCACCTTCGTGCCTCCAATGTCAACAGGATGTCTTTTCCAGGTGAAGCAGCTCCCTGGAGAGACCTTAAGACAATATTTCAAGCACTTCGCTCATACGAAGTCGCAAATTCGAGGGTTAACTACGTCTTCAGTAGTTGACGCAGCTCGAGAAGGAGTTATTCATCCAGGCCTCCTTGATAAACTTCATCGGAAAAGCATATCTTCTGTTTCTCAGTTGATGTCTTATTTCGAAGAGTATGCGAGGTCAGAAGAAGGATGGCTTCGGAGAACTGTTGCAAGCCCGTCGATACTGCAAGAAGTGAAATTGGAAGTAAAAACTTCAGCACAGCCGCAAGGGCCTAGCTTCGAAGTTCAGCATAACAGGTGTAGGGGGCAAAAGCATTCTCGTTCAGAAGTTCTGAACATTGCACCCCCGCAGAAGTTTGCCCAAAGAGCTTCGTAACCCTCAGGAAGCAAGACTAGTGGCTGGAGGCCGCCAGGGAAACCGGCTGGCAAGGGCCAGACCTTTTTCTGCTGTATTCATGGTGAAAACCGAAGTCACGCAACTGATGCGTGTAAGGCTATACTTACCCTGAGAGGAGAATATCTGGAATGAACTTCGGGTCGAGGCACTACTGACCGAGTTCCAGCTGAAGTGCGTCCGGAGCCTGTCCAGGCTGTGGCGTGGATAGAGAACTTCGATTCGGCAAGACGCCCTCCGTGGTCAATATTATGCCACCTCCAAAGCAAGAAGAGGGGCAAGATCGAGGAAAAAGAGTAGTCCTCCCCATATCCAGAGGAGGGACTCTCGGAAGTATGTCAAAGAGACAGAGAAGAGAATATGTCAGAGAGGTGGGCCATATTGGAACCTCTTCATCTGCAGCTGCTATGCCTGAATGGTCCCATGTACCAATATCCTTTTCTACAGATGATGCAGCTGGTGTTAAATTTCCACATGCAGACCCACTTGTCATTACTGCCGACATAGCAGGAACTGAGGTTTGGAGAGTGCTAGTTGATGGAGGGAGTTCGGCGGATATTATTTTTGTCCAAGCTTTTGACCAACTCTGCATCTCTAGAAAGCATCTTCTCCCAGCAGCCCGTCCTTTGCAAGGATTTGCAGGACCCCCTCTTGATGCCCTCGGCCAAATTGGCCTGTAAGTTACTTTCGGAAGGGGCCAATGGCCAGGACAGAGGAAGTGATATTTGACATTGTAGATGCTCCATATGCATATAATGTCATCTTCGGAAGAGGCATGTTAAATCAATTCGGAGCCGTGGCGCATCATAATTACTTGTGTATGAAGATGCCCACACAAGCAGGAGTGCTCACTGTTTTCGGAGATCAAGCCATCACACGAAGAGCAGAGTATGGTCATGGCCCTCCTCTTGACCCGAGACAGGTGAACAGTGTGCAAGATGATCCGGAGAATTTTTCTGCTCCTAGCGAATCCTCGAAAAGATCCTTCCCAAGACCAAGTCCTGAAGGAGAGATTGCAACGAAGGTTATTGTCAAAGATGGCAAGGAATATTCATTTCAATTTGGTAAAGACTTGCCTCCAGAAGTTGCTGCCTCCTTAGAAAAAGTAGTTGAGGAAAATTTGGATATCTTTGCTTGGTCTGATGAAGACATCACCGGAGTCAGTCGGGACATTATTGAACATAGTCTACTTGTGAACCCGAAGGCTCGGCCTATTAGGCAAGGACTCCGGAAGATGTCTACGGAGAGAGCTGTCCTTGCTAAAGACGAAGTTGAAAAGTTGCTGAAGGCTGAGATTATCAGGGAAGTGGCTCATACGGAGTGGTTAGCCAACCCAGTCTTCGTTAAAAGAAATCTTCAGGGAAGTGGCGCATGTGTATTGATTTTACATCTCTGAATGAAGCATGCCCCCGCGACCCCTACCCCATGCCCCGAATTGATCAGTTGGTCGACTCCACTGCTGGTTCGGAGTTATTAAGCTTCCTCGACGCGTATTCTGACTATCATCAAATTTGGTTGAAGCGCGAAGATGAAATCAAGACAAGCTTCGTAACTCCTTCAGGAGTCTTTTGTTATGTAAGAATGCCCTTTGGCTTAAGAAATGCCGGGGCTACATTTTCGAGATTAATTGCTAAGGCTCTAGGTCATCAATTAGGTTGTAATATAGAGGCCTATATGGATGATATTGTAATCAAGAGTGCTTTAAAGCACCAACATAGCCTAGACTTAGCAGAAACATTCAATAGCCTTCGGGCATGTGGGATCCGTCTCAACCCCGAAAAATGTATCTTCGGGTTGCAGGCTGGAAAATTGTTAGGGTACCTAGTTTCAAGCAGAGGGATCGAAGCTAGCCCCACTCAAATAATTGCGTTGCAGAAGATGGCTCCCCCAGAGAATTTAAAGCAAGTGCAAATGCTGACCGGTCGTCTAGCAGCACTTAGCAGATTTCTAGCAAGGTCTGCGGAGAGAAGTTTGCCTATTTTCAAAGCATTGAAAGGGTCCGAAGATTTTGCATGGACACCAGAGTGTCAAAAGAGCTTCGAGGATATTAAAAATTATCTCAGTAACCTTACTACACTCACGGTGCCTGTTGCGGACGAAACCCTACTCCTCTACCTTGCAGCTACTGGCTCCGCTGTCAGTGCAGTCCTTGTCAGAGAGGTTGATTTTAACGGGAAGTTGGTACAAAATCCAGTTTACTTTGTGTCCGAAGCATTGTCCGGAGCAAAAACAAGATATTTCGAGCTTGAGAAATTCGTTTATGCTCTGATAATGGCTTCGAGGAAGCTAAGGCATTATTTTTTGGCACATAATGTCATTGTACCAACTTCGTATCCTTTGGGAGATATGCTCCGAAGTAAGGATTCCACTGGAAGAATTGGGAAGTGGGCTGTTGAGTTAGCACCCTTCGGCATATCTTCTCTGGCAAGAACAACAATTAAGTCGCAAGTATTGGCCGACTTCATGGCAGAGTGGACTCCCCCTGCAGCATGGGCTCCGGAGAAGCCAAGTGAAGAAATTTGGACTATTTACTCTGATGGAGCTTTTCAAGCATCTGGAGCAGGCGTCGGAGCTATGATAATTTCGCCTTTAGGGCAAAAGGCATTGTACTCCGCAAGACTCAACTTTAAGTCTACCAATAATACAGTGGAGTATGAGGGAATTCTATTGGGACTTCGCAAGGCACGTGCTCTAGGGGCTACAAGAGTTGTTATTAAAACAGATTCTCAGATTGTAGTAGCTGGGCACGTGGACAAGAGTTTCCAAGTCCGGCATCCACAGCTTGCAAAGTACTTAGAAGAAATCCGAAAGATCGAAGCAACATTTAAAGGGATTTCCATTCGGAGTATACCTAGAGCAGAAAATATGCAAGCTGATATTTTAGCAAAAGCTGTAGCCTGAGCTATGGACATTCCCGAAGAAGCTTTTTATGAAGAACTCAGTACACCTTCGGTGCCACAAATTCCTGCTGCAGAGGTCCTTTGCATTCTAAGTACAGATTGGCGAAGTTCAATCATAGAAGTGTTGCAAGGAGAGACAAATATGTCCGAAGGACCACAACTCTCGAGGTTAAAGCTTAGAACTCGGAATTATCAAATAATCAACGGTATTTTATACAAGGCCGGAGTATGTTCCCCTCTGCTCCGATGTATATCTCAAGCCGAAGGTCAAGAAATTCTTCGAGAAATTCATGAAGGACTTTGCGGTAGCCATCTGGCCCCTCGAGCTTTGGTAGGAAAAACACTTCGCCAGGGGCTTTATTGGCCTACAATAGTAGCTGATGCGGAAACCTTGGTCCGCACTTGCCAAGGATGTCAATTGTCGCGCCCCGATTTAATAAATCAGGACTTTATTGAAATTCCATAGAAAATCAATAAAACAAGACGTTCATCATGCGACCACGTACAATACGGACAATCATTCACGGTTCGTAGACCGCATTAATACAAAGTGAATAAAGGTGAAGAGAAACTAATAAAATAAGGGTCCTAGATGAACGCCTTCTTCCAGTCTCGCCTTGACTGGGTCGCTACTCCAGACCTTCATCCTCCTCGTAGTAGACTGGCTCTGGTGTTGTAAGTCAACGGGGTGAGTACAGATGTACTCAGCAAGCCACCGAATGCAAATATAATGCAAGATAATAACAAGGGGGGTATTGGCTAATTTTGCGGAAGCAGCATAATTGTAAAGCTTTAAATGTGAGCAATTTTATTAGTACGGAAAAATAAACATGTGCATGTGTATCATCATCTTCTAACTCGAGGGGTACAGTCAGCCCCACCTCGCTCAACAGTCCTTACGTGCCATGAATAACTTGAACATTGAAACAATTGTAAACTAACTACGAGTAGTCACACAACCCGACCTTGACCGTGGGCTCGGCTTTTCGAAAAGATTGATTTACTCTGATCAGAGATGTACCACTGTACCCACAAGGCACGCACTCATCACCTACACCGAAGTGTAACGAGATGACCCATCACACGGGAACTCGTGCCAAAACCTTCCATATAGTCCTCCCCGACTCAATAGCACCCTCTTATGGGTTTCATATGGTTTCCCGACGCATCGGAGCCCCACCATACCCCCCCTTGAGCCTCGTCGGTACAAGTCGCCCGCAGGCTAGCCCCTTGCCCCCTCCTCTATGGTGCATCAAGCCGGAGTATTCCATACTTCCAGTTAGGACTTACCCATTAGACTTGTGGTTGGTACGGAAGTGCTTTGCAACAGATCCCGCAGACCGGTCCTTATAGTGCCCCGGGTGCGACAAACCAGTGCCCGAGCTTGCACCCGGAACCCACCATACTTATAACCTAGCCAACTCCAACAGAGTCCAGAGACGAGAATAACAGGGAAATTCATATACAGAATCCAGCTATCTACGACTCGTTCTTTTTATCCTATAGCAGTTGTGCCGGTACATTGGGCACTAGCTAATATTTTTATAGTGGAGTGACAAGGAGTTAAGGCTCAATAAGCATGGCTTGGGCTTGCACACAAGGACGGGGATCTAATAAATATAAGTGTAAGGCTCGATTATTGGACTAATGCAATATTAACCTATGGGTTATAGCGATAATTTATTAAAGCATGGGCTCAATTATGATCAACTGTTTCCACAGAGATGGTCGATGACTTGCCTTGATTAGCAAAGGGGGATGGAGGAACCTCGGGGTAGAACTCCTGCTCCTCGATGAACTCGTAGTCTTCTCGGAGCGGAAAAATAAATAATTCATTCAATAAACAGATCAAATCCACCAAAATAGAAGAACATACATGGTTGTGGGTGAAGTAATATTTATTATTCTGAGTTTTTGCATATAACAGTGAATTTTAACCTTTTTAGGATTTTTCATAATTTATTTTGTTGAATTAATAATTTATCCCTAAGGGGTTTTTATTCTTTTATTTGCTAAAAATATTTTGGGTAACAGTAACATACTGTTTTTATGGCATTAATGTGTAGAGAATATTATTCTGGATTTAACAAAATTTGAATGGTGAAATTTGGAGTTAAAATGAGCAAGATATGAATTTTCAAAGTTTAAACTATTTTCTGAATTTTATTTAAAACCAGAAACAGGCTCTGGTCCACGGTGAGCCAGGCCCACGGTGGACCGCACCACTGTGCGCGTGGACCGGATCAACCAGATCCGTTGGATCCAGATCCGGCGGCCAGGCGCGAGGCGGGATCCCTTAAATGAAAACGGACGGCCACGATTAAATCATACCGAACCGGTACGCGTGGACGCTCGAGATCACTTCTGGGGTTTAAGTGGCGATCGACGGCCGAGAGCGAGCGATACCGCTTTGACTCAGATCAAGGGCTCAGATTAAGTCAACAGGGGATCTAATCTCAGCCGTTCACCGCAGATCGAACGGCCGAGAGCTCGTACGGCACGGCACGCGGCGAAGGGGTAGTTTTACCCTTCTTCCCCAACTCCGGCGGTACTGCGGCGAGTTATTCCGGCGATGGTAAGGGCCTAGCGCCTAGGCTACTGGCTAAAATGGAACCAGGAGAGTGCAAGGATCGCAACGGTACCGGAGATGGCGACGATGGGGCAGAGGTGACGGTCGACGGCGAGGGTAGACGGCGGGGTCCCTTCGGGGCTCGACGGCGACGACGATCTGGCGGTATCCACGGCCAACCGAGTGGATGCCAGGGACGGGTGGGCGACGACGGATCCGACGGTGGTGACAGCTAGGGCGAGGGGGGCCTGGATCAACGGCGAGCGGCGGCCGGAGTTGAAGCCGAGCCAAAGACCTAAACGAGGTCAGCAGCGCTCTGTTTACGCTATAGCTGGCTTCGGTGGTGTGGGCTGAAGGCGGTGAGGGCGAGGGGTTCTTATAGGGGGGTCGCCGGCGTCCAATTGGAAGGGAACCGAGGGTTTCCCTTTGCTCAACGCCGGTGAACTTTCCTAAGGCTCGGGTTCCTTCCATGTGCGGCAAAAACGCGTGGCTTTCGGTGGAATGAGATCCCCGGCAGTCGGAGAAGGCGATCCCTCGGTTGATTTGGCGAAAACGGATACGGGGTGACGGATTTGGAAGGTGGGGGTCGCCGGCGGGAGAGAGGGGATCCCCTTCCATCGGGGAAGAAGATCCTGACAGGTGGCCCCCACCTGTCAGCGGGCGCAACAGGAAAGGAAGGCCCGACAGGCGGGCCACGACTGTCAGCGGACGAAGGGGAGCGCATGGAGACCGACAGGCGGGGCCAGGCGGGGTGCGGGCGGGAGGAGAGAGGGGAGGCGAGCGCCGACAGGTCGGTCCCACCTGTCAGTGGCTCATGGATGGGCTGGGCCGGGCTGAGGGAGGTTTCGGGGTTGAGGCCCAATAAGGATTTAAAATTGATTTCTGATTTAAAATAATTCCAGAAAAATCGAATATTTGATTAAGGGTTGAATCACTGTTATAAAAATTTGTAAAAATTCCTAAAATTATAGTTTGGTCTCTAGTTCATCTCATAAAATTTTCAGGTCCAAATTTTGAGTATTTCTCCCTGTTTGGCTTTATTTGAGCTCTTTGGTGATTTTTCCTTTAATAATAAATCCAGAAATAATTTAAATAATATTTTTCTTTTATTTTAATCCTTTTTAATTTCTGGGGTGTTACAATCCTATCCCCCTTACAAAGAATCTCGTCCTCGAGATTCGGATCAATCCTCGAATAGCTCAAGATACTGTGCCTTGAGTTCATCTTCCTTTTCCCAAGTAGCTTCTTCTACCGGATGATTGCTCCACTGCACTTTGCAGAAGCGGATTACTCGACTCCTGGTGGTTCTTTCTTTGACTTCCAATATCTTGACCGGCTTTTCCACATAAGTCAGATCCTCTTGGATATCCAATTGCTGAAGATCCACCTGCTCCATGGGTACGCGGAGACACTTCTTGAGTTGAGATACGTGGAACACGTCATGCACTCCAGCCAATGAGGGCGGTAATTCCAACTGATATGCAACTTCGCCTTGGCGTCGAACAATGGGAAATGGTCCAACATATCGAGGGGCCAACTTTCCTCTCATGTTAAACCGTTGAGTTCCACGGAGAGGCGTGACTCGTAGGTAGACATGATCTCCTTCTTCAAAGGCTAGGTCTCGGCGACGATTGTCTGCGTAGCTCTTCTGTCGTGATTGGGCTGTCTTGAGTCGGTCTCTGATGATCCGTACCTTTTCTTCAGCTTCACGAAGAATGTCTGTTCCGAATACTTGGGATTCACCAGTTTGGTCCCAAAGTAGAGGCGTTCTGCACTTGCGTCCATATAGGGCTTCAAAATGAGACATCTGAAGGCTGGCTTGATTGTTGTTGTATGAAAATTCAGCGTACGGCAAGCTCTTGTCCCAAGTGGCTCCAAAATCCAAAACACATGCTCGAAGCATATCCTCTAGTATCTGATTTACCCTCTCTGTTTGTCCATCTGTCTGAGGATGGTAGGCGGTACTGAAATTCAATCTCGTGCCCATCTCCTCTTGAAGGTTCTTCCAGAAACGAGAGGTAAACTGACTTCCTCGGTCAGACACTATCTTCTTGGGTACTCCATGAAGACATACGATCCGGGCCATATATAGCTCTGCAAGCTTAGGGCCACTGAAGGTCGTCTTGACGGCTATGAAATGAGCTACTTTCGTAAGCCGATCGATGATCACCCAAATAGAATCATACCCGAGTTGGGTCTTAGGTAGTCCGGTGATGAAATCCATACCGATCTCTTCCCACTTCCATTCAGGCACTTTAAGTGGTTGTAACAATCCTGCAGGCCTCTGATGTTCAGCCTTTACTCTTCTGCAGGTGTCACACTTGGCGACAAACTGGGCAATCTCTCTTTTCATGCTGACCCACCAATAATGTTCCTTCAGATCTTGGTACATCTTGGTACTGCCGGGATGAATGGAGTACAATGTCTCATGGGCTTCTCTTAGGATAAGGGTCTTTATCTCAGGTTTATCCGGTACACATATCCGGGTTCCAAACCATATGGTGCCATTCTCGTCCTCTGAAAATCCGGGGGCTTTTCCTTGTCTCATGTTCTTCCTAATGGCAGCTATATCCGGGTCCTCCAACTGAGCTTCACGGATCTGCTCAAATAGAATAGGCTGGGTTTCCAAGGTGGCTAGATATGCTCCGGTAGTTATTCCAAGATTCAATTTTTCCATCTCCCTACATAACAAGGGTGCGTGTTCTTGAATCATCATGGCTGTGCAATATCCCTTGCGACTTAAGGCATCAGCTACCACATTTGCTTTTCCGGGGTGGTAGTGAATACCTAAGTCATAGTCCTTAATTAGTTCCAACCATCGTCTTTGCCTCAAGTTAAGGTCTGGCTGTGTGAAGATATACTTCAAGCTCTTGTGATCTGTAAAAATCTCACATCGATTCCCAACCAAATAGTGCCTCCAAATCTTAAGGGCGTGCACTACGGCGGCTAATTCCAAATCATGGGTCGGATAATTCAACTCATGAGGTCTCAACTGACGGGAGGCGTAAGAGATAACCTTCCCATCTTGCATAAGAACACATCCCAATCCTTGGCGAGATGCGTCGCAATAGACATGGAAGTCTTTGCGGATATCCGGTAGGGTCAGTATAGGCGCAGACACCAAACGGATCTTGAGGGTGCGGAAACTTTCCTCGCATTCAGGAGTCCATTCAAACTTCTCTCCTTTCTGCAATAACTTGGTCATAGGCTTGGCTATCTTGGAAAAATTCTCAATAAATCTCCGATAATATCCGGCCAAACCCAGAAAACTTCGTATCTCAGATACGTTCGTGGGTGGCAACCAATCCGTAACTGCTTCTACGGTGGCAGGGTCTACTGCGATTCCTTGCGCAGAGATGATGTGTCCAAGAAACTTTACTTCTGCCGTCCAAAACTTGCATTTGCTGTACTTGGCATACAATTGGTGTTCCCTTAGCTTTCCTAAGGTTAACCGGAGGTGAGTCTCGTGCTCTTTCTGATCCTTGGAATAAATGAGGATGTCGTCTATGAAGACCACGATGAACTTGTCCAAATATTCCATGAATACCTTATTCATCATATTCATGATGAATGCAGGGGCGTTGGTCAATCCAAAGGACATAACTGTACACTCATATAATCCATAACGGGTAGTGAAGGCAGTCTTGGGTATATCCTCCTCTCGGATCCTTAACTGATGATAACCAGAACGCAAGTCGATCTTCGAGAATACGGTAGCTCCTTTTAGCTGGTCGAAGAGATCATCAATCCGAGGTAACGGGTACTTATTCTTGATGGTTACCTCATTCAAGGCGCGATAATCCACACACATACGCTTTGCCTTGTCTTCTTTCTTCTCGACGAAGATGACGGGAGCACCCCATGGCGATGTGCTAGGCCTGATGTAGCCTTTCTTCTCGAGATCCTCCAACTGCTGTTTCATCTCAGCTAACTCATTGGCGGCCATCCGGTATGGTCGCTTGTAAATAGGGGTGGTTCCGGGCACCAAGTCAATCCTGAACTCGATGTCCCTCTTGGGTGGCATCCCTGGTAGATCCTCTGGAAACACGTCTGGGTACTCACTGACTACTGGTATCTCCTCCAAGATAATCTGATGTAGTCTTGTCCTTCCGACCTTCATGCTGGGCATTTGGAATGTGACTATAGTCCCTTCTTCATCAGTCACAGTTACTTTTCTTTGGGCACATTCTATCACACCTTGGTGTTTGTTTAGCCAATCCATCCCTAGGATGAGATCCAAACCTTGGCATTCTATTAGAATGGGGTCGGCCCAAAATATCGTGCCTTGGATATCTACCCATACCCTTGGACTAAAGGAACAAGCGAGGGTTTGCTTGCCCGGGGTAGCTATCAATACTGGCCTGGGTAGTTCACTTATGCCCAGGGCATTATTTTCCACAAAAGCAGTTGATATAAAGGAGTGGGTAGCTCCGGTGTCAAATAATACCACTGCAAGTGATGAATGAACCATAAACTTACCCATGACAATCTCCGGGGCGACCTGGGCTTCCTCGGCGGTGACGTGGTTCACCTTGGCGCGGACGGCGGGGTTGGAGGCGACGCCTTGTGCACGCTTGGGATGAGGGCACTGATGGGAGTAGTGTCCCTCCTGGCGGCAGTTGAAACATACTACAGGCTTGCCATGCCTGTCTCTCAAAACTTCCGGCTTCTTGGTCGGGGCAGCTGGGACGGTTGGTGCGGCTAGAGCGGGACGAGGTTGGCTGGCTCCGGCATTAGCGGCTGGTGGCGCCGGACGATACACTGGGCGGGGGTGGTACTGCTGTGCGGGTGGAGGGGCAGCAAAACGGGGTCTCTGGGCCATACCCTGGTTTTGCTTGAAGGCAATCATGCGCTTCTTCTTCAGGTCGACCTTGTTTTGCTGGGTCTCCTGCATGATGGCTTTGTTTACCAACTTCTGGAAGTTGGCGAAGTCTCCAGAGATAAGCTGTAGAGACAGCTCATCCTTCAGTCCCCTAAGGAACTTGGCTTGTCTGGCCGCATCCGTACGAACCTCTTCAGGTGCGTACCTGGCCAACCTGTTGAACTCATGCAGATATTCTGTTACGGACCTGCTCCCCTGCTGCAGGTCCCTAAACTCTTGTTGCTTCTGAGCTACAATGCCGTCAGGGATGTGAGCGGCACGGAAAGCAGCTGAGAACTCTGCCCAAGTATGGGCGTGGCCCTCGGGCAGAGTCTCGCGGTGATTGTCCCACCACTCAGCGGCGGGACCATGAAGCTGGTGGGTGGCGAAGGCCACCCTCTCCTGCTCAGTGCAGGTCAGGAGGTCGAGCTTCTTCTCGATAGCTCGCATCCAATCCCCAGCCTCCATGGGGTTGGTGGTGCTCGAGAAGGTCGGTGGGCGGACTTGGAGGAATTCCGAGAGCTGTGACGCGGGAGCGGGAGCTGGTGTAGCAGGTCGGGGCAGCTCGGGCTGTTGGTGGAGGCGGAAAAGATGCGCCTGCTGCTCTTGCATCTGCTGCTGCTGCTGCTGCATCTGGTGCAAAAGGGCTAAGACCAGCTGATTCTGGGTGGCCATCATCTCAGCCAAGGTGGGGTGATTGGCGACCGGGGCTTGCCTTTGCCCGGTGGCTCCCCATTGTGGCAGGTTGCAACTATCTCCTCCGTTCTGAGGAGCGTCTGAACCCTGGGTGTTGGTCATCCTGGAGTTTTCAGAGTATACACATTTATTTTAGTGAACTTTTTTATATTTTATTCCAAAAGGGTACCGTTCTTGCGGTTACGTTTATTTATTTCTTCATTCATGCCTTATGTTTTGACATGAATGCTAATACAAACAAGCAATAATAAAAATAACAATCAATCGTAAAACTACGTCTATGGCAGCTCGGGGGATGGCTCGATCTCGGGCTCGTGGGAGACGGTCGGGGTCGAGGAGCTGGATGGTCCGGCGGGTGGTGCGCTGCGGGAGATCCTCTTGGGCCTCACAGTGGGGATCCGAAGGGGTTTCTTCCTGCGAGGCGGAAGAGGCGCGATCTCCTCTATGTCCTTCTTCAATTCCTCGATCTGGTAGCGGAGATGTGGGTTGGTGGCGACACGCTGTCGAAGGAGCTCATTTTGGCGCCGCAACTCCTCTGCCTCGGCAGCCAAGCGGTGTCCCTGCTGGATGCGGCGACGAAGCTCTCCGTTCTCGCGGTTCAGATCCTCGGAAGAATGTCGGTAGAAGCTGATGGTGTCGCGCTGTCCATTGGCGTCCTGCAGTGCCTCGTAATGGAGATCATCCATGGCCTCCAACAAGCGCATGGTATGACCTATCGCAGAATGGCGCTGGGAGAGTGTGCTGATGAAGACACTGTGGGGACTCCCTGGGGTGCGAAGAGGCACGAAGCGAAAGTCCGTGTCGTAGAGCTCGCTGTCGTAGATCATCCGGAGCTCCGTGAGTGCCTGGAGAGCGGTGCGCTAGCTGGCAACCAGGAAGGTAGGTCCTCTCCCGCGGTAGGTGTGAGCTGTCTGAGGGGAGGGCTGGACGACGACGGTGACCTCGCAGAAGCTCTCTTCCTCGTCGGGGAAGACTCCATGGTACATCGGCTCATGCTCGAATCCGAGGAAACTGACGAGCATGCGCAGCTCGCGAATGAATCCGGCCTCGTCACGAAGGTTCCCATTCATGGTACGGACCGGCATCTACAAAAGAGTGAAAATTTTGTTAAAACCTCGGAAGATGAGAGGATAAGCAGTCTTTTGTAAAATATAGTGAATATATATAAGTCCTAAGGTCAGGTCTGTTTGGCTTCCTACAGTCAAGTCGGCTCTGATACCATCTTGTCGCGCCCCGATTTAATAAATCAGGACTTTATTGAAATTCCATAGAAAATCAATAAAACAAGACGTTCATCATGCGACCACGTACAATACGGACAATCATTCACGGTTCGTAGACCGCATTAATACAAAAGTGAATAAAGGTGAAGAGAAACTAATAAAATAAGGGTCCTAGATGAACGCCTTCTTCCAGTCTCGCCTTGACTGGGTCGCTACTCCAGACCTTCATCCTCCTCGTAGTAGACTGGCTCTGGTGTTGTAAGTCAACGGGGTGAGTACAGATGTACTCAGCAAGCCACCGAATGCAAATATAATGCAAGATAATAACAAGGGGGGTATTGGCTAATTTTGCGGAAGCAGCATAATTGTAAAGCTTTAAATGTGAGCAATTTTATTAGTACGGAAAAATAAACATGTGCATGTGTATCATCATCTTCTAACTCGAGGGGTACAGTCAGCCCCACCTCGCTCAACAGTCCTTACGTGCCATGAATAACTTGAACATTGAAACAATTGTAAACTAACTACGAGTAGTCACACAACCCGACCTTGACCGTGGGCTCGGCTTTTCGAAAAGATTGATTTACTCTGATCAGAGATGTACCACTGTACCCACAAGGCACGCACTCATCACCTACACCGAAGTGTAACGAGATGACCCATCACACGGGAACTCGTGCCAAAACCTTCCATATAGTCCTCCCCGACTCAATAGCACCCTCTTATGGGTTTCATATGGTGTCCCGACGCATCGGAGCCCCACCATACCCCCCCTTGAGCCTCGTCGGTACAAGTCGCCCGCAGGCTAGCCCCTTGCCCCCTCCTCTATGGTGCATCAAGCTGGAGTATTCCATACATCCAGTTAGGACTTACCCATTAGACTTGTGGTTGGTACGGAAGTGCTTTGCAACAGATCCCGCAGACCGGTCCTTATAGTGCCCCGGGTGCGACAAACCAGTGCCCGAGCTTGCACCCGGAACCCACCATACTTATAACCTAGCCAACTCCAACAGAGTCCAGAGACGAGAATAACAGGGAAATTCATATACAGAATCCAGCTATCTACGACTCGTTCTTTTTATCCTGTAGCAGTTGTGCCGGTACATTGGGCACTAGCTAATATTTTTATAGTGGAGTGACAAGGAGTTAAGGCTCAATAAGCATGGCTTGGGCTTGCACACAAGGACGGGGATCTAATAAATATAAGTGTAAGGCTCAATTATTGGACTAATGCAATATTAACCTATGGGTTATAGCGATAATTTATTAAAGCATGGGCTCAATTATGATCAACTGTTTCCACAGAGATGGTCGATGACTTGCCTTGATCAGCAAAGGGGGATGGAGGAACCTCGGGGTAGAACTCCTGCTCCTCGATGAACTCGTAGTCTTCTCGGTGCGGAAAAATAAATAATTCATTCAATAAACAGATCAAATCCACCAAAATAGAAGAACATACATGGTTGTGGGTGAAGTAATATTTATTATTCTGAGTTTTTGCATATAACAGTGAATTTTAACCTTTTTAGGATTTTTCATAATTTATTTTGTTGAATTAATAATTTATCCCTAAGGGGTTTTTATTCTTTTATTTGCTAAAAATATTTTGGGTAACAGTAACATGCTGTTTTTATGGCATTAATGTGTAGAGAATATTATTCTGGATTTAACAAAATTTGAATGGTGAAATTTGGAGTTAAAATGAGCAAGATATGAATTTTCAAAGTTTAAACTATTTTCTGAATTTTATTTAAAACCAGAAACGGGCTCTGGTCCACGGTGAGCCAGGCCCACGGTGGACCGCGCCACTGTGCGCGTGGACCGGATCAACCAGATCCGTTGGATCCAGATCCGGCGGCCAGGCGCGAGGCGGGATCCCTTAAATGAAAACGGACGGCCACGATTAAATCATACCGAACCGGTACGCGTGGACGCTCGAGATCACTTCTGGGGTTTAAGTGGCGATCGACGGCCGAGAGCGAGCGATACCGCTTTGACTCAGATCGAGGGCTCAGATTAAGTCAACAGGGGATCTAATCTCAGCCGTTCACCGCAGATCGAACGGCCGAGAGCTCGTACGGCACGGCACGCGGCGAAGGGGTAGTTTTACCCTTCTTCCCCAACTCCGGCGGTACTGCGGCGAGCTATTCCGGCGATGGTAAGGGCCTAGCGCCTAGGCTACTGACTAAAATGGAACCAGGAGAGTGCAAGGATCGCAACGGTACCGGAGATGGCGACGATGGGGCAGAGGTGACGGTCGACGGCGAGGGTAGACGGCGGGGTCCCTTCGAGGCTCGACGGTGACGACGATCTGGTGGTATCCACGGCCAACCGAGTGGATGCCGGGGACGGGTGGGCGACGACGGATCCGACGGTGGTGACAGCTAGGGCGAGGGGGGCCTGGATCAACGGTGAGCGGCGGCCGGAGTTGAAGCCGAGCCGAAGACCTAAACGAGGTCAGCAGCGCTCTGTTTACGCTATAGCTGGCTTCGGTGGTGTGGGCTGAAGGCGGTGAGGGCGAGGGGTTCTTATAGGGGGGTCGCCGGCGTCCAATTGGAAGGGAACCGAGGGTTTCCCTTTGCTCAACGCCGGTGAACTTTCCTAAGGCTCGGGTTCCTTCCATGTGCGGCGAAAACGCGTGGCTTTCGGTGGAATGAGATCCCCGGCGGTCGGAGAAGGCGATCCCTCGGTTGATTTGGCGAAAACGGATACGGGGCGACGGATTTGGAAGGTGGGGGTCGCCGGCGGGAGAGAGGGGATCCCCTTCCATCGGGGAAGAAGATCCTGACAGGTGGCCCCCACCTGTCAGCGGGCGCAACAGGAAAGGAAGGCCCGACAGGCGGGCCACGGCTGTCAGCGGACGAAGGGGAGCGCATGGAGACCGACAGGCAGGGCCAGGCGGGGTGCGGGCGAGAGGAGAGAGGGGAGGCGAGCGCCGACAGGTCGGTCCCACCTGTCAGTGGCTCATGGATGGGCTGGGCCGGGCTGAGGGAGGTTTCGGGGTTGAGGCCCAATAAGGATTTAAAATTTATTTC
This sequence comes from Zizania palustris, assembly GCA_019279435.1. Classification (NCBI taxonomy): domain Eukaryota; kingdom Viridiplantae; phylum Streptophyta; class Magnoliopsida; order Poales; family Poaceae; genus Zizania; species Zizania palustris. Next base: position 98,926,900 of record JAAALK010000287.1, on the reverse strand, counting down.
TGATTTAAAATAATTCCAGAAAATCGAATATTTGATTAAGGGTTGAATCACTGTTGATAAAAATTTGTAAAAATTCCTAAAATTATAGTTTGGTCTCTAGTTCATCTCATAAAATTTTCAGCTCCAAATTTTGAGTATTTCTCCCTGTTTGGCTTTATTTGAGATCTTTGGTGATTTTTCCTTTAATAATAAATCCAGAAATAATTTAAATAATATTTTTCTTTTATTTTAATCCTTTTTAATTTCTGGGGTGTTACATCAATGGATGGGACGAAGGAGTCATCGCCCACCAACAGCCCTTCAAGTCATAGCTCCAGTATGGCCCATGGCCAGATGGGGCATGGATCTTATTGGTCCCTTCCCAACAGCAAAAGGAAATTTGAAGTTCGCAGTGGTAGCAATTGAATACTTTTCAAAGTGGGTCGAAGCAGAGCCCCTAACAGCTATCACTTCGAACAATGTACAGAAATTTTTCTGGAAGAATATCATTTGCCGGTTCGGAGTGCCTAGACAACTCACAGTTGACAATGGAACACAATTCGACGCTGAACCTTTCAAGAAATTTTGCAAAGATCTAGGCATCCAGCTATGCTTTGCTGCAGTGCGACACCCTCAGTCTAACGGAGCTGTAGAAAGAGCCAATGGTAACATTTTGTCAGGGCTAAATCGAAGGATAGTAGGATTGGCAAAAGGACTCTGGACCGAGGAACTTCCGAAGATTTTGTGGTCCATTCGGACCACTCAAACAAGGTCCACGGGTTTCACTCCATTCAGACTATTATTCGGAGATGAAGCTATGACACCAACAGAGCTCAGAGGAGGATCACTTCACAGCACCAAACCGGAAATAGAAGGAGAAAGACAAGCTTCGCTGGATTTAACAGAGGAGACAAGACTTCGAGCGGTGGCAAATTTGTCAAAGTATCAGCAGCAGACGAAGGCTTGGTTCGACCCGAAGGTCAAGATTAATGAACTTAGGCCGGGTCATCTTGTTTTGTAAAGTATCATAGCACCAAGAAAATTAGGAAATAAATGGGAAGGTCCATACTTAATTGTTCGCTCAGGGCGTCCTGGTTCTTTTAAATTAGCTAATTTGGAAGGTGAAGAGTTAGCGCATACATGGCATGCGGAGCACCTAAAGCGATACTTCGCATAAGGGCTCCTTGTAATCATTTGTAAGCAATTTCCAAATTAATAAAGCATATGGTTCAGATAATGCCTACCCCTCATAAACTTCCCACTTCCGAGTGGACGCACTGGAATAGCGGAGTTGACCGAGAGGGAAGTGTCATTAATTTGAATCATATTTTCAGACTTCGGACCACTGGTCCGAAGTTTCCGAGGTGGTGGGCTGACATAACCCGGAGTCCAAGCCACCGGCTTGAAGACATCCGTAAAAGAGCCCGAGAGCACAGAATGCGGAGTCCAAGCCAACGGCTGGAAGACATCCGTAAAAAGAGTCCAAGGAGACCAAATGATGCGGAGTCCAAGCCACCGGCTTGTAGGCATCCGTAAAAAGAGTCCAAAGAGACCACTGTGAACTCCAAACTACTGGTTTGACAGAATTCGCAAAAAGAGCCGAAGGAGGCCAAAACAAAACAGAGTTTGAGCCATGAGCTTCGAATGTCTCTTAAGAAAGTCCAAAGTGACAAATCATGTAGAACACTAAAGTGTCCGAAAAGTTGTCCAAAGTGATTTCTTTCAAAAACATAAGGTACTAAGTTACCAGTCTTCAGACTACAAATAGTCGAAGACATTTTATAAGATTTTAATCAATTTTTAAATTGCTAAGGGGCTCCGAACCCCCAAAATTGTACTCCTAAGTTTTTCTTTGCGCCTAACCATCTTTGAATACAGTTCGAAGTTGCTTACGCCCAAAGAGGGGCTAGTAAATAGGGAGACAATTTTAAATCGATATTTATTACTCGAACAAATATGATTACATCATGAAAAATTGGTATCTATACCAAGAAGGAATCGAAGACCCCTTCGATCTCTAGAGCTAGGGTTGGAACGACTAGTTCCAGAGCCGAGAGTTCTAACAACTTTGCATTTAACTCTCCTTCCTCCCTTCGAAGCTCTAAAGTCTTTTTGTTCTTGTTGAAGCTCGGCCCAAGTTCGAAGTCGTTCAGGGCTTATTTCCCAGCTTCCAAGTTCTTCAGGATTTTTATCTTGAGTTTTATCCTCGTCTTCGGACCACATAATGTCTTCGGAAGATGAAGTTTCCAAGCTAACTTCTTTTTCTTCCTCTTTAATACAAGATAATATGTCTTTTCTTACTTCGGACGTAATCGCTCCGGAGCTATCCCGAGGAACTAAAAATCGAGGGCGCTTGTGAAGTTTTAAGATATCGAAGGTAGCCCATAGTAAGCGGAGTTCGTCGTTAACGTCTAACACTTCGACATCTTCCATATGAGGCAAAGCCTAAAAACATGATAAGCAAATTTTCATTCGTAAATGTACAAAAGCATAATGCTTTACATAGTCGAAGATCCTAAGATAATTCTAAACCTGCGGGTTTGGCGGGGGCTGACTGCTCGAAGCTTGGGACCGAGCTTGCTTCTGGCGTTGCCCTTCGACAATCCAGGCCTTGATCGCAGAGCGACCTTCGGCTCTCCATGAAGTTTGAAAGGCTTGCCAAGCAGCGGCCACACCTTCGGAAGGAGTAAGGACCTGGTTGTCATCAAAGGTAATGGGAGCCACCCCTGCGCTCGGAGTTATCGATTGGCCCAGATCTTCGTAGTAACGAAGTATGCCGATAGCAGCCACTTGTGCGGAGATTTCTCCGTACCGAATGCCTCCTGTCTTCATTTGCTTCGCTGCTCCTTGGATCCTCTTCAACCGTCGCAGAAGGGAGATGTTGTCATCCGAAGGAAGCATCCCAGTAGTACCGAAGTACTCCAGAACGCCTAGCAATTGGTCCATGACCTCCGCAGCTACCTTCTCTGACTTCAGCTTATCTTCAATTAAGGCATCCTTCGTCGAAGTCAATTCTCTTACTACTCCAGAGAGCCTAGCTGCCTCCGTAGCTAAAGAATTCTTCTGATTGAGTAGCTGGCTAGCTTCTTCGGCAGCTTTGGCTTTTTCTTCTTGGAGCCTAACAAGCTCAGCCCCCGTAGTAGTGTGCTCCGCCCACATCTTTTCAATTTCTGCTCGAAGCACAATTTGTTCTGCTTCGAGCTCTTTGTTTGCAGCTTCCAAGCTTTGTCTGGCCCTGTGCTCCGTTGAAACCATGTTGTCCAAGTGGGCCACCCGACCTTCGGAGATAGTAAGATTTCGTTGAAGAGTTGTATTTTCCTCTCGAAGGCGAAGGCTTCCACGTTCATTTGAGATGTTCGTAGCTCGGGCCAAGACTGTTTGCTGCGAAAAGAAAAAACCAAGGTGAGAAATTATTTGTATATAAATTTGATGTTGTTTTGCAGATACTTTGTACCTGGTATGCTGCACGTTCCATGGCAGTATTAAGCTCCGAACTCTCCGCCTCGCTCAAGATGGCCACCAAGTCCGTCTCCCCGACTTCGCGACTAGCTTGATCCAAAGGCTCGAGCAAAGTCCGAAGCCCAGTTCTTCGCTCCAAGAAAGGAGCTAGAAGAGGGAGCATGCTCAAGGCTTGCTGGTCATCTTCGTTTGGCGAAGGCCTGGAGTGCTGAGCCGTGTTTTTTGGATCCCTGGCAGACTAGCCCCCCTCAGTAGATTGGCTTTCGTCTGTTGACTCAGACGGAGTTGATCCTGAGCTCGGAGCAGGGAGGGGGTCGATCTTGCCTTTGCCTTTTCCAGGTCCCATTTGAGTGGCTCCTAGAATTGGCTCCGAAGTTGTCGAAGGTCCAGGAATTATATCTTCGGGACGGACCTCTTCCACGGAAGTGGATCCTGTAAAAACAAAGGTATTATACATTGCATAATTTCGCAGGGAAAAAGAACAAAAGAATTATGCGAAGTTTACCTTCGACATTTTGGCGACGGGTAAGCATTGGACTGCTTGGCGGGTCGAAGGCTACTCCAAAGTCTTCGTCGGAGTCAACGGTCAAATCTTCGACTGTTGGAGCATCTTCTTGAGTAGCCATTGTTACTTCACCTGGAATCGAAGCTGCAGCAACTTCGACTCCGCTTTCATCCATAGGGGCTCCGTCTTGCGGTAAATCTTCTTGAGCAGCCGGAGTCCTCACTTGCTCGAGGTTATCTTGAGACTCCGGCACGCTCGCAGCATCATCAATATGTGCATTTCTTTGGGCTGCATCCTCATCAATCAAGCCTACAAGCATCCTGCCTTCATCCTCCAAGGAATCGGAGATTGAAGCTCTTGGGCTCGAAGGTGCAGGAACTCTTGGCTTTCGAGCCACCTTCTTAAGCGGAGTCTTGGCAGAGCTCGAAGCTCCAGCTTCGGCTATTCTCTTTTTGGGCCCTTTCTCCGAAGGCACCCAATCCACAAGAGGGGGCGGAACAACTTCGAGTAGCCCTCATACTCGGTTGGACCGTTCCCAAGTACCAACCAACTTAATTCTCCATTCCTTCTCGGTCGGAGTTGGGACGCCCAGAATCTTCTCCGAAGCTTGTACAATCTGCTCCGAAGTTATAGGGGCAAAAGAGGCTGAAAATGAGTTAAGTTGGTTAACTCCTCGAATAAATATACATGATATATGTTGTTTTCTAAGTTACCTCCAGGGCTCGAAGTCGAAGAAATTTTGCGAAGACCGCCCTCCGAATCTTCCTCGAAGGTGATCGTCTAGTTGGCCATCAGGGGAGGAATTTGAAGCCGAGGAATTCTTCGGCTAAGTCCCGCATACTCAGGCGGCGACTGATTTTTTGAAGAAGACTGAGGCGAGCTTCGAGCTGGCCCGGATCCGGGTGCACAAGGACTTCCTTTCAGAAGTTGATATCTTGCAAAGGTTCAGCTAGACGACTACTCGCCCCAACTTCGGCATAAAACCACTTCAAGATCCAGTCGGTGTACCATCTGGCATTGATGGCCTTGGCAGGAAACCGGAGAGCATACTCGTCCCGAAGCCTGAAGTTGATGCTTCCGAAGGACACTACCATCTTCTCACCTCCGGGACCTAAGAAGGTCTTCGGTTGGCATGAAGCTCTGTGCAGTGTTGTGAAGATCTCCGCCCTTCCTTCACAACCCTCGGCTCACAACGCCCATTCGAAGATGGCGAGACGTGCTACGGCATTCAGAGAGAGTTGGGGGAGAGTGACATGGAACAAATCCAATACCTCTGCCAAGAAGTCGACTGCCGGAAGCCCTAAGCCAACTTCGAAGAAGGCTTCGAAAACAACCACTTCTCTGGGTCTTGGTGACGGAATGATCTCCTTCCCAGGTTTGCGAATCATGACCCCGGAACTGATTTTGCCTTCTACTGCGATCGCGAGTGAATCTCTTTTGCAGGTAGAAGGCCCCAATTGAAATGATTGATCCGTGTACTTTGTTGATGCCGGAAAAAGGTCTTGAGTGCCAGCATTTTGGGGATTTCTCCCCGCCGCCGCCATTGTTGCCATTGCTGGTGACGAAGTTGCCGCCGTCGATGTTGCAGCCGCCGCTGCTGCCGCAGCCTGCTGCCGGGCCAGGGTTGAAGCTACTCCAGGACCCTTGAAACTAGTCTTCGCCATTAGATCTCACGGATTGCTTCAGAAGAAAAATGGAGGCTAGGGCTTGATTGATGGGTTGTTTGCACAAAAGCGGTGGAAAGGTACTCGAGAAGGGTCTGGGCCCTCTATTTATAGCCTAGACGCCGATTTTTTACCGTTTGCCTTTGTCGTTTCGCATTCTTAACCGTTACTTTGTTGCGGAATTAAAGCATCACGTAACTTCCGTTAGAAGGAAATAGCCAACGGCTATTTCTTCCAAGTATAAAAAGGCTTTAGAACTTTTCGAGTTAGTTCTAAGTTGCTTCGAATGTAATTTTCTTAGAAACTGATTCAAAGTTTACATCTCCATGTAGTTCGGAGATGGTTTAAATCTGCTAACCCCTACGCATGATTATTTTTCTTGCGTATACTGCTCTCCTAACATTACAGATTTAGCGGAGAAGCGTATTCGAGGGGCTACTATTGGGGGAAAATATTCCATCTTCAGGGTTATTGTAGTAACATGACAAAGAATGTTGATTAAGCCGAAGCTTTCCTGCATATAACTTCGGGGATGCATTGAATCAAGTTCGAAGTATGATGACGGACTCTAGTTCGGAGTATATCTTCGAACTTGGACTCTTCCGGGAGCTTCTTTACCAGCTAAGATGGAAGACTTATCTTCTTTCTCATTAGATTAGTCTTTTACCATTTTAGCCCTATTAAGGGTACCGAATAGTTTCCACTATGTCGGTTGTAATAGAGGGGTAAAAGGGTCTTTTCCTTAATGTTTGGGCCTATAAATACCCCCCGTTTTACCCTGTAATACGGACCGAATACAAGTTATTCAATACACACTTTCGAACTATTCTAAGTTATTATCCTTTTGGAGGCTTGGAATAGTTTCCTTCGCAAACACTTCGTTTGTTAGTTTCTAATTTTCAGAAACCTGTTAGCGTAATCTTTTACGCCAACAAACACAAAACACAAAAAGCTCACAAGTACGTTAATTTCCTATGAACTACTAGGATGTGGAGTCGCTCACACTCAAGCGTTTCACCAAGTTCTTGCAAAGTTCTTACCAATCATAGCAGGTGGTACAACCGGTTGGCTTGGAAATGATATCATTGAAGTCATGAGTATAGCAACTGCTGGCTAGAAACTGTACTGATTAGAAGGAAGGTGGAGCTCGGAAGGCTAGTCTTTGGTATCAAGGATTAGCACAGATCAACAACAGTTAGTAAAGCTCAATAATAATACACAATACTTGCCTTGGTTGCTAGTCTAATTCGTGCTCCTAGAAACTAGAAAATAAGCCAACTCAAATAACAAGAACACCAAAACACAACACTTAGTGATGTAGATAACAACGCTTAACTTAAACTACATCAACTTTATCCTATTATACCTCACTGACTTTTTTATTTTTTGGCCTCCTTTTTTTCTTTTAGCCAATTTTTTATTTTCTCCTTTTTGGCCTCTTTTTTTCATAGACTGCTCAAACAGTAAGTACTCAATGAGGTACCCAAAAAGGAAGAAATTACACTAGCAGAAAACAAAACCCCTCTAGAACTCTGTCTTCCCGACCAAATTTGACCCTCCTAATCCAATCGAAAGCGGCGAAAGACAAAGATGAGGGTAATTTGACCTAGATGACTACAATTTTTTTGGCTTTTTCTGGAGTTCTGGGACAAAGACAAAGAACTAACTATAGGATATAATGATACCTGATGGGCAACTTGGGCTCTGATGCCACTTGATGTGCACAGGGTGCCCAATCTTCCGATAGAGGGGGTAAACTCGATTGGTGGAGGACTCGACGTTGACGATCCGACTTCCGATCAACACTGATCCGAACCTCGCAATCGCTACACAATGGCTCTGTTGGTTATCAACCACGCACAAATGTGATTGACCTCACCAAGAAGGCTTATCCCTACATGAGAATCGAGAACACAAGCAAGAATACGGAAACACAATCTAACAAGCAGATGAAAGATCGATTTCTCAAGCGGGGTTCTACAATCTGACAAACGTCAAAGTTAAATCTGCAAGGCAGTTTGAAACTAAGCAAAATCCAACACTAATTTATGACGGCTAGAGATTATTAATACCTAGTGTTTGTGGAAAGTCTTCCCTAAAGTTGGGCTTAAGGCCCCAAACGGATACAAGGTCCAAAGTGGCCCAAAACGGTGATGTAGCACATGATGACTTGTTCGGACGACGCAGAACATTTCGTGATGAATCAGGACTTGGCACATGATCCATTGGAAGGATATCTTCATTATATTTCCAACGCCATAAAGAACGCCTCAATCCACCTCCGTACGAGAAAGTTATGCTTGTTTTAATGAGGAGTGATCTACTAAATCCGAACCGAAATCAGAGTTTGAAGTGGAATCTGAATTGGATTGTTGTGACGCCTCTCCTTCTTGTGTTTGGTCTAGAAGTGCTTCTTCCATGTTTCTCAAAGTGAAAATATCACCCATAAGTAGCATCCCATCCATATCCATGGTATTATGTAAAGTAAGAAACGAACGCACCTCATAATTAAGCTTCCAGGCACGGGAGCGAGTGATTGGTCCAGGAATGATAGAGTGTTGGATGTCTTTATCATTGTTATCAATGTACTCATCAGAAGGACTTCATGGGTATCTGCTTTATGGCAGATGATAACACCGACAGTGACAATGAGCTTAATTCTATTGAGGTAACTCTGTCCTATGACCAACATTCTATTTGAGTAGATACTTTGAATGATGCTCTTGTTAGTTAGGATAGATTACTCAAGAAAGCTACTCGAGAATTGAAAAACTTAGAGCTAAGTATGAATCTGTGTCAACTGAACTTGCCATGCTTAAGTATAATAAGTTAGATGAAGCTCATTATGACTCTTGCTTGGTAGTTATGACTGAACTTGCTGAGCTTCGTTCCGTGCACGCTCAAGTTATTGATTGGCTTGAGAATGCCGAGAAGAAGCTCATTGAGGAGGGATCTAGATCATCTCTTTTAGAAGCTTGTTTAAATTGTTCTTTGCTTTCAAAAAATATTGAAACAAAAGATAAGCATATCATCTAGATTGAAGAGTGCTTGGAGTTATAAGGATGTGAAACCAGAATGTTCCACCTGTATCACCTTTTAGGACAAACTCAGCTGGGTTAGAGGGCAAGCTCAAAAGCTCATGGTTGAAAATGAGTATCTCCTTTCTCTTGTGGAGAAATGCTCAGAAACCAAGGGCAAATGGATTTACTTTTGGCCAAGACCAAAATGTGTGCTAATAAGGCTGGTTTAAGTTTGGGTTTGGGTTGTGAGAGAGTTGTGTGCCATGGGAAGGGCAAGACCATTTTCACCTCTCCCACTCCCCATGAGAAAGAGAAATCTAAGTTGGATACTCCAACTAAACAATGAAGCAAACTCATCCCACCACTTAGATGCTTTCCTAGATCCCCAAGCCAAAATAGTTGCTTATCCCTCTCGATACTTTACCAGAAAAATCCAAGGTCACCAAACCCAAATAGACTAACCCTCAACTTCATCCCAAGAAGCCAACCTATCATTGTGTGTTTTGTCATAGAGATGGGCATTTTGAGGAGTTTTGCTTCAGGAGGAAGCAGGTTGAGAGGGCTAGAAAGGCTAGTGTTAGGAAGGAGTTGTTCTGCCAGCAGGGTGGTAGACAGAGAGTTCCTCGGCATGGTGAGAGGTGAGATGCTAGGGCACGTCATGTTGGTGGTGGCAGGGCAGATGACTTTTGTTCCCGTGTTCTAGAGGGTGGATATTGTTCCAATAGAGCTCCAAGTCATTCTCAATACGACTTTGGACCTCATGGTATTTTAGGCAGTTTAGTGGACCACGCTTTGAGAGTGAGTCACGTTTTAGTCCAAACTATTTTACTCCATTTGGTTTCCCCACTTTTGAGCAGATGGCTCAGCTCAGCACTGCTTCAGTTCTTTTGCTAACCCTAGTGGCAGATCATTTGCTCGTCCTTTTTACCCTTGATTTTTTAGGATCGAGGCTTGGAGGATATGTGAATCATAGAGGCAGTGCAGATGATTCTGCATCCTCAACCCCATGAGCTTCAATCAATACATCATTTTTGGGTGTTTATTTATCCTTTTGAGTTGGAAATTTTTAGCTTTATTTCTTCTTTGCATTTGTGTGTCCATATCATGCTTTGTTGCATTCACACACTTGCACGAGCTTATATTATATGATTAACAACTTTTACTTGCACTTGCTTGTATGTGCTTTCGAATTATTGTCTATGATCATGTTGATTTTTCTCTAATGAATATATTTGATGTCTTTCATGAGAATGGCTTTTGTGTTTCAAAAATCTAAAACAAGGTCACCACTGAGTCTGGTAACTTGCATGTGCAGGCTGGATGCTTTTGCTATCTTTTACATGTCTCATAGTTAAGTCCTTTTGATTTGGATGCAAACATGCAACTTGAACATATATAAGCTTTACATGGAATTCTTTTCCTAGAAATTGATAAAAACATGAAAAATTTCCATGTATTTTTTTGATAAAATGAAGAATATCCAGGTGGGTTTAATTTTTTGCACTGTTTTTTGTTCTAGACTCCTTACCATAGCACGTTGGTATGAACTAGGACACTGCAGTTTATACCAAGACTAATACTTTAAGCTCCTGATGGTCCAATTTTGGCCTAGGCTTGGCTTGCTCGGTTAGCATAAAGTTGACAAGCAAATAATCTCTGACAGTAAATCAAAAATTGAAAAAGAAATAAAAAAGCTTGAAAAAATTGGATATCAAGTTTGTTGAGGCTCCTAGTTTTTTGACATACATATCTAAGTAAATATTTGCTAGCTATTGTACTTCATTCTTTATCATGCCTGTCAACTAGTCCAAGTGGTGATACTATTGTTTGCAAAAATCTGAAACTGCTTTCTCATGATTTTATTTGGATATTTTCAACTGCACTGATCATGCCATGTTAATAGACAATATATCTCACTATACTTGCTAGCTCTTGTAATTGTAATTAATCATATATGAGAATCTTTCTTTTACACTGCACTTGCACTCCATTTGTATTCATAGCATATTTTGAGGAGGAGGTGCATTTCAGTGCGAGGGGAGTTGTCTCTCCATGAATGCTTTTAGTCTCACTTGATGAGTAAAATTGTCAACAAGGAGAGAGTTTAAAGGGGAGAATTTTGGATTTCTCTTAGTTTATTTTCAGGGGGAGCTTATTCTCTTTTGTCTTTTGCTCTCTTGAATTCCTTGCTGATAATTCAGAGAATGCACTCATAAAAGCTTTTGTTTGAAATCTTTGTTGATTTCTTTTTCATTTGACATTAATGATCTTGTTGATAGCAAAAAGTGGAATTAATTGTCAAAATGTCAAATTTAGTACTTTTGGCTGAAAATATGCAATTCCTGGCATAGGTCGGTCTGACCGGCCATGTACCGCCGGTCTGACCAACCCCACTTCAGTCTGACTGAACTAACTCCGAGTCCAAATCATATTGATCCTTTTAGGTTGTTTTGGTCTCCAAATCATATCCTAATAGCTTGGACGCGTGGTTAAGGAAATTAAGAGCACAAGAATCTCAAGACTCACCACTACAAATATAGCGGCAAAGCCGATTCAAGGGACCCTGAAACCCTAATAGATCTAATCTATTATTTACCTTGAATCGTTGTTTACTTTCAATCTACTTTTCTTGCCCTAGGATTAGCTACCACGTCCACCTTTGTGAGTTTGCACTATAAACTCTCCGTCCACCATGTCGTAATCACGGTAATCCTTGTTGATTCGCTCGTGAATCGTCCGATCAATCCACGTAACGGATTTTTATCATTTTATCGGTTTTTATCGGTAATTCAGTCTCTTGGCCGAATTGCCTATGATTTTTTGGTGTTTTGCAATGTTTCATCCTCCTCTTATTAAAACAAGAACCTCTGCTGCAAGTCGTATACAGCAAGATGGTCGCCCGAGCCCCGGGCGGACTGCTCCCGAAATGTCGGTCTAACCGACAGTTTGGGTTCGGTCTGATAGGCCCGTGCTGTTTTCGACATCAAGCGTGCAGGTGACACGAGACTATTGTTGACTGCCACTTCGGTCTGACCGACGGCAAGCGTTCGGTCTGACTGGAGCATGCCATATTTGCCATCCAATGTGTCGGCGATGCGAGGTTATTACTGATCGCCACTTCGGTCTAACCGACAACAGGCGTTCGGTCTGACCGAGCCATGCTAGATTCATCATCCTGTGTGTCGGCACCCGATGGTCTGACCGGAAGCATTCAGTTGTTCTAACCGGCCCATCTAGGCCGGTCTAACCGCCCTTTGTACTTAGGTCCAACCGGCCCTGCTTTGGTCGGTTTAATCGCTTCTCCTACAAATTGGTTAGTTAAATAATATTCTGGTATTGTTTAATTGTCTTGCGACTCTGTTTATTTCTTTTGTCATGGTCAAGGGTCGTCGGAACAGATGTTAGCATCTTGAGATGTTTAGTGGGCCACCCCTAAGCGTTAGGGCTCTTTTCGATTGTCGAACTGATGTCAGTGTCCATTGGTGCTTCATCGACAAATTTTAGCGTCAACACGGACCCTCGACATGCTAAGTACTATGACATCAGCGATGGGTACATATACTACGTCTACATCGATCGGACCCTCGACGCTGATGGATCCGATGGGGAGAATGGAGATCGATGATAACAACATTATCCTCCCCACCATCGACGACCTCTCTGAGGAATATAAGGCAGAGATCGAGGCCAAGACAGAGGAGCTACACACCATCATGCTTGGGCACTTCACCAAGAGCTGCTCGTGCTTTGTTAAGCGTGACATCGACATCCCTGACCTCTCTAGAAGCAAGGTAACACCATCATCCCCTCCACTATCCTCCCTGGACATCGAGCAAAAGATAGCCACCATAGTAGATCAAGCCATTAGCACCACTTTTGCAAATCGTCTAGGGCCCGAAGTCAGTTATAGGATGGAGGCGATGTTTAGGAGATTCAGCTTTTCTGAGGCCGCTTCTCCAATTCTAATTGCTAGTGTACCTGCTGTTCATCACATACATAGTAGAACTAATGAGAGTACCAGGAAAACCATCACATCTCTTGCCTCATCATCTATGGTTGAGACCGAGTACGGCCCTATCGGTTCGACCGGCCCTTTGGCCGATTAGACCGGCATGTGCCAGCCTCAGCTGCTGATAATAGTCAGTCAGACCGGCCCTACAGCCGGTCATACCGGCCCTAGTGCTAGTCTACCACCTATTATGTGCCGCCTCCACCCGCGCCTACGCTACCCTTTCCGCACTACCCGTGCCTCCTGCTCCCGCACACCCATATAGACCAGAGCACATCCCTTATCACGAGCCGGCAGGAGAGGAAGAGCCACATGGATGACACGCTGAGATACCACCATGTGTCGTGCCCCTGCATGAGAGACGCGCGCAGGCAACAAACGTAGATGACATAGAAGAGCGGATCCGCACACTATTTAGGGAATGTATGGTTTTCACACCTCGGGATCGGGCTGGGGTTTACCACAAGACATACATCGATCACTTCGACACTATCCCAAACCCGCATGGCTCTAGGGTTCCCGAGTTCACTAAATTCGACGGTGAAAGTAGTAAGACCACCCTAGAGCACATAGGCCAATTCCTAGCGCAATGTGGCGAAGCTAGTGGGTCGGATGCATTGAATCTTACGTTATTTTCTCTATCGCTTTCCGGCACCATTTTCACTTGGTTTTCGACGTTACTGCCAAACTCTGTAAAGACTTAGGCCTAGTTAAGGAAGATGTTCCACGACTACTTTTATACTAGGGAAACTGAACTTAGGCTCTCACACTTGACATCGGTTAGACAGAAGGCTACCGAGAGTGTCTCTGAGTACATTAGGCGCTTTATGGACACCAGAAAACAATGCTTTAGCCTAAACATTTCTGAGAGGGACTTGGCTGACCTAGCTTTTAATGGCTTACACTCTGAACTTAAGGAGAAGATAGATGGACAGGATTTCCTCGAGGTTAGTTAAGTCCTACAAAAGGCTCTAGTTTAGGGAAGTCGAGCCAAAAGTATGAGATTCACCAAGACATTCAGTAAGTCTATGGTTGAGGTGCACATCATGGAGCACTCTGATGAGGAATCATCAGAGAGCGAGGATGACTCGGCCGACATGTACACTACAGAATGGACTTGGTCCAGCAAATCCAAACCCATCACTTGCTCTTAATTATGGCCGTCTCCCACTAAGAGTCATCCCAGTGAGGTCAAATATGCATTTGGCATGACCAAGTGCAACAAGATATTCGATTTTCTATTGAAAAATAAACTCCTCAGGTTGCCGAAGGGTCACGTCATTCCAACTACCGACGACTTGAAGAAGTGTGCTTACTATAAGTGGGATAATTCGCATTCTCATTCCACTATCGATTGTAATGTTTTTCATCGATAGGTTCAATCGACCATAGATGAAGGATGATTGAAGTTGGACACCAATCATAAAATGAAGCTCAATCAAGACCCCTTTCCCGTGAACACCATTGATCTCAATGGGAAGAAGGTGCTAATTCGGCCTGAGTAGGTCGAGACAGCTAAGGGGAAGGAGGTCGTGGTTGGAGAGCCTTGTCCACACATGCTGGTGCCGAAGAATCCCGAGGTAGGGGTTTGGAAAGTGAAGACCAATGTAGCGTCTTCGGATAAGTCACACAAGAAGCCGAAGGTGACATATGAGATGTTGCTTCAAAAGCATAATAAGAGGGCCGAGAAGGCAAACACTCAGCCAGGACCTCCAGCGAGGCTGAACCCTCCTCGAAGGAGTGAGTTTGGCCCACGATGGGCGAGACCACAGGAGCCACCTTTTCCTCCACCACCGTATCACCTAACAATGGCACAATGCCCTCCATGTTACTTTCCGCCTCCCGGGTACCCTGCCCCCTACTATATTGCTCCATTCGTACCTTCTGATTTTTATAACATGCAGGAGCAAATGTGTGCGGCGAGGGGCAACATCTTCAATAGGTTGTCTGTCACACCACAAGGGCATCCAGAGGAGGTGTCCGAGTCCATCATAGCTAAGGTGGGGTCCCAGGACATCCCAATCCCTAAGGGGACACCCTCAGAGCAAAACAGAAGTGAGCCGCAAAAGGCGGCCAAGCAGGAGTATGTCGGTCTGATCACGGCCCCAGGGCCGTTTAGACAGCAATCACCACTTCGGTCTGACCGGCCTACTGTGGCCAGTCCGACCGACCCTTTACAGTCTACCAACAATAGTTAGTCAGACCGGCCCACCATGGCTGGTCCGACCAACAGGATACCAGAAAAAATTCCTGTCAAGCACAAAAATGTTGAGGTGATCTAGGTGTTTCCCATTGAGCCAAAAGTTCCAGGAGCAAGTTCAAGGCACCCAACACAAAGCCACAACCATCATGGGCGCCTCTAGGCATGACTAAGTCCCAAAAGAGGCGGCAACAACGTCTTCGAGCCCAAGATATGAGAGAGAAGAAGGCCGGCGACGAGTGGGATGTAGTTTTTGAGGAGATTTGTCCCCGACCAGTACCCAAGCAAGTATGGAAGCCCAAGCTAGTTGTCCCAAACAACCCGGCTCCTAATACGAGTGACGACGAGGATGACATGCTCGATGACAACTACACACCCATCTCAGAGGGGCCACCACCTCAGCCAATGGATGTGAATGTGGTGATGCTTCTCGCTGAGTTTGGTCTACTAGGAGAGGAGGCCGAGGTCGCTCAACTAAACCTCAGCTCATGTGAAGCTGTTTTTGATAAGCTCGAGGAGTCGGCTCGTCACTTGAAGCCCCTTTACGTCCGAGGACACCTCGACGGTAATCCGATCTCTAGGATGCTCATGGACAGGGGCGCCATTGTCAACCTGATGTTGTACTCTCTAATGAAGAAGCTCGACAGAAATGAAGACGACTTGATAAAGAGCAACCTGATGTTGAATGGCTTCAACGTCGAGAGCTCCGAGGCCAAAGGCATACTTTATTTGGAGCTGACGGTGGGCAACAAGATGTTGCCGACAACGTTCTTCGTTGTTGACGTGCAAGGTAACTATAGTGTATTACTTGGGCATGATTGGATTCACGCGAATTACTGCATTCCATCTACCTTGCACCGGTGTTTGATCCAGTGGGACAATGACGATGTAGAAGTTGTACCAGCTGACACTTCGGCCCCGGTTGCTTTGGCTGATGTGTCTATTGATGTCGTCCATGATAAGGTAGAATGTCTGTCAGGTAGAGACCTCTAGGATTATGACTTTGTTAGTGTGTCTGAGGGGCGATTTGTCCCAGTGTATGTAAAGTCAGCTAGTGTAGCTTGGTTGTCTCTAAATTAGTTGTCATGTCGGGTAAGAGTAATCTTGATTGGCTAAAGTCTCATGTAGAGCAGTATCGGTCTTCTAAAGATTGTATTGCCAAAGCTATTGAAGATTTTAGTGAAGTAGCAATGTTAGGTCAAGGTTTTGCATCGGCCGAACCTTTAGAGGAGGTAGACATAGGCGATGGTAGTGTTCCAAGGCTGACTTTTGTAAATAAAAATTTTTAGGCTTGTGAACAGGTCAAGGTAATAAAGTTGCTTCAGTCGTATATCGATTGTTTTGCATGGGAGTATAGTGAGATGCCCAAACTTAGCTGCGAGCTCGTAGAGCATCAGATGCCTCTCAAACCCATGTTTAGGCCTTATAAATAGCCCCCTCATCGCTTTAATTCGGCCATCTATGACCAGGTTAAAGAGGAGATAGAACGATTACTCAAGGCTGAGTTTATTAAGCTATGCAGGTATGCTGAATGGGTTGCTAACATTGTGCCTATCAAGAAGAAAGGGAGTGACAAAATTTGTGTATGCATTGAATTTAGGGCTTTGAAAAAGGCCACTCCGAAGGACGAGTATCCCATGTCGATAGCCAACATGTTGATCAATGATGCTTCAGGACACAATGTACTAAGTTCTCTTGATGGCAACGCTAGTTATAATCAAATCTTTATGGATGAAGAGGACGTTTACAAAACTTCCTTTCGATGCCTAGTTTTTGTCGGCTTGTTTGAGTGGGTAGTTATGACTTTTGTCTTAAAGAATGTCGGTGCTACATATCAACGTGCTATGAACTTGATCTTTCATGACTTGCTAAGAGTTATGCTAGAAGACTATATAGATGATGTTGTAATCAAATCGGATGCTATGGGTAACCATTTAGCCGATTTGAGAGCTGCTTTTGAAAGAATGCGTCAGTATGGATTGAAAATGAATCCGCTCAATTGTGCTTTTGGCATGTTGGCCGACAAGTTCTTAGGATTTATTATTCATGAACGAGGTATCAAGATTGATCCTATGATACTTGAGAAGATTAAGAACTTTGAAGTGCCGACATACAAGAGAGTTGTGCAAAAGTTGCTAGGAAGGGTAAATTATTTGTGTCGCTTTATATCTAACTTGACTAGCAAGATTGATGATTTCGTCCCTATACTTCGGCAAAATAATGAAGCCAAATTCACTTGGGTGGCAAGTCAATAGCATGCTTTTGATTGAATTAAGGAGTTCTTATCATCACCGCCTATGGTAAGAGCACTGAAAGCCGGAATTCCGTTTCGGCTATACGTTGCTGCAGAAGATAGTGTGATAGGACCTATGTTGACTCAATAGGTGGAGGGAAAGGAGTACATCATGACGTTCTTGAGTCGCCGCCTATTAGATGCCGAGACAAGGTACATGTTCTTAGAGCGTTTATATTTATCACTCTATTATGCATGTACCAAGCTCCGTCACTATCTTTTATCTAGCACATGTATTGTCACTTGCCAAACTGATGTTATAAAATACATGTTGCAAAAGCCAATTCTAAGTGGGAGAATCGGAAAGTGAGCTTATGCGTTGATTGAGTATGATTTGGCTTATGAACCCTTTAAAGCTATAAAAGGCAAGTCGTCACAAACTTTATAGTTGATCACTATGTAGATGTCAATTGGAGTAGTGATGCTTCTTTGATTGAAGTAGTGTCATGGAAACTCTACATTGATGGATCGGCTTGCAAGATGGCCAAGGTGATGGAGTTGTGCTCATATCACCTAGTGGTATGAGTTTCGAGACCTCGACCCAATTAGAATTTCCTTGTACTAATAATCAAGTCAAATATGAAGCTTTATTGCTAGGACTTGAAATTTTAGATTCCATGAGTGTTAAATATGTTCATGCATATGGTTATTCTCTATTAATTGTTCAACAAGTAGCTAGAATTGCTCAATGCTTTAATGGTTTGCTGAATAGCTACTTGGATGAATGCATAGACATAATTGGTACTTTTGATAACTTTGAAATTTCCCATGTGTCTAGAGAAGCCAAATCAGTAGCAAATGATTTGCCTCGACAAGCATCTGGTTATCAAATTAAAATATGTATATTTTTCACACAAGAAAAAACTGATGCTTGACATATTTCATTCCTACAAGTCAGAACACTTCGGTCTGACAGCCTGACATGGCCAGTCCGACCGCTGACATCACTTCAGTCTGACCAGTCATGCTAGACCGATCTGACCATCATGTGTCAGTCATCCGACAATGGTTGGTCTGACCGGCCCTCTATGGACGGTCTAACCGCTCTGTGTTAGGAGGATTTAGGGCAAGGGGGCAAATCAAAATTTTTAATTTGAATGCCAATTTAAGTGATAATTTGGTGAGTGCATCAGAAAAGATGAGGATGATTGGAGGACTCCAATTATTCAATATTTGAGAGATCCTAGTAAACGGGTTGATTGGAAAGTTCGGCGGCAAGCGTTTAAATTTGTGTTGCTTGATGATGAGTTATATCGCCAAACAATTGATGGAGTTCTTTTGAAAAGTTTAAATGTCGATCAGTATAAACTTGCTATGGGTGAAGTACATGAAGATCTTTGTGGTACTCATTAGTCGGCCCAGAAAATGAATTGGATGCTCAAAAGAGAGGTTTTTTTTTGACAGACTATGACTGAGGATTGTTTTAGATATTAGAGAGGATGTGAAGAATGTCAAAGGTTTAGTAATATTTAGCTTGCTCCTCCGTCTTTGCTTAATCTGATTATCAAATCATGGTTGTTCTGAGGCTGGGCCTTGGACTTCATCGGCCAAATTTATCCTTCCTCTTCAAAAGGGCATTGATTCGTGTTGATGGCTATGGATTACATCACTAAGTGGACCGAGGTTGTGCCTCTCAAGAACATGACGTATAACGAGGTAATTGATTTCATCTTGAAGCACATTATACATAGATTTGGTATTCCCCAAACTCTTACTTTAGATCAGGGTGCTTCGTTGTTTCTAAAGAGGTGTGTGATTTTGCCGAATCTTATGGTATAAAGTTGATAAACTCTTCACCATACTATGCTCAGGACAATGGTTAGGCCGAGTCTAGTAATAAAACTGTGATTAAGCTTATTAAGAAAAAGATTGATGTTGTTGGCGTAAAAGATTACGCTAACAGGTTTCTGTAGAAAAGAAACTAACAAACGAAGTGTTTGCGAAGCAAACTGTTCTAAGCCTCTGAAAGGATAATAACTTAGAATAGTTCGAAAGTGTGTATTGATTCACTTGTAATCGGTCCCTATTATAGGGTGAAATGGGGGGTATTTATAGGCCTAAACATTAAGGAAAAGACCTATTTACCCCTCTATTACAACCGACATTAAGGAAACTATTCGGTTTCCTTAATAGGGCTAAAATGGTAAAAGACTAATCTAATAGGATAGAAGATAAGTCTTCCATCTTAGCTGGCAGAAAAGATCCTGAAGGGCTTTGGTTCGAAGACATACTTCGAACCAATGCCTGTCTTCGGACTTCGAACGAGATTCTGGGCATCTTCGAAGATGGTCTTCGGACAATCTTCGAACTGGTTGACTATCTTTATGCTGCTTCGGCAATAACCCCGAAGATGAGATATTTTCCCCCAACAGTAGCCCCTCGAATACGCTTCTCCGTTCAACCTGTAACGTTAGGAGAGCAGTATACGGAAAGAAAAGATAACCAATCATAGGGGTTATTGATTTTTGTTTTATCTCCGAAATGCATGGAGATAAAAACTTCGAATCAGTCATAAGGCAATTACCTTTCGAACTATCTTAGAACTGACTCAGGAAGTTCGAAAGTCTTTTTAGACTTAGAAAAAATAGCCGTTAGTTTCTGTTCCTAACGGCAGCTATAGGAGGCGTTATTTTCGGAGGAAAATAACAGGCGGGAATGCGAAAGGGCAGAGCCCAAACGGTAACAAACGGAAAGATTAGGCTATAAATAAAGAGCCTCAAAACTTACCCGATTACCTTTTCACTGCTTCTTCTCAGCCAAAAGCTTTTTTAGCCCTTTGAGTTCTTGAGCCCTAGCTTTTGAGTTCTTGAACCCTAGTCTCCACTCTCTCAGATCGATCCAGCAATTGCGATGGCGAAGACCAAAGGCTCTGCACCTCCTTCAACCTTGGCTCGTCAACAAGCGGCTGCGGCGGCGGCAGCGGCAACAGTGGCGGCGACGCCTTCGATGCAGGCGACAACTTCCATGGCGGCAAAGGGAAAAAATCCCCAAATCTCCGACGTCCAAGGTCTGTGCCCACCCTCAACCAAGTACTTGGATCAATCTTTTGAGTTGGGGCCGTCTACCTGCAAGAAAGAATCTTTGGCAATCACAGCGGGAGGAAATATTAGTGATGGGGTTATGATTCGGAAGCCGGGCAAAGAATCAATTCCATCACCGAGACCCGGAGAAGTTGTAGTGTTCGAAGCTTTTTTCGAAGCAGGCTTGGGCCTCCCGGCTGTGGATTTCTTAGCCGAAGTACTTGACTTGTTTCACGTAACCCTCCCCCAGCTGTCTCCGAATGCTGTAGCTAGATTAGCTATCTTCGAGTGGGCACTGAGAGCCGAAGGTTGTGAGGGGAGGGCTGAAATCTTCGCTGCGCTGCATAGAGCGACTTGTCAGCCAAAGACCTTCGTAGGCTCTGGAGGTGAGAAGGTGGTAGTTTCCTTTGGAAGCATCAATTTTAGGCTTCGTGATGAATATGCCCTGCAATTCCCTGCTAAGGCCATCAATGCCAGATGGTACACCGATTGGGTTCTGAGGTGGTTTTATGCTGAAGTTGGAGTGAGTAGCTCTTTGGCCGGTCCCCTCAAGGAAATCCAATTCCGGAAGGAAGCCTTAGTGCAACCCGACGAAGGCCAACTCGAGGCTCGCCTCAACTTGCTTCAGAAAATCAGCAGAAGGTTGAGCATGCGGGACTTAGCCGAAGAGTTCATCGGACTTCAAATTCCTCCGTTGATGGCCAACTGGCCTATCGCCTTCGAAGATGACTCGGAAGGCGGTCTTCGCAAGATAAGCTATACTTCGAGCCCTGCAGGTAACTTCGAAACCAACATGCATAGTACATATTTACTTCGAAGAAAGATTAACTTGAATTATTTTTTAGCTTCTTCAGCCCCTATTACTTCAGAGCAAATTGTAAGGGCTTCGGAGAAGATTTTGGGTGCTCCAACTCCGTCAGAAAAAGAGTGGCGAATCAAATTAGTCGGAAGTTGGGAGCGTTTTAACAGAATATGGGGAATGCTGGAGTTGACTCCACCCCCTCTGATGGATTGGGTGCCTCAGGAGAAGGGCCCCAAGAAAAGAGTAGCTGAAGCCGGAGCTTCAGGTTCAGCAAAGACTCCGGTGAAGAAGGTGGCTCGAAAACCTAAGAATCTCGCACCTTTGGATCCTGCTCCTTCAAGCTCAAGAACCTCACTTTCTGGTTCTAAAGAGGACGAAGGTATTTTATTAGTAAAATTAATTGATGAAGATGCAACTCAACGAAGTATTCACATTGAAGATACTGCAGGTATTCCGGAGCCTCAAGCTAACATTGAAGAAGTAAGAGCTTCGGATACCCAGGAAGAACAATTCGAAGCCCCTATGGGTGTAGATGAGGCCGAAGTGCCTGCGAACGTACCGGAGTCTAGAGATAATGTTGATCAACCAATGACTTCGGTAGTTCAAGAAGATACAACTCAGGCCGGAGTTCCTGTGGATGAAAGTGGAATCGAAGTCACTATGGCTTCGATTCTCGATGAAGTAACAAGGACCCTTCAGGACGATGCTCCTGCAGTCCAAGATTTAGCGGCTGATTCGGATGAGGACTACACTTTTGATCCTCCGATCAGTCCGGTGCTCGATATTCCAGAGAATGTCGAAGGTAAATTTTGCTTAATGCTTATCAATTTTTGCAAAATTATACAATGTGTAATATTTTTGTTTTTTCAGAGCCTCCTGTTGCCGAAGTATCCCTCGAAGATACAATTCAAAGACCTTCGACAACTTCGGAGCCACAACCGGGAGTTACCCTACCGGGGCCTGGAAGGGGAAAAAGACACATAGAGCCTCTCCCAGCTCAAGGATCGACTTCATCTGAGTCAACAGATGAAAGCGAATCAACTGAGGGGGGGCCATCTTCAGAAGTTCCAAGGGCCTCGGAAGAACCCTCCGGACCCTCGCTAAGCAGAGCTGATCAGAAGGCTTTAGCACTGCTTCCTCTCATAACTCCATTTTTGGAGGAGAAAACCGGACTTGGGACTTTGGTTAAACCTTTGGGTGAAGCCAGTCGCAAAGTCGGGGAAACGGAGCTAGTAGCCCTTTTAAGCAGAGCGAAGAGTTCAGAGCTTAATATTGCTGTGGAAAGAGCAGCTTATCAGGTATAAAGCATCTTCGAACCAAATAATGAATTATATATGAATAATTTCTTATTCTAGTTTTTCTTTTTCCTTAGCAAGCAGTCTTAGCCCGCGCTGCAGCTTTATCGAGCGAAAACGAAATTGCTCAACTTCGGGAAGAGAACGAAACTCTTCAAAGAAATTTTAACTTCTCCGAAGGTCGAGTAGCTCAGATGGACAATGTAATATTAGCAGAGCGAAGGGCTAGGCAAAGCTTGGAGGCTGCAAAGAAAGAGCTCGAAGCAGAAAGAATTGTGCTTCGAGCGGAGATTGAAAGACTGCGGACGGAGGATGCTGCGAAAGGCTCCGCACTTGTGAGGCTACAAGAAGAGGCTGGCCAACTCCGGACTCAAAAGAATGCTTTGACTACGGAGAACGCTAGAATCTCCGGAGTTTTAGCTGAAACGACTTCGGCCAAGGATGTACTTACTGAAGAAAAGCTTAAGTCCGAGAAGGTGGCTTCGGAGGTCATCGAACAAATGTTAGGTGTCTTGGAGTACTTCGGTACTACTGGATCACTACCTTCGGATGACAATGTAACTCTGCTGCGCCGGCTAAAGAGGATCCAAGGAGCAGCGAAGCAAATGAAGACGGCAGGCATACGTTATGGAGAACTCTCCGGACAAGTGTCTGCCCTTGGAATACTTCGCTACTACGAGGATTTGGGCCGAACAATCACTCCGAGCGCAGAGGGCTCCATCATCTTCGACGACGCAAGACTTCTGACCCCTTCCGAAGGCGTAGCTACTGCTTGGCGAGCCTTTCAAACTTCGTGGAGAGCTGAAGGTCGATCTGCGATCAAGGCTTGGATTGATGAAGGCCAACGCCAGAAGCAAGTTCGGAGCCAAGCTTTGAGCAGTCAGCCTCCTCCGAATCCGCAGGTTTAGGAATTACTTAGGATTTTTTGATTATGTAAAACTCATGCTTGTAAACATTTATCAATGAAAGTCTTGTTTGTCATATTTTTAGGCTTTGCCTCTTATGGAAGATATCGAAGTGTTAGAGCTTAACAGCGAACTTCGCTCACTGTGGAACACCTTCGAACTTCTAAAGAGTTATAAACGTCCTCGATTCCTTATTCCTCGAGATGACTCCGGCGTTATTGCGCTCGAAGTAATCAAAGACGTATTGTCTTACATTAAAGAGGAAGATAAAGAGATTGACGCAAACACTTCGTCTTCTGAAGACACTAATTGGTCCGGAGACGAAAGTGAAGCCCAAAATAAGAGATCTGAAGATCTTAGAAGCTGGGAGAGAAGCCCCGAGCGGCTTTGAACTTGGGCCGAGCTTCAACAAGAACAGAAGGATTTTAGAGCTTCGAAGGGGAGGAAGAGAGTTAAACGCAAAGTTCTTAGAACTTCCGATGTTGGAACTAGTCGTTCCACCCCTAGCTCTCGGGACCGAAGAGGTCTCCGATTCCTTCTTGGTATAGATACCAATTTTTCATAATGTAATCTGTAAACACATTTATTTCAATAATTAATTCCGATTTAAAATTGTCTCCATATTACTAGCCCCTCTTTGGGTATAAGCAACTTCGAACTGCATTCAAAGATGGTTATGCGCAAAGAAAAAACTTCGGAGTACAATTTTTGGGGGGTTCGGAGCCCCTCTGTCATTTAAAGATCTTTTGAAATCTTATAAAATGTCTTCGACCTTTGTAGTCAGAAGAATGGTAGCTTGGTACCTTTGTTTATTTCATGAAAGAAATCAATTGAGATAACTTCCAGGACACTTTAGTGTCTTAAAAAATTTGTCACTTTGGACGCATATGAACAGACATTCGAAGCTCATGGCTTAAATGCTGTTTTGCTTTAGCCACCTTCGGCTGTTTTTTGCAGAAATCTACCAGCCGGAGCTTGGATTTCGCAGAAATTGTAGCCACCTTCGGCTATTTTTGCAGAAGTTTACCAGCCGGAGCTTGGACTTCGCAGAATTTGGCGAACTTGGGCTCTTTTTTTGCAGAAGTCTACCAGCCGGAGCTTGGACTTCGCAGAATTTGGCCAACTTGGGCTCTTTTTTGCAGAAGTCTACCAGCCGAAGCTTGGACTTCGCAGAATTTGGCCACCTTGGGCTCTTTTTTGCAGAAGTCTACCAGCCGGAGCTTGGACTTCGCAGAAATTTGGCCACCTTCGGCTCTTTTTACGGATGTCTGCAAGCTGCAGCTTGGACTCCGCAGATTTTGGCCACCTTCGGCTCTTTTTACGGAAGTCTACCAGTCGAAGCTTGGACTCCGTAGAATGTGGTATTGGCTCTTTTACGGATGCCTACAAGGTATCAGCTTGGGCTCCGGATGGATTTCAGCCACCACACCGGAGGCTTCGACTTTATGGGTACGAAGTCCGGAAATACAGCCCAGCTTAATGACACTTCCCTCTCGATCGACTTCCGTCCCAGCGCGTCCGCTCGGGAAACTAGGAGTGTCAAGGGGAAGGCAACTATCAGGGTGTATGCTTTATTAATTTAGAGGTGATTACAAACGAATTACAAGGAGCCCTTATGCGAAGTATCGCTTTAGGTGCTCCGCATGCCAAGTATGCGCTAACTCTTCACCTTCTAAATTAGCTAATTTGAATGAACCAGGGCGCCCGGAGCGGACAATTAGATATGGACCTTCCCATTTATTGCCTAACTTCCCTGGTGCTATAATGCTTCGTAGAACAAGATGACCCGGCCTTAACTCGCTGATCTTAACCTTCGGGTCATACCAAGTCTTCGTCTGCTGATGATACTTTGATAGATTAGCTACAGCCCGAAGTCTTGTTTCTTCTGACAAATCTAACAAAGCTTGTCTTTCTTCTTCGATGTCCGGTTCAGTGCTGCGAATCGACCCCCCTTTTAGCTCTGTCGGAGTCATGGCTTCATCTCCGAATAGTAGTCTGAACGGAGTAAAACCTGTGGACCTTGTTTGCGTAGTCCGAATGGACCATAGAATCTTTGGCAGCTCTTCGGTCCACAGTCCCTTTGACAACCCTACTATTCTTCGATTTAGCCCTGATAAGATATTTCCATTGGCTCGCTCAACGGCTCCATTCGACTGAGGATGTCTCACTGCAGCAAAACATAGTTGAATGCCTAGGTCTTCGCAAAACTTCCTGAAGGGTTCTGCGTCGAACTGTGTTCCATTATCAACTGTGAGATATCTAGGCACTCCGAACCGGCAAATAATGTTCTTCCAGAAGAATTTCTGTACATTATTCGAAGTGATAGCTGTTAAGGGCTCTGCTTCGACCCACTTAGAAAAATATTCGATAGCTACCACTGCGAACTTTAGATTTCCCTTTGCTAACGGAAAGGGACCAATTAGATCCATACCCCATCTGGCCATAGGCCATACCGGAGCAATGACTTGAAGAGCTGTTGGTGGGCGATGACTCCGTCGACCCATCCACTGGCATCCTTGACAAGTGCGGACCAAGCTCTCCGCATCAGCTGTTATTGTGGGCCAATAAAGCCCCTGGCGAAGTGTTTTTCCTGCCAGAGCTCTAGGGGCTAAATGACTTCCACAAAGGCCTTCGTGAATTTCTCGGAGAATTTCTTGGCCTTCGGCTTGAGATATACATCGGAGTAGAGGGGAACATACTCCGGCCTTGTATAATATACCGTTGATTAACTGATAGTTTCTTGCTCTGAGCTTTAATCTTGACAATTGGGGCTCTTCGGGCAAATTTGTTCCTCCTTGCAAGAGTTCTATGATTGAATCTTTCCAATCTGCACTAGGAATGCAGAGAATCTCTGCAGAAGCAACTTGTGGCACCGAAGGTATATTGAGCTCCTCATAGAAAGCTTCGTCAGGCACATCCACAGCTCCGGCAGCAGCCTTCGCTAAAATGTCCGCTTGCACGTTTTCAGCTCTTGGTATACTCCGAATGGAAATACCCTTGAAATGTGCTTCGATCTTGCGAATTTCTTCCAAGTACTTTGCAAGCTGTGGATGTCGGACTTGAAAACTTTTGTCTACGTGCCCTGCTACTATCTGAGAATCTGTTTTTATAATTATTCTTGTAGCCCCTAGAGCACGTGCTTTCCGAAGTCCCAATAATATTCCTTCGTACTCCGCTATATTATTGGTAGACTTAAAGTTGAGTCTTGCGGAGTACATTGCTCTTTGTCCTGATGGTGAAATTAATACTGCCCCAATGCCTGCTCCGGATGCTTGAAAAGCCCCATCGGAGTAAATAATCCAAACTCCGTCATCTGATTTTTCGGGAGTCAACTTCGCAGGTGGAGTCCACTCTGCTACGAAGTCTGCTAGGACTTGAGATTTGATAGCTGTCCTTGCCAGGAAAGATATGCCGAAGGGTGCTAGTTCTACTGCCCACTTTCCAATCCTTCCAGTGGAATCTTTGCTTCGGAGCATATCTCCTAAAGGATATGAAGTTGGTACAATTACATTATGAGCCAAAAAATAATGTCTTAGCTTCCTCGAAGCCATTATCAGAGCATAAACGAACTTTTCAAGTTCGGAGTATCTTGTCTTTGCTCCTGACAATGCTTCGGATACAAAATAGACAGGATTTTGGACCAACTTCCCATTGATATCTGCTTCTCTGACAAGGACTGCGCTGACAGCTGAGCCTGTAGCTGCAAGATACAGAAGTAGGGTTTCGTCCGCAATAGGCACCGTAAGTGTAGCAAGATTGCTGAGATAATTTTTAATATCTTCGAAGCTTTTCTGACACTCCGGTGTCCATGCAAAATCTTCGGACCCTTTCAAAGCTTTAAAGATTGGCAAACTCCTCTTCGCAGACCTTGATAAAAACCTGCTGAGTGCGGCCAGACGTCCAGTCAGCTTTTGCACTTGCTTTAAATTCTCCGGAGGAGCCATCTTCTGCAGCGCAGTTATTTGAGTAGGGCTAGCTTCAATTCCTCTGCTTGAAACTAAGTACCCTAACAACTTTCCAGCCTTAGCTCCGAATATACATTTTTCGGGGTTAAGGCGGATCCCACATGCCCGAAGGCTATTGAATGTTTCTGCTAAGTCTAGGCTATGTTGGTGCTTTAAAGCACTCTTTATTACAATATCATCCATATAGGCCTCCACATTGCGACCTAGTTGATGACCTAGAGCCTTAGCAACTAATCTTGAAAAAGTAGCCCCGGCATTTCTTAGGCCGAAGGGCATTCTTACATAGCAGAAGACTCCCGAAGGAGTTACAAAGCTCGTCTTGATTTCATCTTCGCGCTTCAACCATATTTGATGATAACCGGAATACGCGTCGAGGAAGCTTAGTAACTCCGAACCTGCAGTGGAGTCAACTAGTTGATCAATTCGGGGCATGGGGTAGGGGTCACGTGGGCACGCTTTGTTCAAAGATGTGAAATCAATGCACATGCGCCACTTTCCGGAGGACTTCTTCCTGACGAAGACTGGGTTGGCTAACCATTCTGTATGGGCCACTTCTCTGATAATCCCAGCCTTCAGCAGTTTTTCAACTTCGTCCTTAGCTAGAGCAGCTCTCTCTGCGGACATCTTCCGGAGCCCTTGTCGAACAGGCCGGGCCTTCGGGTTTACAAGCAAACTATGCTCAATAATATCCCGATCGACTCCGGTGATATCTTCGTCAGACCAAGCGAAGACATCCAAATTTTCTTCTACGACCTTTTCCAAGGAAGTTGCAACTTCGGGAGGTAAATCTTTACCAAATTGAAAAGTGTATTCTTTACCATCTTTGACAATGACCTTCGTTGCAATCTCTCCTTCGGGACTTGGTCTTGGAAATGACTTCTTCGAAGCTTCGGAGGAGGCTGAAAAAATTTCTCCATTATCTTGGACACTGTTTACTTGCCTCGGATCAAGAGGAGGACCATGACCATATTCTGCCCTCCGAGCTATGGCTTGATCTCCGAAGATTGTCAGAACTCCTGATTGTGTGGGCATCTTCATGCACAAGTAGTTGTGATGCGCCACAGCTCCGAACTGATTCAACATGCCTCGCCCAAAGATGACATTATAAGCATACGGGGCGTCCACCACATCAAAGATAACTTCTTCAGTTCGGGCTAGTAAACCTTCTCCGAAGGTTACTTCCAGGCCTATTTGGCCAAGTGCATCTAGCGGAGGTCCTGCAAAGCCTTGCAGAGGACGAGCCGCTGGGAGGAGATGCTTCCGGGAAATGCATAACTGATCGAAGGCTTGTACAAATATGATATCTGCCGAGCTACCTCCGTCAATTAGCACCCTTCGAACTTCTGTTCCTGCAATATCAGCAGTAATAACCAATGGATCTGCATGCGGGAACTTGATACCAGCTGCATCCTCCGCAGAGAAAGATATTGGAACATGAGACCACTCCGGCATTGCAGCTGCAGATGATGAAGTCCCAATGTGGCCTACTTCTCGAACGTACTCTCTTCGCTGTCTCTTGGACATGCTTCCGAGGGTACCTCCTCCGGAGATAGGGAGAACTACTCTCTTCCCTCTGTCTTGCCCTTCTTCTTGCTTCAGAGGTGGCATAACATTGGGCACCGGAGGATGCCTTGCAGCATCAAAATTTTCTATCCGCGCCACAGCCTGGACCGGCTCCGAGCGCACTGCTGCTGCTGGACTTCGGTCGGTACTACCTCGACCCGAAGTTCTCTCCAAGTATTCTCCCCGAAGGGTAAGAATAGCCTTGCAGGTGTCAGTTGCATGGCTTCGATTCTCTCCATGAATACAGCAAAAAAGGGTCTGGCCCTTGCCAGCCGTTTTCCCTGGCGGCCTCCAGCCGCTGGACTTGTTCCCCGCAGACTGTGGAGCTCTTGGTGCAAACTTCTGCGGGGGTGCAATGTTTAAGACCTCAGAGCGAGGGTGCTTTTGCCCTCTTCTTCTATCATGTTGCACTTCGGAGACTGGTTCTTGCGGCTGAGCCGAAGTCTTCACCTCTGCTTTAACTTCTGTCAACACTGTCGAAGTAGCAGCAGTCCTCCGAAGCCAACCTTCTTCTGACTTCGAGTACTCCTCGAAGTACGACATCAGCTGTGATACCGTGGTGATGCTCTTTCGATGCAATTTATCCAGAAGGCCTTTATGACTGACGCCTTCCCGAGCCGCATCAACCACTGAAGATGTAGACAGCCCCCAGATTTGCGACTTCGTGTGAGCGAAGCGCTTGAAGTACTGTCTCAATGTTTCTCCGGGGAGCTGCTTCACTTGGAAAAGGCTCCCTGTCGACATGGGGGGCACGAAGGTGCCCTGAAAGTTACTTATGAACTTCTTCTTCAACTGTGACCATGAAGTGATTGATCCTGGTTTTAAAGACCAGAACCATCTCAACGCCACTCCTTGAAGGGCTAACGGGAAGCACTTCGCCATAGTTTCTCTGTCTCCGCCACTAGCCTCGATTGCTAGGGCATAAGAACGCGCAAACTCACTAGGATCTTCGTCTCCGGCATACTTGCAAAGCTTTGAAGCTTTGAACCTCGGATCGAAGCGAACCTTCTGAAGCTCGGGATGCAATGGAGATTCATTGTCATAAGAGGCGTTCTCCGGGGCTTCGGGATAATCAAGATCGTCGTCTTCGTGCACTTCGGGGATAGCTGGGGTGGCTTGAGGACGAAGCCTGTTCGCAGCCTCTTGCCGCCACCTTGCTACTTCGGCTTGAAGATTGGCCATTTGAGTGGCCATGTCTCCAAGGCTATCTTCATCTCCTCCGGAAGGACCTTCCGGGTCTTGAGAGCTGGTATGATCAGTTTGAATCGGAATGGAGGGTGGCAGAGTGGCTCCGGGTGGTCGGAGTGTGGAAGGGGTTGGTGGAGAGGTTTCGTATCCTCGAGGGATAGAAGCCCCTTGCGGAGTTTGAGGTGGAGGGATAGTCGAAGACCCCCCGACTTCAACTGTGTCGAAGGGTATCTCTCCGGAGATCCGAGAGGACCTCCGAGTGGGATTGCGAGGTGCGCTCCGCTTAGGAGGCATGATGCAAGAGGTTGGTAGAGAACGAAGTTTTTTGGACTAGGTTCCCCACGGACGGCGCCAACTGTTGGCGTAAAAGATTACGCTAACAGGTTTCTGTAGAAAAGAAACTAACAAACGAAGTGTTTGCGAAGCAAACTGTTCTAAGCCTCTGAAAGGATAATAACTTAGAATAGTTCGAAAGTGTGTATTGATTCACTTGTAATCGGTCCCTATTACAGGGTGAAATGGGGGGTATTTATAGGCCTAAACATTAAGGAAAAGACCTATTTACCCCTCTATTACAACCGACATTAAGGAAACTATTCGGTTTCCTTAATAGGGCTAAAATGGTAAAAGACTAATCTAATAGGATAGAAGATAAGTCTTCCATCTTAGCTGGCAGAAAAGATCCTGAAGGGCTTTGGTTCGAAGACATACTTCGAACCAATGCCTGTCTTCGGACTTCGAACGAGATTCTGGGCATCTTCGAAGATGGTCTTCGGACAATCTTCGAACTGGTTGACTATCTTTATGCTGCTTCGGCAATAACCCCGAAGATGAGATATTTTCCCCCAACAGATGTGAAACCAAGGGTGGTTTCTGTCTGAATGATGAGTGATTGACAAGGATTAGCATTTGAGCGATTGAGTGGTTGAGTGATGGTTTGGGTGCATTGAAGGGTTCAATGTACAAATGAGGTTTGGTTGCCAAGGCATTCGGTGGTGCGTCATGTTCTTGTTTTGGCTTGTCTTGAATGTGCAGGGTGGAGATGATGACGAATTGTCGATGGCGAGTGATCGAGGGTCAAGCGGGGAGCTGGATGCCGGAGGATCAGGGAGGCCAGGCGAAGTTGGAGAAGATCTCAACAGTGCACGAAGAGACCGAGCAAGACTTGGACGGATAGTTGGTTGCGACTGTGTGATGACCGGGTCTGCGAGAGGGAGGCCAGCGCAAGCATTCAGGCGGCTCGAGGGGATCGAGAGCGGAAGTGGCTTGCTGGCGCTCGGAGTCACAAAGCGGTGTCATGAGTCTAAGGATTGAGAGGCTTTTTCGGTTTTTGCTGAAAACCATCACATCTTTAATTGTGCTAATTTCAATAATTAGGAGCCTTTTTATTTTGAATATTTCAGTTTTATAGTGTATTCAATTGATATATTTTTAGAATGGTTCTATTCTGAAAAATATATTGAAAGTTGAGTCTCTTTGTAAGTTTTTCCTTTAAGACTAATTGGGTAATTTTCAGAATATTCTATTCTGAAATTGTCCAAGGGGTATATTGTAAAAATGACTTCTAGCAGCTGCCTACTTAAGGAATCTAATCCCCTAAGTGTGGCTGTGATTTTGGAGCACCAGTTTTTTGCTTTTCCCAAATGAAAAACCCTGTTTGGATCCTTCTCTTACAATGAATAGTCTTTTCGGGACTGTAGCGGATCATCTGGTTTGTTGCTGATTCTTGTGCCTATCTGATCTGAGCAAGTTTATTCTTCTCTGGATCCTCCTGGAAGTCTATTTGATGCGTTTGGGAATCAGTCCAAGGAAGAACAGCTTGAAACAGAGGTTACTTTTGAACTGCATTTGGATTCACAAATTGAGAGAAAACAGTGTTCGGGGGTATTCTGGATGTGCTACAGCGATTGGACTAAATTTCTGATCTGTTACAGTTTTCCCGATAGGACTGTATCACGTAAGAGTTTATTCTTTTTCAGTAATGGTTCTTGTGATTCCTCATCTGATTTTAGTGTGATTTTTGATCTACTGAATAGCTTTGCTATGCGGGTGTTCTTGTATTCCAGATTTGCTACACATGTTCTAATATTAACTGTTTAAAAAACAGATTTAGTATTCTGTTTGTGAGAAGTTCTGAAACAGGGGGTTCACTGTAGTGAGTTTATTTTGGCCTGAATTGTCTGTGGTCTTTGTGTAAGTTGTGTGACCAGGATCAGAGTGAAAGAAATGGATTCTTATTGCAAAGTAGAACTTCTTGGGTATTTAGTTTTATTACTTTTTATCTGTGAATTTGCTTGATTTGTGCTGCAACTCTTGATTCAATCTCAGTTGTTATAGTACTCTGCTCAGTTCTGGTTTCTTTGTTTAATCTAAATACTACAAGTACTTCAGAGAAATGTTGGTCTATAATATTAATTGTTTCAGAATGTGTAGTTGAGTTTTTTGATCAGTTTGATGTTTGTGAGTATTGACCAAACTTTTGCAACAAGAATCAGTGACTGAGTAATTGAGATCTGTTCTGTTCCAAATCTGAAAAGAGAACAGTGCTGGCGGATGAGGCAAGTTTTTCTGGATTCAATTTTGTGAGCGCTTTCCTGGTGATTTCACTGCAGAACTTGATGTTTGAGTTTACACATTTTTTGTTTAGGATGTTTTGAATGTTCCATTTTTGAATGTTGTAGTATGTTTCAAGATGTTCTTCATGATGTTTTGTTTATATGAAGAGCAATACTTTTTTAGGATTGAACTCCTCTGCTGAAAAATTATAACTGGTTTTGTTGAATAGTTCTTGAAGTAATATTGCACTTTATAATTTGTTGCAAGATTTTATTGCTGTGAATCATCTCTGGTTGAAATCTGAGTTTCTTTTTCATCTTGATGTTCTTTAAAAGATGAACAGTAAAAGAATTTTTCTGCATGAACACATTTAAATACAGAGCAGAATTCTTAACTGCACCTTTTCAGAATTGAAATCCTAAACTTGTGTTTATTATCTCAATCTTTTGGCTAAAATACATCTGCATCTTCTTTGATATATGCTCTACCACATCAGTCTATATTCCAAAACTGCTTGTCTGCAAATCAGAATTGAGTCTGTGATCTGAATGAACTGAAAACTAAAATATGTGTTTAGGTATAAATCAAATTTTGAAATTGAATTGTATTTGAATCACAGATTACTACTGCAAATTGTAACATGCTGTTTGATCTGAAATTCTGTATCCTGAGTGCATAGTTCTGAATTTGAGTATTCTGAAAAGTACTGATTAGTGTCTGATTCAAAGGTTGTTTCAATTGTAGCTCTATTTTCATACATTTTTGATACTGAAAGTTAATCTGAAGTTCTGAATTCTATTTTCTGAAATCTTTGTGTTATCTTCAGATTTAACTCATGTCTGAATTTTGCATGTGTTGCTGAAAAACATTGTGTTCTCACTGTCAAGAGCTGCTGTTTGTAATTTCTGAAATGCTACAGTAATCTTTGGAAACTTCATAGAAACTGTTTTTCTGTGAATCCTTGTTCAGCTACTGTATAGTTTGCTCAAGGTAGTGATATGTTCTTCAAATTATTTTTGAGCTGAAATAGGTTTAGTGGTTGAGTTTGTATTATTGATTGGAGCTATAAGAACTGAAGTAGAATTGAAAATCTGAGTCTGTGATTTGTTTTGAATCTAGTGTCACTATTCATATTCAAGAAGTTTTCAAAAAAAATTGATACATTTGATTCATCATTTGAAATCTAATCTTGAACCTTGTTTGATACTAGAGTCTGTTTTCAAGTGAACATCAAGTTTGAATCTGCAATCTTTTAGAGGTGCGGTGGGTGATCTGAACAGGTCATCTCATTCGCAAGAATTTGTCGAGGCGCCTATTCACCCCCCCTCTAGTCGTCATTTCGATCCCACAATTGAAGAGTTTCCTAGAAGGTGGCATGAAGTGCTTTCTGAGGCATTATGGACATATAGAGTCATGAAGCATGGCACCACCAAGGTAAGTCCATATTAGTTGGTGTATGGACAAGAAGCCATTTAACTCGTAGAGGTGAATCTTGCATCTTTGAGGATGCTTAAGCAAGATGACTTATCGATCGGTGATTATGAAGTTATCTTGAAGGACAATTTGGAAGAAGTGACCAATAAGAGATTAAGAGCTCTAGAGGCAATTGAAAGAGACAAGAGAAGAGTGGTTAGAGCTTATAATAAAAAGGTGAAAGCAAAATCGTTTCAACTTGGTGACTTGGTTTAGAAGACGATTTTGCCTTTAGGCACTAAAAGCCCAAAATTTGGTAAATGGTCGTCTAGTTGAGAAGGTCCTTTTAGAGTTATTGAAATCGCTCTAGGTAATGCATATTTGCTAGAGTATTTGCAAGGAGAGCGATTTCGTATAGCTTTGAATGGTAGATATTTTTAAAAGTACTTCCCAAGTGTGTGGCAAGACGCTTGAGAGTGTCGCAAGGCTGATATGGAGTGTATAGCCCTTAGCCCGTTGTGCTTTTGGCTCACTAAGTTTGCCAAAACGTAGGGGGGCATTAATGATCAAAATTGACAAAATTTCAAAATTGGTACTTTTGGCCGAAAATATGCAATTCTTGGCACAGGCCGGTCTGACCGGCCCCAACGGTTTGACCGAACCAACTCCGAGTCCAAATCAAATTGATCTGTTCGGGTGGTTTTGGTCTCCAAATCATATCCTAACAGGTTGGACACGTTGTTGAGGAAATTAAGAGATCAGGAACATCAAGACTCACCCATATAAATATAGGAGCAAAGCCGATTCAAGAGACCCCCCAAAACCCTAATAGATCCAATCTATTATTTACCTTGAATCGTTCTTTACTTTCAATCTACTTTTCTTGCCCTAGGATTAGCTACCACGTCCACCTTTGTGAGTTTGCATTGTAAACTCTCTATCTGCCATGTCGTAATCATGGTAATCCTTGTCGATTCACTCGTGAATCGTCCGTTCAATCCACGTAACGTTTTTATCATTTTAACAGTTTTTATTGGTAATTCGGTCTCTTCGCCTAATTTCCTTTGATCTTTTGGTGTTTTTGCAGTGTTTCATCCTCCTCTTCTTCGCCAAGAACCCCTGCTGCAAGCCGTCTATAGCAAAACAGTCGCCGGAGCCCCGAGTGGACTGCTCCTAGACTGTCAGTCTGACCGATGGTTTGGGTTCGGTCTAACTGGCCCATGTCATTTTCAACATCAAGAATGTCGGTGACACGAGACTGTCGTTGACTGCCAGTTCAGTCTGACCAACGGCAACCGTTCGGTTTGACCGGAGCGTGCTAGATTTTCCATCCATCATTCCAGCGCTGTGATGTTATTGCTGATCAACACTTTGGTCTAATCGACGACAGGCGATCGGTTTGACCGGGCCATGCTAGATCTGTTATCCTGCGTGCTGACACTCGACGGTCTGACCAGCGGAATTCAGTTAGCCTGACCGGCCCATCTAGGTTGGTCTGACCGCCCTTTGTACTTAGGTCCAGGGTCAAGGGTCATCAGAACGCGGTGTTAGTGTCTCGAGATGTTTAGTGGGCCACCCCTAGGCGTTAGTGTGCTTTTGGATTGCTAAACTGACGTCAGTGTCCGCTGGTGTTTCATCGACAGATTTTAGCATCAACAGATATTTCATGCTTTTGCATTGTTTTTTCTTCTTGATGCTTGCAATGCCAAAGGGGGAGAAACTCATGTATGATGAATGGGAAGAACACATGCTTTTGAATCTTAATCTCTGTAATGTGCCAAGTGACAGCCAAGTGACATGTTATGCTCTTTCTTGAGTTTTTGATCACTTGTGTGTTTTCTTCATACTATTTCTTGTTCTGAATGATGTTGTCAATGCACTCATCAAGGACTTGGATGCTACTCGACTATCAATAGCAGGTGATCAGGACCAAGTGGGGAGCTTGGTGTCGGATGATCAAAGAGGCTGGGTGAAGTCAAGCATGATCCTAGTGGTACACATGAAGACTAAGCAAGACATTGGATCAAGGATAGTAAAGACTGTGTGCTGAACAAGTCAAGCGAAGGGGATGGCGGTGTAAGTGACAACGTGGATTGAGGGAATGGGAGCGAAAAATACTTGTCAGTAGTCAAGATCGCAAGATGGTGGACACGTGTCATGATAGACCAATCAGAGCACACAGTGCAGTTGTGTCAAGTGTTTTGTCAGTTTGGGATCAAAACCATCAATCGTTCATCTAAATATCAACGAACGTGATGCAAAGCAGTGGAAGTCACGAAAGCCTAGCATCAAATAAATATTTAGAAATAGAATTTTCAGTTTTGCCATTTGGTCCATGTGTGATGTTGTTTTTAACCTAGGGGCATTTTAGTCTATAGACAAGAGTCTTTAGGCTATAAATAGGGCATCCCTCTAGGGTTAGGGCAACACATTTTGAACCCAATCTATTTCATTCATAAATTTGTTCCTCTTGCGGTGTGATCATGCCGTTGGCTTTCTTACGACCAATGCCTATTTGTTCTCGCTAGATTTTTACTTATCGCTGACAACCTTTATGGTCATCGCTTTTGCCAGATGGGTTGTTTTATTGGTAACATCGTCTTCTCTAGCTTTCCTCACCGAGTGATTTTCTGATCGTTTTTCTTCTGGATTTTTGCTTCATTGCCTAGGACGTTGTGCACTATTGTGTTGTGTTATACGCCTGATCAACGTGTGTGTCCCAAAGCCTGAGCCTATAGATTTGGCCACTGTTTCGGATTTTTGTATGCTTTTCTTTGTCGGCCATCACTTCTGCCACCACCATGAATTTCTCAAAGCTATTTCCTACTGCCTTGGTTTTTGTGTCGATGAGTTTATTTCTTCCACTCACTAGTTTGTGGTTTCAATCACTTGTATGTTTTGTTTCAGCGTACATTGATTTGTATGCTCGCGACTAGACAAGTAGTTGCTCTAGCCTATGGGCTAACGCCTGAACTCAGTACCTAGTCTCGTAGCCATAGTTTTGCACACGTGGTACTTGTGCCATGCCTGTGCACTCCGCTTGTTTGCTTGTGTTTTTATTCATTTTTAATTCGCGGTCTTGTACGTGTGGAACCACAAACACACTACCCTGGGTGATTTATTCTATAATTTAGTTTTCTCAATTTGTGCACTGTTGTAGCTAGAGAACTATGTTCTTACTGTTCGAAGCCTACAGTTGTTGGTTGTATACCAGGCCGAACAAGCAATGCATTACCCAAGCGCGTGTACAAGCTAGCTAGTTTTTTTCCTGGCTGTCACATACACTATATACTGCACTCATTGGTTTCTCTGTTCGCCAAAGATTTGTTTGCCTCGGGTTTAGTGCCGCCAGTCTTTGTGCTTCACCATATGCTCTTGCAAGTGACTCGACCACCTTGGCATGTATTTCTCCACTGCCTATAGACTGCCTCAACAACTACTACTTCCTGCTCCGTGTTGTGCACTTAAGGGCATATGCACATGCATTTTCTATTATCGGCTATTTTACAATTGCTACATGCACTTGATTTCTCCACCACATGTCTTGCCGATGTGCTTGTGTGAATTTCTGTGCCCAAGGCAATACACGGCCGTAGTTGCTTAAGTTTCATTGGTTGTCTCATTTTATTTGTTCTTACTCGATGCTCCTTCACAGCCTAAGGTATGTAGCACTCTTGATCTTAGCGATTAGCTCGTAACTAGGATCAGATTGTCTTGGTTCTTTCGTTGTGATTCTTCCACCTACTGTTTTATGTTATGCCTTCATGGTTTTCAAGGATATCTTTTCATGTTTGTCAAATATTTGATGAAATACTTGATTGACTTATGAGTGCACTCTCGATCATCGAGTATTCAATTTCTCATAATCTATCTATTTTTCTTTCGCTCGTTTATTTTGGAGGAGCGTAGGGTGAAAGGAATAAGCGTAATTAACCGATAAACTTTAAATCTAGTAGCTTATAATGAGTTCTAATTCAAACCAATTATTCTTGCAAGTTCTAATAGGTATTATGAAGCTATTGCATTCACCAATTGTAATCAAACAAACACAAGTATATAGATCGAGCTAAAACATGTATGCATATGATGAACTTGCTTATAAACATGAAGAACACAATGAACACACGTATATATTTATCAGAGTTTGGATCCACCGATCCTATGTCTTCGTTGAGGGACCTCAACAATCCAGGTCTCTTTCAATCATTTTCCTCACCAAGCCTTAGCCGATGCTAAGCTTGGGTTTGACTAGAGTTACCTCTTCCCTACCGGAGATGAGGTAGAACCTTCACAAACTTTCTTGGCACACCACAATCCTTGGTTGCTCACGAGCGACGCCTTGACATCTAGGAGATCTTAATCTCTAAGAGTAACAAACACAAATTTTATTTGTTTTCTATGAACTCAAGTGTTGATTTATTTTGCAATAAAACAAACCAACTCAACCACCTAAAATCTTCTCAAAACATAGAGCAATGAAATGGCAAAAAGATTTGTGAAGAACTCTCAAACGGAATCGTAAAGATTCACTCTAGATTTAGACTTGAAAGAAAGGGAGAGTTCTAGGGTTTGAGTGATAGGGTTAGTGTTGAGTTGTTTCTTCAAAATGGCTGAGAAAGACGGGTTTTTATAGCCGCACCCAAAATCTGACCGTTTGGGTATTTTTGGTCGCCCGCCTTGGAAGTTCTGATGTGATTTCGAAAGTTCTGACCAAAAATAAATTTGAAATTGAGAGTTCACATCGGAAGTTCCAATGCAAAATCAAAAGTTCTGACGGGTCGGAACTTCCGAACTTCCTAGCAGCAGCTCCGAAAATAAGTCATAACTTTTGACTCCGAACTCCATTTTTGATGATCCTTCACTTCTTGAAAAACTTATTCAAAGGGCTATCCAACCCAAAAAAGTAAAAAGATTAAAACCCCTGTTGTAGCAATTGCGTTAGCTACATCAGTTTTTTGTGTATATGGTGTATAGAGTGAACCTCGAAGGGTTCTCACAAAGGGAGAAAGGATTTATACTGGTTCAGGCCCCCCCCGAAGGGATACTAGCCCTACGTCTAGTCTACAGTGAATTTGGGATAGTTTGCCTCTGCTGAACCTATCTATTACAAGGGCTTGGCTCTCCTTTTATAGGCACGCAGACCAAAGGAAAAGACCTAAATGCCCTCTACAAGTCATAGGCCTTATAGGGGCAAGAAGGAAAAAAAGACTAGACTACTGTACAAACAGCTTTACAGCTTTAAAGATGTGTCAGATAAATGTCACTTCTAAGCAGCGAAACAACATACTGGGGGCAGAGGGCCCCCCGGTATGGCTCTGCACTGTAGTGGAGTGGAGATATTTTCCTGGTTCGAGGTAGTGGCCGGAGCTCTTCGGGCAGAGACTGCAATTAAGGCTTTGAAGGGCACTTTGAGGTGGACTTCGAAGCATGCTCCGAACAGAACTCCGAATGGACTCCTAGAGACTTAGGTTCGAATGGACCGGAGGTTGGCTCTGGGGAACCCCGAAGGAGGTCCGAAGGCTTGACTCCGAAGGGATCCGAAGGGAGCCCGAAAGCTAGGCTCCTGAGGACTCCGAAGGGAGTCTGGACTCAGGTGATGACTTCGTATACGGGCGAGCTGTTACATTTGGACACTGTAGGTCCAGCTCGGGTACGCTCAGTCGGTGGCTAGTGGTATGCGCTTGTGATTGTTGACAATTTTTCTCGATTCTCATGGGTTTTCTTTTTGGAGTCTAAGGATGAAACTTTTCATTTTGTTCATGACCTGATTTTTAAGCTGAAGAATGAGAACAATGGTCGGATGCGAGCAATTCGCTCCAACAACGGCTCTGAGTTCAAGAACTCTCAGTTCGTCAGCTTCTGTAGTGATCAGGGTCTTGACCATCAGCTTTCTGCTCCTTACACTCCCCCACAGAACGGCGTTGTGGAACGAAAGAACCGCACACTAGTCGAGATGGCTAGGATGATGCTCGATGAGCACAAGACTCCTAGGCGTTTTTGGGCTGAAGCCATGAACACGGCTTGCTATCTGGCCATCCGCATTTTTCTTAGAGCTTACCTATGTTAGACTTCATATGAGTTGCGGTTTGGCAGACAACCCAAGGTGACCCATTTGCGAGCGTTTGGCTGCAAGTGCTTTGTGCTCAAGAAGGGAGGGCATTTGGAAAAATTTGAGTCTCGTTGCTGGGATGGAGTTTTTCTTGGCTATGCGTTGCATTCTCGAGGCTTGCGTGTTTGGAACCTCGACTCCCGGCAGCTTGTCGAGACTTGCGAAGTTTCATTTGATGAGTCCTTGCCTTCTTTGACTCCTTCTTTTGAGATTTCTGGTGATGATGAGCTCGGAGAGTCCATCTTCGAGGAAGATGAGGATACTCCAGCTGCTGATGATGGTGGGCCATCTGCACCTCCCGCAGAGCCCACACCTTCTGAGACTTCGACTGAGGACGAGGATGGACCTCTGATCACTTCTTCCACTTCGATCGAGCCCCCTCAGTCGAGTCCAGAGGTGCCAGCTGCTGACTCCGGTGAGGTGACTTCAGATCACCAGGGATCCCAAGCAGTTCAGCGTGATCACCCCTTAGAGCTCATCATCGGTGATTTGACTGAGAGAACTTTGCGTTCATCTGGTACCTCTCTTGCTGTGTTTGCTGAATCTGCTTTTGTTGCATCTTTTGAGCCCAGAGACGTTTCTCATGCTCTTTCTGATTCTAATTGGATTAATGCTATGCAAGAAGAGCTTGAAAATTTTGTCCGTAATCGGGTTTGGACACTAGTTGAGCTGCCACCAGGATGCAACCCCATAGACACCAAGTGGGTGTTCAAGAACAAGCAAGGTGAAGATGGGGTTGTGGTGCGCAACAAAGCTTGACTAGTTGCCCAGGGTTTTTGCCAGAAGGAAGGTATTGACTTTGAAGAAACTTTCGCTCCTACTGCTCGTCTTGAGTCCATTCGCATTCTCTTAGCTTTTGCCGCTTCGAAGGGTTTTAAGCTTTTTTAAATGGACGTTAAGAGTGCTTTTCTGAACGGGTTCATAGAGGAGGAAGTTTATGTTAGGCAGCCCCCTGGTTTTGAGAACCCTAAGTTTCCTCAACATGTTTTTAAGTTGCAAAAAGCTTTATACGGGTTGAAGCAAGCCCCTAGGGCTTGGTATGACCGATTAAAGCAATTTTTGTTGGGGAAGGGTTTTGTGATGGGTTATGTGGACAAGACTCTCTTTTTGCTCAGAGTTGCTTCTGATTTCTTAGTTGCTCAGATTTATGTGGACGATATTATTTTTGGCGGTACTACTGATTCTCTTGTGTCCAAGTTTTCTGAGCAGATGCACAGCGAGTTTGAGATGAGCCTCATAGGTGAGCTCAAGTATTTCTTAGGGCTCCAAATCAAGCAGACCAAGGATGACACCTTCATCCACCAAGGTAAGTACACTTGTGACATGCTTAAGAAATTTGACTTTGGTGGGGAGTTGAAGCCGCAGATGACCCCGATGGGCACATCTGGGGGTCTAGACAAGGATGAGAGCGGCGTCAAGGTCAACGAGAGGGAGTTTCGAGGGATGATCGGTTCACTGCTGTACTTAACGGTGACAAGACCGGACATACAGTTCGCCGTGGGACTTTGCGCACGTTTCC
This sequence comes from Zizania palustris, assembly GCA_019279435.1. Classification (NCBI taxonomy): domain Eukaryota; kingdom Viridiplantae; phylum Streptophyta; class Magnoliopsida; order Poales; family Poaceae; genus Zizania; species Zizania palustris. The sequence goes on along the minus strand of JAAALK010000287.1, from coordinate 98,885,436 downwards.
AGTCTTCACCACACGCGTCTCATCGCAAGGCAGTCAAGCACATCTTCAGGTATCTCACTTATGCGCCCGATCTCGGCCTTTACTATTCAGCATCATCATCTCTTGATCTATCTGGCTTTTCGGACGCTGACTTTGGTGGGTGCCAGTTGGATCGCAAGTCGACTTCTGGTACTTGCCAGTTTCTTGGTTATTCTCTTGTCTCTTGGTCTTCTCGAAAGCAATCTGGAGTTGCTCTTTCGACTACTGAGGCTGAGTATGTAGCTGCTGCTCACAGTTGGTTTGGATGATTTCCACTCTGCGAGATTTTGGGTTGTTCTTTCCTACCAGGGTTCCATTGTTTTGCGACAGCACCAGTGCTATTAGTGTAGGGAAAAACCCTTGTCTCCATTCAAAAACCAAACACATTGATGTGTGCTTTCATTTTGTGCGGGATCAATATGAGAAAGGTGTCATTGACCTTGTTCATGTTGATACCCATCATCAGTTGGCTGACATTTTCACCAAACCCCTAGATCAGTCTACCTTTGAGCGTTTACGAGGGGATTTGGGTGTTATGTATCCTTTTTAGGATATTTTTGCGTCAGTTTTCTTTCTTCTTTACTCTTTTCTTGAGTCTTTTTGTGTGTGTTTATATCTTGCATATTCACATATCACACTTTTGAGCTGCTTCTGTTATATGATTGAACTGCTTTACTTATTCTAGCTGGTACATGCTTTTGAATACTTGTCAATGATCATGCTTTGGTTCAGTTCACTTGATATGTCTGATATCTGTCATATGCATGGCTTTTATGCTTTAAACTTGAAAACATGATCACCATTGCTTCTGGTAACTAGCATGCGTAGGCTGAATGTTCTTGCTATCTGTTACATGCCTTGTAGCTAGTTTCTGACTTAGATGCAAACATGCAACTTGGACATCTTTCTGCTTTAAAACATGGACATGTGCTATAAAAATGATGAAAAATCAAGAAAAATGAAAATTACATTCCTTTTTATGCATAACTTGAAAAGATCCAGGTGGGTTTGCTTTGTCGCATTGCATTATTCTGGACTGCGTACCATAGCACTTTGGTATGAACTAGGACAGTGTAGCATATGCCAAGACCAATGTCTTAAGCTTCTAATGGTCCAGTTCTGGCCTAGGCTTGACTTGGTCGGTCACCATAAGGTTTGACACGCAAATAACCCCTGGCGAAAATGAAAAAGAAAAAAGAAAAAGCCTGAAAATTGAAATGATAACAAGTTTGCTGAAGCACTTTGTTTTGGATAATGCTTATCTTGGTAGATATCAGTTAGCTTCTACATCTCATGCTTTACCTTGCTTGTTAACTGGAAAATGTGGTGATGCTTTTGTTTGCAAAAATTGAAAAAAATGCATGCAAATGACTTTCTTTAGATATCATCGGATGCACTGATCATGCCATGTGTCTTGGACAGTATGTCTTTTGCTATACTTGTTAGATGTTGTAATTACAGTCAATCATATTTGAGAAGCATGCTTTATTTACTCCACCTGCACCCCAGTTGCATTCATTGCATATTTTGAGGGGGAGTTGCATTTCAGGGGGAGTCTGTGTCTTTTTAGAGTGCTTGATGAGTTCACTTGTCAACAAGGGGGAGAAATTTTGGGATATTTGCTTCAGGGGGAGTTTTTGTCCCGTTTGTTGATGATTCTGAGTTTGCACTTGTTTTGAGCTTTTACCTTTGGTTAACCATAATGACCGCTTCTTGCTTTTGTTCGGCTTTTGGTCATTAGGGTTAAACTTTTACTTTATTTTTCTTCTTCCTTGTTTTCTTGTGCTTTGTTTTCGTGTTTCCACATGTGTTTGCGGGTACTGAAGAGCTGAAGAAGTAAAGTGTTGACAATGCACTCATCAAGGGGGAGATTGAGGAGCCATGCTGAATAGCGTGGGCCTCATGGCTCCAGATGTGATGAGTCATTGTCAACGATAGTCAAAGAGGACTGAAAAGAGAGAAGGCATGCTGCTTCATGGGCCGCGTGTGACTCAAGTACACGGGCAGTGAGTGACTGTCGGGCTGAGAGAGCCGCAAAGTCGGGCTGGCCCAATCCGGGTACATGGGCCAGAAGCAGCAGAAGACCCACTGGGTTGTTGACCAGGATTGACTCAGGCACACGGGCGGTGAGCGATTGCCGGGCTGAGAGAGCTGCGGAGTCGGGCCGGCCCAATCCGGGTACCTGGTGAAAAGTCAGTGGAGGCTTTGTCAGTTTCGACGCAAAACTGACGACCGCTGATCTTGTATCGGAATGTCCAGAAGAGAAGCCGTAGTCGCTACAAAAGCTTAGCTTCCGGATAAGTCATCTGTAAATAGGAGTTTTCTATTTTGTCCCTAGGCCCACAGTCAAACAGTCGAGTCTGTAAAAAATCCTAAGAGCAGTTTAGTCTTTTCCTTTATTTCAGCATATGCAAAAAACCCTAAGGGGCTGGTGGAATATTCCTAGTATTGGCCAGCCTATAAATAGGGCCCCAATCCCTAGGGTTAGGTGACCCTTTTACTGAAATCACTTTTAATCAATTCCTTGGGTCTTTCCTGTTTGTTCCCTGTATGCGCCGCCAGGCCCCTGCTCACGTGATTTTATTTCTGCCTGCACTGTTGTGAGTTCTGTTCTTCATGAATCTTTGAGATTCGATTTTCTTCTCCTGTCATTTGGTTTGCAGCAAATCTGCGTTTGATTTAATTGCTTCGATTGACGTGCGGCTAGTTCTATTCCTGTGCGAACTCTCTGTTGCTTCTGTTCTTCACGTGAGGAGTACTAGTTCTTGCTTGAAGCAAGTAGTACCTACTTCCTGTAGCAACAGTACACTAGTACTCTAGCTTTGCTTTTTCTTGCGTAGACTTTTTGATCGAGTAGACATGACTTTGTCTTTCTCTCGGTGTTTCTAGCAAAGCTCCCTCGATTGTTCGAAGTCGTTCTGCTCTAAGAAGCAGGCTTCGATCTGTCATCTTCGAAGGCTTCGCTAGAACTTTTGACTCCGAATGTGAGCTATGAATCTTGCTTCGAAGTGTGCTCTTTTCTAAAGTTTTTGTTCTGGCATACTTCGACACTTTTGCGAAGTGTACTTCGATAGGCTTCGAAGTTAGCTTCGAAGCATGTCTCTCGGGTAGACTTCGCTCGGAGTGTGTTGATGTCTTGTTTGAGTCATAGTTTGTGTGTTCGAAGGTTGTTTTTCGAAGTATGTTTCAAGGCTTCGATCTCTTGTGAGAACATCAGCACACTTCGATTCGAAGCTTGTCTGTGTTTCGAAGGTTACCACTTCGGTAGTCATACCTCGATCAAGCTAGCTTCGAAGGTAGAGTGTAGGCTTTGACTTGGTCTTGCTGCCGTGTGTTGAGCTTCGCTTCTCTTTCGAAGATTGTTTTTCTGTGAACTTTGTTCGAAGCTTTCTGTTCGAAGTCTAGGCTTCGAAGTACACTGTTCAAAGCAAGCTTCGATACTTACATACTTCGCTTCGAAGCATACTTCGCTCTCTGCTACACTCGCACTAGGGTAGACTCAACAAACCTTCGGCACTTCAACGACAACCTCCGCTAGACTTCGACAAGGGACTTCGAAGCAGGCTTCGACACTGCGAAGCAGGCTTCGACACAGCAAAGCAGGCCTCGCCAAGTTTCGAACAAGAGATAGAACTTGAACAGTAACTTCTCTTCCCGTTCCATGTGTACTTAGATTATTTTACTGAGAAGTTGGATCCGCCATGTCTTGAATATTTTGTTTATCTGCCTATTAGCACTGTATTGGTGTTTCTCTATTTCTTTGACACCGATTGTTTCTAGGCTAGATACTTTTAGACTTAGACATTCTGTTCACGCTTTGCTACGTAGTCTTTTGAGGTGCGTTGGGTGTTGGGAGCAGGCCATTGATTCGAAAGAATTTTTTAGGCGCCCATTCACCCCCCTCTGGTCGCTACTTTCGGTCCTACAAGTGGTATCAGAGCTTGGTTAGGGTTTTTCCATACCTTAACCGGTTCTAAACCCCAGTAGTGATCATGACTTCTCCTGGCAAGGTCCCGTCCTTGGAAGCTTATGGCTATAACTATTGGAAGACTCGCATGCGAGCCTATCTCATGAGCCAGGGCTCAGACATATGGGACATTTGCGTTCACGATATGTTTGTTATATTGCCAGTTGCTGAGCATGGTACTCCTGGTATCATTGCCCAGCATCTGAGCAATAGTAAAGTTGTGAACATTCTGTTTTCTGGTTTAGGTCCCACTGAGTTTGAGCGTGTGAGCCATCTTTCCACTGCGAGAGAGATCTGGGCTACCCTCAAGGCACACCATGAGGGGACAACCCAGGTCAAGGCTCGGCTCTATCAGACCTACCGGCGTGAATATGAGAACTTCACACAAAAGCAGGGTGAATCTGTTGAAGCGTTGTTTGGTCATTTTCAATCGATCATAAACAAGCTTTGGGACAACAAGGCTAAGGGTGCTCAGTTAGTCTCAGATCATGAGCAGGCGCTCAAGGTTCTCCATACCTTGGACCCAAAGATCTGGGAGATCAAGGTATCCTCTATCGTTGAGAGCACTTCTTATGATACCTTGACCATTTCTGAGTTGTTTAGCAAGCTGAAGGCCACTGAGGTTGATATTCAGCTGAGATCAAATCTCACTGGCTCTGGATCAAAGTCCCTGGCCCTTGCTACACCTTCTATTGACCCTTCTTCTGTGAGCTGTGCTAGGTTCTCTTTGATGTCTATCACTGAGGACCAGCTTGAGTCTTTGGGAGATGATGACCAGTGTCTTTTTAACAACCGGGTGCGTCGTGTTTATGACAAACGAATGTTCAAGAGACACGGCACAAAATCCGGGTTTTTTGAGTGTGATGACCCAGGACATTTCATCGCCGACTGCCCCAAGCGCAATGGACACAAGAAGGGCACCGGTGGTGGCTTCCACGACTCCTGCAAGCACGACAGCTCTTCCTTCAACAAGGGCAAGCCAAAGACCAGATTCTTCAAAAAGGCCCTGAAGGACTACCGGTGAGAGAATAAGAAGCGCGACAAGGCCTTCTTCGTCGAGATGGAGAAGAGCTACTCCAAGCGGTCCACGTCTTCTTCCTCTTAATCGAGCTCAAGTGATGAGGAGATTGTCATCAGGAAGGGGAAGGACAAGGATGATCCGGTGGGTCTTTTCTTCATGGATTTCGGGGACAGACCGAAGAGCCGCTCACACCAGCGCCGAAGATCCCGTAGGAGCTTCTGCTCAATGGCTCTTGGGGATAAGGAAGAGAAGAGCTCCTCCGATGACTCCGACGAAGACGACAATGAAAAGGTGTCATCTTATGAGCGCGAAATCGTTGATTTACTTGAAAGCAATCGTCAGGAGTTAAAATATCGGGAAAAACTGCTTAGGGGGGCTAAGAAGAGGGTAGATGAGTTAGAGAGTGAGCTTGCCATAGCCAACGGCAGAATTGAGAGTTTATCTTCTTCCCCTTGCTTGGATGATAGCAGTGAGTGCCCAAAGTGTGAGGTGCTTTTGTGTGACTTGTCGACTCTGAAGTCCAAGTACATAGAAAGGGTTGATGAGAGGGATGCCTTGGCCACTGAGCTTGAGAGTGTTCAGCTGGAGCTGAAAGATGCTCAAGCCAATGTCGGCGTGCCCTATGCTGATTGCCCATCTCATCTAGCTGTCTTAGCTGAGCTGAAGGCCAAGGGCGATGAGCATTTGGGGGATTTGGAGAGAGTGAGAGCTGAGCTAGCGCAGACTAGGCTAGAGCTTGAGACACTATCAGTTCCACCCACTGTCTGTGAGAACTGTCTGTCTCTTAGAATGGTGTTGATTAAGCTGAAAGCCAAGAAGTCTGTCTAGGTAGATAGTGAGTGTGAGACCTACTTGTCTCAGGTGGAGGTACTAGCTTCCTTAAGAGAGGAGCTAGCTGATTCTCACAATGAGAACTTTTACCTCCGTTCTATCCTGAGCTTGATCAGTGCCCGAGAGCCACAGCTCGGCATGATGATCCAACAGTTCAAGAGGCAGGATGGGTTTGGGGTAGGTTACACCTACACCAAGGCTGACTTTGAGAGTGCCATTAGCCGGGCAGTGGAGTGGAGTAAAATGACTCCTAAGCAGAGATACCCCAAAACTCACTCCACTGAGTCTTCCTTGGCTAGTTAGCCCAAGGATGGAGTGATCCATGAACAGCCCAAAGCTCCACCCAAGAAGCCCATCTGGGTTCCAAAGCCCAAACACCTCCACACTTCTCTTGACTCTCTTTCTAGACCCTCTCAACCCAAGAAGACTACACCAAACACCACTAAGCCCAAGAACCCCAAGCCTCAACCACATCCCAAGAAGCCCACCTATCATTGTGAGTATTGTTAGAGAGACGGGCATCTTGCGGAGTTTTTCTTCAGGAGGAAGCGGGTTGAGAGAGCAGAGCGTGCTCGTGGTGGTCAGGAGTAGTTCTACCAGCAGGGTGGTAGACTGAGAGTTCCTTGATGCAGGGAGAGGCTGGAGGCCAGGCCGCATCGTGTAGGTGGTGGTAGAGGAGATGGCTTTCATGCCCGTGCTCCAGTTGGTTTTGTTCGTTCCGGCAGAACTCCAGGCTGTTTTGGCTACGGTCCTGGACCTCGTGGCCGAGGCTTTAGGCAGAACCATGGACAGCGCTTTGAGCCGCACTTTGGTCCAAATTCTTCTGATGGTTTTTCGAATTGACTTCTCTAGTTCTTTTGGCCCTTCTCATTGTTTGATTGTTGGATCTTCTTCTGAGCTCTGGAAGTGGCATAGGAGGTTAGGTCATTTGAGTTTTGATCTGCTAGTCAGGTTAAGCTCTATGGACCTCATCCGAGGATTGCCCAAGCTTAAAATGGAGAAAGATCTAGTTTGTCATCCCTGTCGTCATGGGAAAATGGTTGCCACGTCCCACTCACCTGTGACTCAGGTGATGACTTCGTATCCGGGCGAGCTGTTAAATTTGGACATTGTAGGTCCAGCTCGGGTACGCTTAGTCGGTGAGAAGTGGTATGCGCTTGTGATTGTTGACGATTTTTCTCGATTCTCATGGGTTTTCTTTTTGGAGTCTAAGGATGAAACTTTTCATTTTGTTCATGACCTGATTTTTAAGCTGAAGAATGAGAACAATGGTCGGATGCGAGCAATTCGCTCCAACAACGGCTCTGAGTTCAAGAACTCTCAATTCGTCAGCTTCTGTAGTGATCAGGGTCTTGACCATCAGCTTTCTGCTCCTTACACTCCCCCACAGAACGGCGTTGTGGAACGAAAGAACCGCACACTAGTCGAGATGGCTAGGACGATGCTCGATGAGCACAGGACTCCTAGGCGTTTTTGGGCTGAAGCCATGAACACGGCTTGCTATTTTGCCAACCGCATTTTTCTTAGAGCTTACCTATGTTAGACTTCATATGAGTTGCGGTTTGGCAGACAGCCCAAGGTGAGTCACTTGCGAGCATTTGGCTGCAAGTGCTTTGTGCTCAAGAAGGGAGGGCATTTGGACAAATTTGAGTCTCATTGCTGGGATGGAATTTTTCTTGGCTATGCATTGCATTCTCGAGGCTTGCGTGTTTGGAACCTCGACTCCCAGCAGCTTGTCGAGACTTGCGAAGTTTCATTTGATGAGTCCTTGCCTTCTTTGACTCCTTCTTTTGAGCTTTCTGGTAATGATGAGCTTGGAGAGTCCATCTTCGAGGAAGATGAGGATACTCCAGCTGCTGATGAGGGTGGGCCTTCTGCACCTCCCGCAGAGCCCACACCTTCTGAGACTTCGTCTGAGGACGAGGACAGACCTCTGATCACTTCTTCCACTTCGATCGAGCCCCCTCAGTTGAGTCCAGAGGTGCCAGCTGCTGACTCCGGTGAGGTGACTTCAGATCACCAGGGATCCCGAGCAGTTCAGCGTGATCACCCCTTAGAGCTCATCATTGGTGATTTGACTGAGAGAACTTTGCGTTCATCTGGTACCTCTCTTGCTATGTTTGCTGAATCTGCTTTTGTTGCATCTTTTGAGCCCAGAGATGTTTCTCATGCTCTTTCTGATTCTAATTGGATTAATGCTATGCAAGAAGAGCTTGAGAATTTTGTCCGTAATCGGGTTTGGACACTAGTTGAGCCGCCACCAGGATGCAACCCCATAGGCGCCAAGTGGGTGTTCAAGAACAAGCAAGGTGAAGATGGGGTTGTGGTGCGCAACAAAGCTCAACTAGTTGCCCAGGGTTTTTGCCAGAAGGAAGGTATTGACTTTGAAGAAAGTTTCGCTCCTGTTGCTCGTCTTGAGTCCATTCACATTCTCTTAGCTTTTGCCGCTTCGAAGGGTTTTAAGCGTTTTCAAATGGACGTTAAGAGTGCTTTTCAGAACGGGTTCATAGAGGAGGAAGTTTATGTTAGGCAGCCCGCCGGTTTTGAGAACCCTAAGTTTCCTCGACATGTTTTTAAGTTGCAAAAAGCTCTATACGGGTTGAAGCAAGCCCCCAGGGCTTGGTATGACCGATTAAAGCAATTTTTGTTGGGGAAGGGCTTTGTGATGGGTTCTGTGGACAAGACTCTCTTTTTGTTCAGAGTTGCTTCTCATTTCTTAGTTGCTCAGATTTACGTGGATGATATTATTCTTGGCGGTACTACTGATTCTTTTGTGTCCAAGTTTTTGAGTAGATGAACAGCGAGTTTGAGATGAGCCGCATGGGTGAGCTCAAGTATTTCTTAGGGCTCCAGATCAAGCAGACCAAGGATGGCACCTTCATCCACCAAGGTAAGTACACTCGTGACATTCTTAAGAAATTTGACTTTGGTGGGGAGTTGAAGTCGCAGATGACCCCGATGGGCACATCTGGGGGTCTGGACAAGGATGAGAGCGGCATCAAGGTCAACGATAGGGAGTTTCGAAGGATGATCGGTTTGCTGCTGTACTTAATGGCGACAAGACCGGACATACAGTTCGGCATGGGACTTTGCGCGTGTTTCCAGTCTTCACCACGCGCGTCTCATCGGCAGGCTGTCAAGCGCATCTTCAGGTATCTCACTTATGTGCCCGATCTCGGCCTTTACTATTCAGCATCATCATCTCTTGATCTATCTAGCTTTTCGGACGCTGACTTTGGTGGGTGCCGGTTGGACCGCAAGTCAACTTCCGGTACTTTCTAGTTTCTTGGTTCTTCTCTTGTCGCTTGGTCTTCTTGAAAGCAATTTGGAGTTGCTCTTTCGACTACTGAGGCTGAGTATGTAGCTACTGCTAGCTGCTGCTCACAGTTGGTTTGGATGATTTCCACTCTGTGAGATTTTGGGTTGTTCTTTCCTACCAGGGTTCCATTGTTTTGCGACAGCACCAGTGCTATTATTGTAGGGAAAAACCCTTGTCTCCATTCAAAAACCAAACACATTGATGTGCGCTTTCATTTTCTGCGGGATCAATATGAGAAAGGTGTCATTGACCTTGTCCATGTTGATACCCATCATCAGTTGGCTGACATTTTCACCAAACCCCTAGATTAGTCTACCTTTGAGCGTTTACGAGGGGATTTGGGTGTTATGTATCCTTTTTAGGATATTTTTGCGTTAGTTTTCTTTCTTCTTTACTCTTTTCTTGAGTCTTTTTGTGTGTGTTCATATCTTGCATATTCACATATCACACTTTTGAGCTTGCTTCTGTTATATGATTGAACTGCTTTACTTATTCTAGCTGGTACATGCTTTTGAATACTTGTCAATGATCATGCTTTGGTTCAGTTCACTTGATATGTCTGATATCTGTCATATGCATGGCTTTTATGCTTTAAACTTGAAAACATGATCACCATTGCTTCTGGTAACTAGCATGCGTAGGCTGAATGTTCTTGCTATCTGTTACATGCCTTGAAGCTAGTTCCTGACTTAGATGCAAACATGCAACTTGGACATCTTTCTGCTTTAAAACATGGACATGTGCAATAAAAATGATGAAAAAATCAAGAAAAATGAAAATTCCATGCCTTTTTATGCATAACTTGAAAAGATCCAGGTGGGTTTGTTTTGTCGCATTGCATTATTCTGGACTGCGTACCATAGCACTTTGGTATGAACTAGGACAGTGTAGTGTATGCCAAGACCAATGTCTTAATCTTCTAATGGTCCAGTTCTGGCCTAGGCTTGACTTGGTCGGTCACCATAAGGTTTGACACGCAAATAACCCCTGGCGAAAATGAAAAAGGAAAAAGAAAAAGCCTGAAAATTGAAATGATAACAAGTTTGCTGAAGCATTTTGTATTGGATAATGCTTATCTTGGTAGATATCAGTTAGCTTCTACATCTCATGCTTTACCATGCTTGTTAACAAGAAAATGTGGTGATGATTTTGTTTGCAAAAACAGAAAAAAAATGCATGCAAATGACTTTCTTTAGATATCATCTGATGCACTGATCATGCCATATGTCTTGGACAGTATGTCTTTTGCTATACTTGTTAGATGTTGTAATTACAGTCAATCATATCTGAGAAGCATGCTTTATTTACTCTACCTGCTCCCCAGTTGCATTCATTGCATATTTTGAGGGGGAGTTGCATTTCAGGGGGAGTCTGTGTCTTTTTAGAGTGCTTGATGAGTTCACTTGTCAACAAGGGAGAGAAATTTTGGGATATTTGCTTCAGGGGGAGTTTTTGTCCCGTTTGTTGATGATTCTGAGATTGCACTTGTTTTGAGCTTTTACCTTTGGTTAACCATAATGACCGCTTCTTGCTTTTGTTCGGCTTTTGGTCATTAGGGTTAAACTTTTACTTTATTTTTCTTCTTCCTTGTTTTCTTGTGCTTTGTTTTCGTGTTTCCACATGTGTTTGCGGGTACTGAAGAGCTGAAGAAGTAAAGTGTTGACAATGCACTCATCAAGGGGGAGATTGAGGAGCCATGCTGAATAGTGTGGGCCTCATGGCTCCAGATGTGATGAGTCATTGTCAAGGATAGTCAAAGAGGACTGAAAAGAGAGAAGGCCTGCTGCTTCCTGGGCCACGTGTGACTCAGGTACACGGGCAGCGAGTGACTGTCGGGCTGAGAGAGCCGCGAAGTCGGGCTGGCCCAATCTGAGTACATGGGCCAGAAGCAGCAGAAGACCCACTGGGCTGTTGACTAGGATTGACTCAGGCACACGGGCGGTGAGCGATTGCGGGGCTGAGAGAGCTGCGGAGTCGGGCCGGCCCAATCCGGGTACCTGGTGCAAAGTCGGTGGAGCCTTTGTCAGTTTCGGCGCAAAACTGACGACCGCTGATCTTGTATCGGACTGTCCAGAAGAGAAGTCATAGTCGCTACGAAAGCTTAGCTTCCGGATAAGTCATCAGTAAATAGGAGTTTTCTATTTTGTCCCTAGGCCCACAGTCAGTCAGTCGAGTCTATAAAAAATCCTAAGGGCAGTTTAGTCTTTTCCTTTATTTCAGCGTATGTAAAAAACCCTAAGGGGCTGGTGGAATATTCCTAGTATTGGGTAGCCTATAAATAGGGCCCTAATCCCTAGGGTTAGGTGACCCTTTTACTGAAATCACTTTTAATCAATTCCTTGGGTCTTTCCTGTTTGTTCCCTGTATGCGCCGCCAGGCCCCTACTCACGCGATTTTATTTCTGCCTGCACTGTTGTGAGTTCTGTTCTTCACGAATCTTTGAGATTTGATTTTCTTCTCCTGTCATTTGGTTTGCAGCAAATCTGCGTTTGATTTAATTGCTTCGATTGACGTGCAGCTGGTTCTATTCCTGTGCGAACTCTTTGTTGCTTCTGTTCTTCACGTGAGGAGTACTAGTTCTTGCTTGAAGCAAGTAGTACCTACTTCCTGTAGCAACAGTACACTAGTACTCTAGCTTTGCTTTTTCTTGCGTAGCCTTTTTGATCGAGTAGATAGGACTTTGTCTTTCTCTCGGTGTTTCTGGCGAAGCCCCCTCGATTGTTCGAAGTCGTTCTGCTCTGAGAAGCAGGCTTCGATCTGTCATCTTCGAAGGCTTCGCTAGAACTTTTTACTCCGAATGTGAGCTATGAATCTTGTTTCAAAGTGTGCTCTGTTCTAAAGTTTTTGTTCTGGCATACTTCGGCACTTTTGCGAAGTGTACTTCGATAGGCTTCGAAGTTAGCTTCGAAGCATGTCTCTCGGGTAGACTTCGCTCGGAGTGTGTTGATGTCTTGTTTGAGTCATAGTTTGTGTGTTCGAAGGTTGTTTTTCGAAGTATGTTTCAAGGCTTCGATCTCTTGTGAGAACATCAGCACACTTCGATTCGAAGCTTGTCTGTGTTTCGAAGGTTACCACTTCGGTAGTCATACCTCGATCAAGCTAGCTTCGAAGGTAGAGTGTAGGCTTCGACTTGGTCTTGCTGCCGTGTGTTGATCTTCGCTTCTCTTTCGAAGATTGTTTTTCTGTGAACTTTGTTCGAAGCTTTCTGTTCGAAGTCTAGGCTTCGAAGTACACTGTTCAAAGCAAGCTTCGATACTTACATACTTCGCTTCGAAGCATACTTCGCTCTCTGCTACACTCGCACTAGGGTAGACTCAACAAACCTTCGGCACTTCAACGACAACCTCCGCTAGACTTCGACAAGGGACTTCGAAGCAGGCTTCGACACTACGAAGCAGGCTTCGACACAGCAAAGCAGGCCTCGCCAAGTTTCGAACAAGAGATAGAACTTGAACAGTAACTTCTCTTCCCGTTCCATGTGTACTTAGATTATTTTACTGAGAAGTTGGATCCGCCATGTCTTGAATATTTTGTTTATCTGCCTATTAGCACTGTATTGGTGTTTCTCTATTTCTTTGACACCGATTGTTTCTAGGCTAGATACTTTTAGACTTAGACATTCTGTTCACGCTTTGCTACGTACTCTTTTGAGGTGCGTTGGGTGTTGGGAGCAGGCCATTGATTCGAAAGAATTTTTTAGGCGCCCATTCACCCTCTCTGGTCGCTACTTTTGGTCCTACAGGCGTGCTGGTTCGTTTCATCTTCGCCCCAGGCCCACTTGTCATAGGCTTCGGCACGTGAACTGTCGGGATTTTTACCGCCTATAAAAGGGGTTTACCGCATACGGCTTTGGCACACTCTCGTTTGCTCCTTTCTCAACTCCTAGCGCCCTTCGCTTTCTTCTCTTCATCTTTAGCTTCGCGTGGAGCCAACTTCTCAAGCTTTAGTGCCCTTCACGCCGAAGCCCCACGAAATGCCAAAGAAGGTTGCGTCGAAGAAGGCCTTGGCCCTGGGCACGAGTTCGAGCTCTGCCAAGGCGTAGGCGGCGGCGGCGGCGGCGAAGCCTGTAGCAAGGCGCTTGGGGCCAAGGGACCTTCGGTCGCCGTCGGACAAGTTCGAGCAGACTCTAGAAATGAGGGCTTCGGCCTCAACGGAGGATTCTGTCCGAAAGGCCTGCGAGGGGAAGATATCGATGGAGATCCAGCTTCAGGTACCAGAGAAGTCGGAGGCCATATCGAGGCCTCGGGCTGACGAGGTTGTACTCTTTGAAGCCTTCTTCGAGGCCGTCCTCGGGCTGCCGGTAGTGGACATATTGAGCGAGGTGTTGAAGGCCTACAAACTCGAGCTTCCTCATCTGTCACCAAATGTCGTGGCGAGGTTGGTTGTCTTTGAGTGGGCTATGAGGGCCGAAGGCTGCGAGGGGCGCGCAGATGTCTTCATAGCCCTCCATGACGCCAACTGCCAGCCGAAGCAGAGGAATGGGGCAGACCGCGTCAAGAGGGCCCTGGCCTTCGGGAGTGCCAACTTCCAGCTTCAGAAGGAGTACTACGACGCCTTCCCAGCGAGGACCGCCAACAGCAAGTGGTACTCGAAGTGGGACCAAGAGTGGTTCTACGCTTCGGTTGGCGTGAACTCTCCCCTTTGGAGCACCAACGCGCTCATCTCCTACCGACACGAAGGCATGGTGAAGACGAGCCTCGACATCCTTCGCTCAAGGATTTTGCTCCTGCGGAGGGTGGCTTCAAGGATGAGCATGAGGGACCTCGTGGAGGAGTTTATCACCCTTCGACTCAGCCCCCTCACGCTCTCTTGGCCGGAGGGTCTCTTTCAAGCTTCGGACTCGGAGGGCCCAAGCGAGGTGTCGGCAGAGCGCCTTGGTAAGACTTCGATTTCTTTTCATCTTCATACTTTGAAAAATGAACTCGTGCTGACTTGGAACTTTGATGAAGCCGCTCGCGAAGTAAGGACCCCAGAGGAGGCAATCGTAGCAGCGGAGCGTGTCGTTGGGGCTCCGATGCCTGAGGAGCAGGCTCAACGACTCGCTCTAGTGGGGACTTGGGAGCACTGGAACAGAGTGTGGGCCTAGCTCAGTGTCGAGGGGGTCCAAGCTCTGCTAGACTTCGCCAACCCTACACCTTCATCGAGAGGCTCCAAGAGGAAGAGGGTGGATGACGACGAACCCGAAGCCTCGAGGGTCCGCTTGGAGCTCCCAATAGTCGAAGCCCCTACTGCTGAGGAGCTAACGGCCGTGAGCCCTGGAACTGGAGCGGAGCCATCAGGGGCTCCGATGGCAGCTACCGAAGTGGCAGCGAGGACTGCTATAGCACCCTCTTCTGGCGCAGGGGCTGGGGCTCCAACCGCGCTGTGAAGGGACTGGGGAGCACACATCGCTCCCCCCTCCTTCGAAGATATCTCCTCCAACGAAGGTAAACACTTGATCACACTTCTCTTTTCATACACGAATATTGACTTGTACTTTTTTGCAGATGTCGATGCCAGTGCGAGGTCCGTTGTGCCGAAGCCCACGGAAGCCTCTGACAGCAGCAGTAGTAGCAGCAGCGATAGCAGCAGCAGCTCAGGGTCTGATAGCACTTCATCCGAAAAGGATGGAGAGGACGGCCGCGGCGAAGGGAACCTTCGGGACGAGGCCGAAGAGCACGTTGAAGTGGTGAACCGGAGACCAGCTCCGAGGGAGTCCACACCGGAGGAGGTTAAGACAGAGATAGTCCGGCCTCTGCAGCCGAGGGGGCTATGACGGAGGTAGCCATTCACACGTTCCACGAAGGCTGCGTTGCTGTAGGGTCAGGGGGCATGGTGGCACAACTCAGCCGCTCGAGCCCCTACGACCTCTTCGCAAATGCGAACGAAGCCATCCTCCAAGTAAGTGAAGTCCTACATAGTATTCAAGTCGTGCTTGCTTATCAATCAATACTTAGGATTTTCTTGAATCTTTTTAGGCCTTCGCGCTGAATGCTGCAGCAGCAATCTCCGTGGACCATTGGATGGTTGTCTTGGTAGAGGAGAGGGATGCCCTCCGACGTGAGATCTCGGTGGAGGCCGAGAAGTGAAGGCGAGCCGAAGCCTCCACAGAGGCGGCGAGGGCCGAGGCCGAGAAGGCGAGGGAGGTCTTGGTCTCGGAGACCAACAAGCTTTGGGCGGAACTTCGAGCTTTGGAGGAGGCCAGAGCGAAGCTGGCGGCGGAGAACTCTGAGCTTCGCGCAGCCGGCCATTATCTGAAGAACTTCGTGGTCCAAGGTGTCGATGAAGCCACTTCAAGCTTTACTTCAGTTCTTGAACGAATAGGGACTGAGTGTCGGGCTATGGACTTCAGCCTTCAAGACCCAGTCGGGGATCACGTCGAGTTCCTGTAGACTATGGCTACGATGGCGGAAGAGTCGATGAAGGGCTTCGCTCTGATGGTGGGCCGAGTGGTGGGCCAAGGCGTGCTGTAGATGATTCATGACGCGGGGTGCAACCACCTCGAGGCGGCGACCTCGGCGACTCCAGTGGCCTTCGGAGGCTAACATTTGGTGGTGCCCCCTTCGAACGTTCGCGGAGCATGGCGCCGCCTTCAGGAACCTTGGAAGGCCCAAGGCTACGAAGTAGTCCTCGACCTCCAACGGGCCCTCCGCCTTCACCGAGCCAGGGCACAAGCCTCGCCAGCTCAGCCTTCGACGTCGAAGCCTCCACCTCCGAAGGTGCAGACCTCCTTAGGCTCCTTGTAATTCTTAGATGTAGGCTTGTAAAACCTCATCAGCTTATTAATATAAATGCGGGGGTGCTTTATACCTACCGAGGCTCAGCCTTCGAATGTTGAACTTGAAGTACTTGAGGATTCTGAGGAGCATCACCAGCTTTGGGTGGTGCTCGAGGTAGCTAGGTCCAAAGGCCCTCCTCGGTTCAAGCTTCTGAGGGGTCCTAAGGGCGAAGCCATTTTTGAAGTAGCCTAGGAGCTGCTGGCTACCATGAAGATGGAGCCTCTTTGGAGTTCTTCCTCCTCGCCAGACTTAAGCTATTTTGAAGTAGACTTGAGTGGCGAGGGGATACAGCCTTCGGGTATGGCCTTAACGGGCGGCGAAGCCCTAGATTTCTCTGCCTTCGATACGGCACCACCTGCATCCCAGACTTGGACAAACCAACAAGGCAAAAGACAAGGTCTGCGGGCTTTGGGGCGTGGACGGTGCGGCCGCGGGAAAACACGCTCCGACGGGGCTTCCTCTAGCCGAGGGGGCCCTGTCCGGAAGAAGAGCAAGCGAGGGTCGAACATGTCGGGGCCTCGAGCTTGCTTTTTCTTAGGATTAGATACAGACTACTCATAGTTTTGTTTTCGAAGTGTATTTTATAACATACTTCTCAATTATCATTCAATGAATGAGATTTACTATATTTGCATACTTCGTCTGCATGCTTTGCATGATTTGATTGTTTCGAACATATAGCTTGTCACGCTCGTACTGCGCATTTCATTCGCACACTTTGCATACATACTTCGGTCCCCCCTTGCGCGTGGCAGTTAGGGACTTAGTCACTGCTGGTGCGGGCAATTTGGAATGTGAAGGGGTGCACCTTTTTAGTGGCTTCGGATGCTTATATCGCATCAAGCGAAGGCCTCTTTTGGGCTTAAAACACATTAATTTGAAGCGAAGTAAGGCTTCGGCGTACTCAAATTAAGCGAAGCATGCTTGGATTTGGATAATGTGTGTGAGCAAGGCTCCGAAACGCCCTTAGACTTTATGCGAAGAATGACTTCGATATGCTTAAACTTTAGATTAGATCACGTCACGCGAAGCGAGGCCTTGCTGCCCATTCAGATAGCGAAGCAAGGCTTCTTGAGCTTGATCCTGTAATGAATGAAAGGGATATTTTGTGTGGATTCACTGAACCTGCGATGGGTTGAGCCACCTAGGACTCTGGGACACCTTCGACCCTCAGCCACCTTCGACCCTGGGATGCATCAGGCCAGAGCTTGGAATCCTGGACTCATCGAGCCGTCGCTCGGAAGTCCTAAAGCCCACTGCTACGAGCCTGGAGGCACTATGTAGCCTTTAGATGTTGAGTCCGGTTTCAAATAGACTTCGAAGTAGTGCTTTGGTCCTTAACAATACAAAGCGGTAACCTCGATTCTTAAAAGAACGAGGCTATTGGCTTCGGATCTTGATAAGTACACAACAGATCTTCGGTTTTTAATGAAAAGGAAGTAAGGCTTCGATTTTAAAACGCGAAGCAAGGCTTCGACTTTAAACGCGAAGTAAGGCTTTGACTTTTAATAAGATGGAGCAAAGTTTTGCTATAAAGGCAAAGTAAGACTTCGGCAATTTATTGTAATAATTGTAAATTGCACGATGAAGTGGTGCTTCGAACTATATACATACATCGTAAAGTGAGGGTGAAAGGCTTGCCTCGTAGCCCCTGGGGCTTCGGAGGCCAGAGCGAGGCAGAGCCCCTTGCCGGAGGGTAACCTCCGAAGCGCGAGGGATGGTGGAAGGCGAGAAAGGCCTTCGGGCTGCACTCGAAGCCCCTTGCAGGAGGGTGCGCGAAGAAAGAAAACTTCGAAGCTCCCCCCTCAAGCGCGCTTCGAGACACAAGCAGTGGCAGAGAACTTAGCTTTTAGGACTAAGTTCCCCACGGACGGCGCCAACTGTTGTAGTAATTGCGTTAGCTATAACAGGTTTTATGTGTATATGGTGTATAGAGTGAACCTCGAAGGGTTCTCACAGAGGGAGAAAGGATTTATACTTGTTTAGGCCTCTTCGAAGGGATAATAGCCCTACGTCCAGTCTATAGTGAATTTGGCATAGTTTGCCTTTGTTGAACCTATCTATTACAAGGGCTTAGCCCTGCTTTTATAGGCACACAGGCCAAAGGAAAAGACCTAAATGCCCTCTACAAGTCATAGGACTTATAGGGGCAAGAAGGGAAAAAAGACTAGACTACTGTACAAACAGCTTTACAGCTTTACAGACGTGTCAGATAAACGTCACTTCTGAGCAGCTAAACGACATACTGGGGGCAGAGGGGCCCCCTATATGGCTCTGCACTGTAGCAGAGTGGAGATATTTTCCTGGTTCGAGGTAGTGGCCGGAGTTCTTCGGGCGGAGACTGCAATTAAGGCTTCAAAGGGCACTTCGAGGTGGACTTCGAAGCATGCTCCGAACTAAACTCCGAATGGACTCCCGGAGACTTAGGTTCGAATGGATCGGAGGTGGTCCGGAGGTTGGCTCTGGGGAACCCCGAAGGAGGTCTGAAGGCTTGACTCTGAAGGGCTCCGAAGGGAGCTCAAAGGCTAGGCTCCGGAGGACTCCGAAGGGAGTCTGGAGGCTAGCTCTGAAGGGAACCCGGAGGCTAGCTTCTAAGGGGGCCCGGAGGTTAGCTCTAAAGGGAGCCCAGAGGCGAGCTTCGAAGGGGGCCCGAAGGTTAGCTCCGAAGGGAGCCCGGAGGCTAGCTTCGAAGGGGGCCCGGAGGTTTGGATTAGTTGTTGCTTGGAAATAACTTCGGTAGGTGGGAATCTGCTTCAACATTGTTAGGCTCCGGGCCGGAGTCTTACGGAGGCTGACGTCATTTGGCCCCTGTTCAAGAGAAAACTTATTCCCCCAACAACCCCAATGAGGAAAAGTTATGTATTTGGTTTTCTCTCAGGATAGCAATGCGATCAAATATTTTGAGCACTGAGACATATACAAACACATCAACTTTGTATCTCTCTTAATAGTACGACATTTATGTACTCAAATGCAAGTATAAAAGATTTATAACAATAGGAATTCCCTCACACCATCTTGTTTCTCTACTTTGAGAGATGGTATCTGGTTTCAACTTTATCGTAGTATTGTAGTGTTGCATGAAAATGAAATTACTTTTTATTTGTAATGTTTGTCTAGAAGATATTGTTTATTCAATTACTTTATTGTAAATGAATTCTAGAAAATGATTTATTAATTAATTTATTATTATTTAACACCTGATTAAAAATTAGGGTGTTATAATGGTCATGCTCACGACGAATGCGATAAGTGAGTTAATGGGTTATGCTATAAATTACTTTAGTTTTTGAATGGAAGCACTTCATCTTATGCGATAAGTGGGTTAACGGATTATGCTATAATATATATATATATATAAACATAATTCATCAAAAAAAATTCATAGCATTAGCATGGATACAATACTACTAGTAGTAAAATTGACATTAAACACCTTGCGAAACTGTAACAAACCATAAAACAATCTAAAACTAAACTCATCGTGGGCCTTTCTTTTGGAAAACAGCATCATATGCATGTAGCAAAGCCTGAAAACAGAAATAACCCGCATTAACTTCTCCATTTGACCTAGTTGAACCAGAGAGTGCGAGCATTATCACTGTGATGGTATTAGCACCGGTAAACATGTAGAATAGTCAACTAGGTGAAAAGAACGCATATAGACTCTTTGAGTACCTGCAACGAAGAATAATTTAGTTGATATTAGGAGAGTTCAAGTACATGTGTTTGTCTTGCCTTGAAAATGTACACGAGGTTTTCTTTTTCAGTAATTGGTGCAAAGGGAAAGAAAATTACACTGAGGAGTAGAGTACAGAAGCAGGGTTGAAGCAAGAAAGAACAGATGCTCGGCAAGCAACACTTGAGTTCTTCCAGATCAGCATCCACATTCATTCCAATTGAGTGAAAATTAGCAATGGGTAGTCGAGTTACTAACATATTATATACTATCAACAACAGTGAGCAGTAAGCATCTGAATCCACAAATGAACCAAGATCAGCAGGCCACTTTAAGAACCAACCGAACTAAATAGCATGTACTCTTAAGCTCTTAACTGATAGATATGAAAAAACATGAATCAAGAAGATCACTTGTAAAAGTATGTCGTCGCGGCGATGAACGTGACGTTGAGAACATAGCCGAAGATCACGAGGACGACTCTATACCTTAGCAACAGCACCAGTGGCGTGAGCACTGCCATGCACCAAATCAGATCAAATCACGCACTCCAGCAATGCGAAGGTGTGATGCGCGATGACTTATTTAACAGAAGCTGATGAAGAGATTAGATTTACTCCATGGGTTTTCCAGGATTGTTACTACTAAAATGGTATTCTGATAGTGCATGACATGTACTAATTGTCTAAATAAAGAATCATCCGTGATACTCATTCAATTCTTAAACAGCCAAGAAATATGACAAATTCATTTCCCCAAACAATAAGATGAATAAAGAAGACGAAAGAAAATATTGGCATACCTGCAATATGAGTGTGCTAACCATAACTTGTCCATGAAGAGCATCCATACTATTTATTTCCATTAGAATTTTTAAAACCTGTATAGGAAATGATCTTGCTGGTCACGCCAATAAATAGAAAAGTAAGTTTTAGTGAAAAAATATCATACCGTAAAAAAACTTCTTAAATTCAGAGAAGAAATATATACACATCTTGCAAGATAGTAAATACATTACAAACAATGTAATTACCTTCATTTGAGATTTCTTGCCGCTTTTTGGTCGTAGTGCTTATCTTAGAGGAGCCATTTATACAATTTTAGCAGCTCTCTTGAACACCTGAGTTCAGGAAGCGATATCTTCATCATTTGTGAGTGTGTGGACCACAAATCTTCAATAAAGCAATATGCAGGAGGGGTGCAAGAAAATACCACTATGATTTTCATATCAAATAATGGATATCAAATGTCACATGACGTATCAAAAAATTGACCAAATAATTGATGATGTGAAAAAACAAGGGTTGGCGGTATTTTGACATCTCCTCATTTACCTTGACCAATCTATATAATATAAAAGTATAGTTGAGCACGTTATAGATTAAGGTCATAACCTTCATGAAAATATGCAAGCACAGAATGCTAATTAAGATAATCTGCACCATAAGTAGCTAAAAAATCTGGTACAGCTACATTCACACACACATACACCGTTACACAGATTACTATTTCAGACCTTTTAAACCAAGATGACAAAAAACTTCAACACTCCATGATCATAAAAC
This sequence comes from Zizania palustris, assembly GCA_019279435.1. Lineage (NCBI taxonomy): Eukaryota > Viridiplantae > Streptophyta > Magnoliopsida > Poales > Poaceae > Zizania > Zizania palustris. The sequence goes on along the minus strand of JAAALK010000287.1, from coordinate 98,864,278 downwards.
CCACATCAGTATGGTCAAACGACAAGAATTGGTTTTGAGGGCACTAACCATGTTTGTAGCATGTCATGTGCTATGGGCCAGGGGTACCAGGCCCAAGGGTGAACAGTACCGCACGCGGTACTGTTCACGTGAATAGTACCCACACGACATATCATGAATTAGTTAGGGTTAGTTAGATTCTTTTTAGTTTACTTATCCAATTGTAGATAGAGTCGGTTAGAAATAAAGGGAATCATGTTGGTGTATTTTTTAGTCACACGCGTGGCCCGGGAGATATGTTTAACTCTAGTGCAGGTCCTATAATTTTAGAAGGTTCTGAGCGTGCCAATCAGTTTGATCTTGCAACTGATAAGGAATCACAAAGAAATATCGTTAGTAGCAATGCCAATCGGTTGTCGAGCTGGTGACTGTGGCGAGAATAAAATAAAAAGGAATAAGCACTCTTATCAGCCATGGGGCCAATGACCACGCCCACGCTATTGGGATGAATACTCTATCGGCTGATAAGATAACATCCTTGTGCAACAAAGCCGATGAGAAACCAAGGGTGGTTTTGGTCTGGATGATGAGTGATTGACGAGGATGAGCGAATGAGTGGTCGAGAGTATGTGGAGTGCATCGAGGGTTTCGATGTGGAGTGAAGGTGTGGCTGCCGAGGGTTTCGGCAGTGCGTCGTGTTCTTGTTTTGGCTTGTTTTGTTTGTGCAGGGTGGAGATGCTGACCGACTGTCGACGACGGGTGATCGAGGGTCGAGCGGAGAGCTTGATGCCGAGGATCAGGGAGGCCGAGCGAAGTTGGAGAAGATCTCAAGAGTGCATGAAGAGACGGAGCGAGACTCGGACGGACGGCTGACTGTGACGGCATGTCGACCGTGTTCGCGAGAGGGAGGCCAGGACAAACATTCGCGCGGCTCGAGGGGATCAAGAGCGGAAGTGGCTTGCTGGCGCTCGGAGTCGCGAAGCGGTGTCACGAGTCGAAGAGCTGAAAAGGCTTTGTCGGTTTTTGCTGAAAACCGTCGAAACATGTACCATTTTTACTATTTCAATAAAATTATGTCAAAGTGTTAGTTTAAATTTTTAGTGTCTTAGTGTGTACTTTTTAGAGTATTTTTGGAGTTCAAATATTCAGAAAATATTCTAAAGAGGGGTCATGTGTAATTTTCTAGAGTAAATAGGGTACTTCTAGTTGTAATTTTCAGTTTTGTATTTTGAGTCTTTTCTAGGGGGCTTAGTGCAAAATATGCCTTCTAGAATGTGGAGTAGCTAGGTGGATAAATATCTGCTGCTGGCCGAACAGCTATATATGGAGTCCAGAACTCGCAATCAAATGAGAAACCAATTTCGTTTTGGCTTGCTAAGCCTGTTCATCCGGAAATCCTCTCTCCAGCGAATTGCATTTGACCGGGAACAGTGCACAGTTTTTTGCCGGATCGGCCACAGCGCCGGAAGCTTTTGCGCCAGATTCGCTACACGAAGATAATAGGCCTTGCTGAATGCGATTTTGAGATCCTGTTTTCGTGCAATTTTTCTACAGAACTCTATGCGGATGTCTATACACTTTTTGTAGTGCAAGTTGTGAATGTTCCATTTTCGAAGTTTGCATCAAAGTTCTGTGAGTCTGTGTATTTCTTTTGCTCAATCCAAGTGATACATCTGAAATAGATACTAGGTTCTTGTGGTTCAGTCTGATATAGTTTCTGGTATTTAATTCTGTTGCTTGTAAATCTGAGGGGCTAGAACTTCCGATGAACCAGAACATTTGAGTAAAATAGAGAAATCAATTTCAATTTGTCTTCTATGGCGTTTGATCAACAGAGGAGTACTGTTCCTGCGCTGGATGTTTTACCGTGAATAGGGCACAGCCAGGCATTGATTTTGCCGAAAGAGTTTGCTTCATCCAGGATATTGAAGCAACAGAGATAAAATTCAATTTGGCTTCTTCTAGTTTGATCATATGAGAGTGCTTTTTGGCTGTAATCACTACCGTGAACAGTTTGATGATCTTTGCTGGTTTTGCTACAGCTTGGTTTTGACTTTTGCCGTATCATCTTCAGCTATTTTGCCAGCTAGAACATTTGATCAAAATAGAATTCAATTTGGATTTTGATTGCAAAATTTGCTTCGTCCGAGAGCTTATTCCAGAAATTTTCTCAGTAATTTGTATGGCCGAGAGTCTCAATCCGGCTGAGATGGCCTGTTCACTGTCCAGAACATTCAATCAAAATAGACATCAAATCCATTTTGGCTTGCATAGCGTGTAATACCAAGATCCTTCCTCCTGCGTTTATTTTTTACCGTGAACAGCTCCAGCCAGGTTTGCCAGATGTGCTACAATTAAATCGGAAGTCCTGTTCACTGTATTGCCGGCTGATTCTTCCAGCAATGGATTTTGCTTCAAATCAGGTGAGTTTCCTCTGAAATTTTCTGAAGTTTTTCTTGATGTGTTGATTACTTTTTGTGTGATTTCCACTGAATGTGAATGTTGTAAGTATTGGATAGATTTGACCATTGAATAGATTCAGTTTTTGCTCTAAGTTTTAAAGTCTGTTTTAATCCTGCATGCTTGAAATTGCTTAAAACCTGAAAGAGTGATTGCTGTTTTTATATTCAAACTTGTAGCAGTGCAAGGTTACAGTTTGGGTATGAATTGATGTTAACCTGGGTTCATTGGTTTGCTCAAAGATTGAATCAGAGTTTGAATTGTTAAATCAGTTTTGTATTTGTTGTTGTCGGACAAGGAACAGTGTTGGCGTTTAGAGAAATTTTCAGGAACTCTGGTTTTGCTTGATCAGATGAATGAATTTTCAGGATTCTTAATGTATAACATATTCTGAAGTTGGTTTGCTGAGCTGAAGTGAAATTGAGAAGGAAACTTGCAATCTGAAACTATAGTTGTCAAATACATCTTGCTGAATCCATGTTTACTATTCACCATCCGAAAATTTTCAGAAGTGGTTGATTCTAAATTGTGATAGAGTAAAATTGTTCTGATTTAAATTTTTCCACTCTATTTGGTCTCTAGTGTGAATGTGTTGTTAGTTATGGTCTGAAAAGTTTGAATTAAAGCTGCTTTGTGTTTTGGCCTTTTTGAGAAGATCAATCTTTGTACTGTGTTGAATTGAAATTTGAAACTGTGTTTTAGAGGTGCATTGGGTGTTTTGGTTAGGCCATTGTTGGCGTAAAAGATTACGCTAACAGGTTTCTGAAGATTAGAAACTAACAAACAAAGTGTTTGCGAAGGAAACTATTCCAAGCCTCCGAAAGGATAATAACTTAGAATAGTTCGAAAGTGTGTATTGAATAACTTGTATTCGGTCCTTCATTACAGGGTAAAACGGGGGGTATTTATAGGCCCAAACATTAAGGAAAAGACCTTTTTACCCCTCTATTACAACCGACATAGTGGAAACTATTCGGTACTCTTAATAGGGCTAAAATGGTAAAAGACTAATCTAGTTAGAAAGAAGATAAGTCTTCCATCTTAGTTGGCAAAGAGGTTCCTGGAAGAGTCTATGTTCGAAGATGTACTCCGAACTAGAGCCCGTCATCATACTTCGAACTTGACTGGATGCATCTCCGAAATTATATATCAGACATCTTCATCTTAATCATCAGTCTTTATCTTGTTGCTACGATAATCTTGAAGATGGAATATTTTCCCCCAACAGTAGCCCCTCGAATACGCTTCTCCGTTAAATCTGTGATGTTAGGGAAGCAGTATACGCAAGGAAACATATTCATGTGCAGAGATTAGCAGACTCAATACACCTCCGAAATGTATAGAGATACGAACTTCAAATTATTTTCTAAATGAATTGCATTCGAAGTATTTTAGAATTAACTTGGGAAATCCGAAAGTCTTTTTAGACTTGGAAAAAATAGCCATTGGCTTTTTCCTTCTGACAGAAGTTACATAATGCGTTAATTCCGGAATAAAGTAACGGTCAAGAATGCGAAACAGCATAAGAAAATGGTAAAAAATTGAGGTCTGAGCTATAAATAAAGGGCCCGACCCTTTCTTGTACCTTTCCACCGCTTTCGTGCAAACAGACCAACTCTCGAACCCTAGCCTCTCCTTTTCCTTCAAAGCAGCCCAAGAGATCTAATAGCGAAAACCAGCTTCAAGGGTCCGGGAACGGCTTCAACCTTGACTCGGCAGCAAGTTGCGGCGGCAGCGGCGGCCGCTATATTGGCAGCGACTGCTCCGACACCTGCAGCAGCAACAATGGCGACGGCGAGGGAAAATCCCCAAAATGTTGGCCATCAAGACCTCTGCCCAGCGTCGACAAAATATATGGATCAATCTTATCAGCTAGGGCCTTCAACCTGCAGAAGAGAATCACTTGCGGCCGCAGTAGAGGGCAAGATCAGTTCTGGGGTTATGATTCACAAACCTGGAAAGGAAATCATTCCATCACCGAGACCCGGAGAAGTGGTTGTTTTTGAAGCTTTTTTCAAAGCTGGGTTGGGGCTTCCGGCAGACGACTTTTTAGCGGAGGTATTGGACTTGTTTCATGTCACCCTCCCCCAACTCTCTCCGAATGCGGTAGCATGCCTTGCCATCTTCGAATGGGCGTTGCGAGCCGAAGGTTGTGAAGGAAGAGCGGAGATCTTCGCAGCACTACACAGAGCATCATGTCAACCGAAGACCTTCGTAGGCTCCGGAGGTGAAAAGATAGTAGTGGCCTTCGGTAGTATCAACTTCAGACTCCGGGACGAATATGCTCTCCGGTTTCCTGCCAAGGCCATTAATGCTAGATGGTATACTGATTGGATCTTGAGATGGTTTTACGCCGAAGTTGGGGCGAGCAGCCGCCTAGCTGGACCTCTGCGAGAAATCCACTTCCGAAAGGAAGCCTTAGTGCACCCGGATCTAGGCCAACTCGAAGCTCGCTTGAGCTTGCTTCAAAAAATCAGTCGTCGTTTGAGCATGCGGGACTTAGCCGAAGAATTCCTAGGGCTTCAAATTTCTCCCCTGATGGCCAACTGGCCTATCATCTTCGAAGAGGATTCGGAAGGCGGTCTTCGAAAAATTTCCTCAACTTCGAGTCCTGCAGGTAACTTCGAGAACAACATACTCTATGTATATTTATTCGAAGAATTAACAAACTTACCTCGTTTTTTAGCTTCTTCAGCCCCTATAACTTCGGAACAAATCGTACGGGCTTCGGAGAAGATTTTGGGCATTCCAACTCCGACCGAGAAAGAATGGAGAATCAAATTGGTTGGAAGTTGGGAACGATCCAACAGAGTATGGGGGCTGCTGGAAATTGTTCCGCCCCCTCTGATGGATTGGGTACCTTCGGAGAAAGGGCCCAAGAAGAGGAAAGCCGAAGCTGGAACTTCGAGCTCCGCCAAGACTCCGGTTAAAAAGGTGGCTCGAAAGCCAAAAGTTCTCGCGCCTTCAAGCCCAAGAGCTTCAATCTCCGATTCTCAGGAGGATGAAGGTAGGTTGCTCGTGAGGTTGATTGACGAGGATGCAGCTCAAAGAGCTATACGAATTGATGAAACTGCGAACGTGCCGGAGTCTCAAGAGAATCTTGAGAAAGCGAGGACTCCGGCTGTTCAAGAAGATTTACCTCAGGACGGAGCCCCTGTGGATGAGAGTGGAGTCGAAGTCACTGTAGCTTCGATTCCGGATGAAGCAACAACGGCTGTTCAGGAAAATGCTCCGACAGTCGAAGATTTGACGCTTGATTCTGACGAAGATCTCGCCTTCGATCCGCCAAGCAGTCCAATGCTCACCCGCCGCCAAAATGTCGAAGGTAAACTTCGAATAATTCTTTTATCCTTTTTTCCTGTGAAATTATACAATGTATAATACCTTTGTTTTTACAGAGTCCACTTCCATGGAAGAGGTCCATCCCGAAGATACAGTTCCTGGACCTTCGACAACTTCGGAGCCAATTCCAGGAGCCACTCAAATGGGGCCTGGAAAAGGCAAAGGGAAGATGGACCCCCTCCCTGCTCCGAGCTCAGGATCAACTCCGTCTGAGTCAACAGACGAGAGCCAATCTACTGAGGGGGGCCAGTCTACTGGGGCTCCGAAGACTACAGCTCAACACTCCGGGCCTTCGCCAAACGAAGATGACAAACAAGCCTTAAGCATGCTCCCCCTTCTAGCTCCTTTCTTGGAGCGAAGAACTGGGCTTCGGACTTTGCTCGAGCCTTTGGATCGAGCTAGTCGCGAAGTCGGGGAGACGGACTTGGTGGCCATCTTGAGCGAGGCGGAGAGTTCGGAGCTTAATGCTGCCATGGAACGCGTAGCATACCAGGTACGAAGTATCTGCAAAACAGAATCAAATTTATATACAAATAATTTCTCACCTTGGTTTTTTCTTTTCGCAGCAAACAGTCTTGGCCCAAGCTGCGAACATCTCCAATGAACGTGGAAACATTCGCCTTCGAGAGGAAAATGCAACTCTTTAACGAAATCTGACTATCTCCAAAGGTCGAGTGGCCCACATGGACAACATGGTTTCAACGGAGCGCAGGGCCAGACAAAGCTTGGAGGCTGCAAACAAGGAGCTCGAAGCGGAAAAAATTGTGCTTCGAGCAAAAATTGAAAAGATGCGGGCGGAGCACACTACTATGGGGTCCGAGCTTGTTAGACTTCGAGAAGAAGCTAGCCAACTACTGAATCATAAGAATTCTTTAACTACGGAAGCGGGTAGGCTCTCTAGAGTAATAGAAGAGCTAACTTCGATGAAGGATGAGTTAATTGAAGATAAGCCGAAGTCTGAGAAGGTAGCTGCAGAGGTCATGGACCAATTACTAGGCGTTCTGGAGTACTTCGGTACTACTGGGACGCTTCCTTCGGATGACAACATCTCCCTACTGCGTCGGCTGAAAAGGATTCAAGGAGTAGCGAGGCAAATGAAGACAGTAGGCATTCGTTACGGATAAATCTCTGGACAAGTGGCTGTTGTTGGCCTACTTCATTACTACGAAGATCTGGGTCGATCGATAACTCCGAGCGTAGGAGAGGGTCCTATTACCTTCGATGATGACCAGCTTCTTACTCCCTCCGAAGGTGTGGCCGCTGCTTGGCAAGCCTTTCAAACTTCATGGAGAGCCGAAGGTCGCTCTGCGATCAAAGCCTGGATTGACGAAGGACAACGCCAGAAGCAGGCTCGGTCCCAAGCTTCAAGCAGTCAGCCTCCTCCTAACCCGCAGGTTTAGAATTACCTTAGGATCTTCAACTATGTAAAGCACTACGCTTTTGTACATTTATGAATGAAGATTTGTTTATTATGTTTTTAGGCTTTGCCTCATATGGAAGATGTCGAAGTGTTAGATGTTAACGATGAACTTCGCTTATTATGGGCTACCTTCGATATCTTAAAACTTCACAAGCGTCCTCGATTTCTAGTTCCTCGAGATAGTTCCGGAGCAATTACATCTGAAATAAGTAAAGATATACTATCTTGTATTAAAGAGGAAGAAAAAGAAGTTAACTTGGAAACTTCGTCTTCTGAAGACATTATATGGTCTGAAGACGAAGATGAGGTTCAAGATAAAAAGCCTGAAGAACTTGGAAGCTGGGAAAGAAGTCCCGAACGGCTTCGAACTTGGGCCGAGCTTCAACAAGAACAAAAAGACTTTAGAGCTTCGAAGGGAGGTAGAAGAGTTAAACGCAAAGTTGTTAGAACTCCCGGCACTGGAACTAGTCGTTCCAACCCTAGCTCTAGAGATCGAAAAGGTCTTCGATTCCTTCTTGGTATAGATACCAATTTTTCATGATGTAATCATATTTGCTCGAATAATAAATATCGATTTAAAATTGTCTCCCTATTTATTAGCCCCTCTTTGGGCGTAAGCAACTTCGAACTGTGTTCAAAGATGGTTAGGCACAAAGAAAAACTTAGGAGTACAATTTTGGGGGTTCGGAGCCCCTCAGTAATTTAAAGATCTTTTAAAATCTTATAAAATGTCTTCGACTATTTGTAATCTGAAGAATGGCAATTTAGTACCTTCTGTTTTGAAAAGAAATCACTTGAGATAACTTTCCGGACACTTTAGTGTCTTAGATAATTTGTCACTTTGGACTTTCTTAACAGACATTCGAAGCTCATGGCTCAAACTCTGTTTTGTTTTGGCCTCCTTCGGCTCTTTTTTGCGAATTCTGTCAAACCAGTGGTTTGGAGTTCGCATTGGTCTCTTTGGACTCTTTTTACGGATGTCTACAAGCCGGTGGCTTGGACTCCGCATGATTTGGTCTCCTTGGACTCTTTTTACGGATGTCTACCAGCCGATGGCTTGGACTCCGTATGATGTGGTTTTGGGCTCTTTTACGGATGCCTACAAGCCGGTGGCTTGGACTCCGGATTATGTCAGCCCCACGTCGGAAACTTCGAACCAATGGTTCAAAGCCCGAAAATATGATTCAAATTAATGACACTTCCCTCTCGGTCAACTCCACGGTTCCAGTGCGTCCACTCGGAAGCTGGAAGTTTATGAGGGGTAGGCACTATCTGAACCATATGCTTTATTAATTCGGAGGATGATTACAAATGATTACAAGGAGCCCCTATGCGAAGTATCGCTTTAGGTGCTCCGCATGCCAAGTATGCGCTAATTCTTCACCTTCCAAATTAGCTAATTTAAAAGAGCCAGGACATCCTGAACGAACAATTAAGTATGGACCTTCCCATTTATTTCCTAATTTTCCTGGTGCTATGATGCTTCGTAAAACGAGATGACCCGGTCTAAGCTCATTGATCTTAACCTTCGGGTCAAACCAAGCCTTCGTCTGCTGATGATACTTTGATAAATTGGCCACAACTCGAAGTCTTGTCTCCTCTGTTAAATCTAGCGAAGCTTGTCTTTCTCCTTCAATCTCCGGTTCGGTGCTGCGAAGTGATCCTCCTTTGAGCTCCGTTGGAGTCATAGCTTCATCTCTGAATAGCAATCTGAATGGAGTGAAACCTGTGGACCTTGTTTGCGTAGTCCGAATGGACCATAAAATCTTCGGAAGTTCTTCGGTCCACAGTCCTTTTGCTAATCCTACTATCCTTCGATTTAGCCCTGACAAAATATTTCCATTGGCTCTTTCTACAGCTCCATTAGACTGAGGATGCCTCACTGCAGCAAAACATAACTGGATGCCTAGATCTTCGCAGAACTTTCTGAAAGGTTCTGCATCGAACTGTGTTCTATTATCAATTGTGAGTTGTCTAGGCACTCCGAACCGGCAAATGATACTTTTCCAAAAGAATTTCTGTACATTGTTCGAAGTGATAGCTGTTAAGGGTTCTGCTTCTACCCACTTGGAAAAATATTCAATAGCTACCACTGCGAACTTTAAATTTCCCTTAGCTACTGGAAAGGGACCAATCAAATCCATACCCCATCTGGCCATGGGCCATACCGGAGCAATAACTTGAAGAGCTGTTGGTGGGCGATGACTCCGTCGACCCATCCACTGACATCCTTGGCATGTGCGGACTAAGTTCTCCGCATCTGCTACTATCGTAGGCCAATAAAGCCCCTGGCGAAGTGTTTTTCCTGCCAAAGCTCGAGGGGCCAGATGGCTACCGCAAAGCCCTTCATGAATATCTCAAAGAATATCTTGGCCTTCGGTTTGGGATATACATCAGAGTAAAGGGGAACATACTCCGGCCTTGTATAAAATACCGTTGATTATTTGATAATTCCTGGCCCTGAGTTTCAATCTTGAAAACTGTGGCTCTTCAAACGAATTTGCTCCTCCTTGCAAAATTTCCATGATCGAATTTCTCCAATCTGTACTTGGAATGCAAAGAATCTCTGCGGAGGGAATTTGTGGCACCGAAGGTGTACTGAGCTCCTCATAAAAAGCCTCTTCTGGTATATCCATAGCTCCGGCTGCAGCTTTTGCTAAGATGTCCGCTTGCACATTTTCTGCTCTTGGTATACTCCGAATGGAAATACCCTTGAATTGTGCTTCGATCTTACGGATTTCTTCTAAGTACTTTGCAAGCTGTGGATGCCGAACTTGAAAACTTTTATCTACGTGCCCTGCTACTATTTGAGAATCTGTCTTTATAACAACTCTTGTAGCCCCTAGAGCACGTGCTTTTCGGAGTCCCAGTAAAATCCCTTCATACTCCGCTATATTATTGGTAGACTTAAAGTTGAGTCTTGCGGAGTACATTGCTCTTTGCCCTGAAGGCAAAATTAAAACTGCTCCAACACCTGCTCCGGATGCTTGGAAAGCCCCATCAGAAAAAACAGTCCAAATTCCTTCACTTGACTTCTCCGGAATCCACATTGCAGGGGGAGTCCATTCTGCTATGAAATCTGCTAAGACTTGCGATTTGATTGCTGTCCTTGCCAGAAAGGATATGCCGAAGGGTGCTAGTTCGACTGCCCACTTTCCAATTCTTCCAGTGGAGTCTTTACTTCGGAGCATATCTCCCAAAGGATACGAAGTTGGTACAATTACATTATGAGCCAAAAAATAATGTCTCAATTTCCTCGAAGCCATTATCAGAGCATAAGTGAACTTTTCGAGCTCGGAATACCTTGTCTTCGCTCCTGATAATGCTTCGGACACAAAATAAACTGGATTTTGTACCAACTTCCCATTGAAATCCATTTCTCTGACAAGGACTGCGCTGACAGCAGAGCCTGTAGCTGCAAGGTAAAGGAGTAGGGTTTCGTCCGCAGTAGGCACTGTGAGTGTAGCAAGATTACTGAGATACTCTTTAATATCTTCGAAGATTTTTGACACTCTGGTGTCCATGCAAAATCTTCGGACCCTTTCAATGCTTTAAAGATGGGCAAACTTCTCTCCGCAGACCTTGCTAAAAATCTGCTAAGTGCTGCCAGATGACCAGTCAGCTTTTGCACTTGCTTTAAATTTTCTGGAGGAGCCATCTTTGTAGCGCAGTTATCTGAGTAGGGCTAGCTTCAATCCCTCTGCTTGAAACTAAATACCCTAACATCTTCCCAGCCTTAGCTCTGAAGATACATTTCTCGGGGTTAAGATGAATCCCACATGCCCGAAGGCTATTAAATGTTTCTGCTAAGTCTAGGCTATGTTGGTGCTTTAAAGCACTCTTTATTACAATATCATCCATATAGACCTCTACATTGCGACCTAATTGATGACCCAGAGCCTTAGCAACTAACCTCGAAAAAGTAGCCCCGGCATTTCTTAAGCCAAAGGGCATTCTTACATAACAGAAGACTCCTGAGGGAGTTACGAAGCTTGTCTTGATTTCATCTTCGCGTTTCAACCATATTTGATGATAACCGGAGTACGCGTCAAGGAAGCTTAATAACTCCGTACCTGCAGTGGAGTCGACCAATTGATCAATTCGGGGCATGGGGTAGGGGTCACGAGGGCATGCTTTATTCAAGGATGTGAAATCAATGCACATGCGCCACTTCCCGGAGGATTTCTTCCTGACGAAGACTGGGTTGGCTAACCATTCTGTGTGAGCCACTTCTCTGATAATCCCAGCCTTCAGCAATTTTTCAACTTCGTCTTTGGCAAGAACAGCTCTTTCTGCAGACATTTTTCAGAGTCCTTGCTGAACAGGCCGGGCCTTCGGGTTTACAAGTAAACTGTGCTCAATAATATCCCGACTGACTCCGGTGATGTCTTCGTCAGACCAAGCAAAGACATCTAAATTCTCCTCAACTACTTTTTCCAAGGAGGTAGCAACTTCTGGAGGTAAATCTTTACCAAATTGAAATGAATATTCTTTACCATCTTTAACAATAACCTTCGTTGCAATCTCTCCTTCAGGACTTGGTCTTGGGAAGGATTTCTTCGAAGATTCGCTAGGAGCAGAAAAATTTTCTTGATTATCTTGCACACTATTCACTTGTCTTGGATCAAGAGGGGGGCCATGACCATACTCCGCTCTTCGGGCGATAGCTTGATCTCCGAAGATAGTGAGCACTCCCGCTTGTGTGGGCATCTTCATGCACAAGTAATTGTGGTGTGCCACAGCTCCGAACTGATTTAACATGCCTCTTCCGAAGATGACGTTGTAGGCATATGGAGCATCCACGACGTCGAAGATTACTTACTCTGTCCTGGCTAACAATCCTTCTCCGAAGGTAACTTCCAGGCCAATTTGGCTGAGTGCATCAAGCGGAGGTCTTGCGAAGCCTTGCAAAGGACGAGCCGCTGGAAGAAGGTGCTTTCTGGAGATGCATAATTGATCGAAGGCTTGAACAAAAATAATGTCTGCCGAACTCCCTCCGTCAATTAGCACTCTTCGAACCTCAGTTCCTGCAATGTCGGCAGTAATGACAAGTGGGTCTGCATGTGTAAATTTAATGCCAGCTGCATCCTCTGCAGAAAAATATATTGGCACATGGGACCATTCAGGCATAGCAGCTGCAGACGACGAAGTTCCAATGTGCCCCACTTCTCTGACATACTCTCTTCTCTGCCTTTTTGACATGCTTCCGAGAGTACCTCCTCCGGAGATAGGGAGGACTACTCTTTTTCCTCGGTCTTGCCCCTCTTCTTGCTTCAGGGGTGGCATAATATTGACCACCGGAGGGCGTCTTGCAGCTTCGAAGTTTTCTATCCGCGCCACAGCCTGGACAGGCTCCGGACGCACTTTAGCTGGAACTCGGTCAGTAGTACCTCGACCCAAAGTTCTCTCTAGATATTCTCCTCTCAGGGCAAGTATAGCTTTGCACGCATCAGTTGCGTGACTTCGGTTTTCACCATGAATACAACAGAAAAGGGTCTGGCCCTTGCCAACCGGTTTCCCTGGCGGCCTCCAGCCGCTGGCCTTGTTTCCCGAAGGTTGCGGAGCTCTTTGGGCAAACTTCTGCGGGGGTGCAATGTTCAGAACTTCTGAACGAGGATGCTTTTGCCCCCTTCTCCTATCATGCTGAACTTCGAAGACGGGTTCCTGCGGCTGTGCCGAAGTTTTCACTTCCAATTTTACTTCCTGTAGTATGGACGGAGTAGCTGCAGTTCTCCGAAGCCAGCCCTCTTCTGACCTTGCATATTCTTCAAAATAGGACATCAGCTGAGAAACAGAAGATATGCTTTTCCGGTGAAGTTTATCAAGGAGGCCTGGATGAATGACTCCTTCCCGAGCTGCGTCAACTACTGAAGACGTAGTTAACCCTCGGATCTGCGACTTCGTATGAGCGAAGCGCTTGAAGTATTGTCTTAAGGTTTCTCCAGGGAGCTGCTTCACCTAGAAAAGACTTCCCGTCGACATTGGAGGCACGAAGGTGCCCTAGAAGTTACTCACGAATTTTTTCTTCAATTGTCCCCATGAACTGATTGATCCTAGTTTTAAATACCAGAACCATCGCAAAGCTACTCCTTGAAGAGCTAGGGGGAAACATTTTGCCATGGTGTCCCGCACTCCTCCACTGGCTTCAATCGCCAAAGCATAAGATCGGACAAATTCTCCAGGATCTTCATCTCTGGCATACTTGCAAAGCTTCGAAGTCTTAAACTTCGGGTCGAAGCGAACTTTTTGCAGTTCAGGATGCAGCGGAGACTCGGTATCAAAGGAGGCATTCTCCGGGGCTTCAGGATAGATAGGTTCGTCATCTTCGGGCACTTCAGGAATAACTGGGATGGCTTGAGAGCGAAGCCTATTTGCACCTTCTTGCCGCCATCTCGCTACTTTAGCTTGGAGACTGGCCATTTGAGCGGCCATATCACCAAGATTGTCTTCATCTCCTCTAGAAGGATCTTCCGGGTCTTGAGAACTGTAAGGATCAGTTCGGAGTGGAACTTGAGGTGGAAGAGGAACTCCGGGTGGCCGAAGTATAGATGGAGTTGGCGGAGGAACTCTGTATGCTCGAGGAATGGGAATCCCTTCTGGAGTTTGAGGTGGAGGAAACGTCGAAGGTCCTCCGACCTCAACTGTGTCTAGAGATATCACTCCGGAGGTCCGAGGGGACCTCCGAACAGGGTTACCAGTTGCGCTCCGCTTAGGAGGCATGGTGTAAGAAGTTGGTAGAGAACGAAGTTTCTTGGACTAAGTTCCCCACGGATGGCGCCAACTGTTGGCGTAAAAGATTACGCTAACAGGTTTCTGAAGATTAGAAACTAACAAACGAAGTGTTTGCGAAGGAAACTATTCCAAGCCTCCGAAAGGATAATAACTTAGAATAGTTCGAAAGTGTGTATTGAATAACTTGTATTCGGTCTTCATTACACGGTAAAACGGGGGGTATTTATAGGCCCAAACATTAAGGAAAATACCTTTTTACCCCTCTATTACAACCGACATAGTGGAAACTATTCGGTACTCTTAATAGGGCTAAAATGGTAAAAGACTAATCTAGTTAGAAAGAAGATAAGTCTTCCATCTTAGCTGGCAAAGAGGTTCCTGGAAGAGTCTATGTTCGAAGATGTACTCCGAACTAGAGCCCGTCATCATACTTCGAACTTGACTGGATGCATCTCCGAAATTATATATCGGACATCTTCATCTTAATCACCAGTCTTTATCTTGTTGCTACGATAATCTTGAAGATGGAATATTTTCCCCCAACAGCCATCACTTCGAAAGAAAGTGTCGAGGCGCCTATTCACCCCCTCTAGTCGCCATTCCGATCCCACAGCCGATGAATGCCTCCTAGGTGGAGATGAAACATAGCGTGGAAACCAAGATAACATATCCGCTTATACTCCGATAGAAAGTAAACTTAGCATGTTAAATAACATATTCATATCATTAAATCACCATAACTGCAAGATCGAACCCAACCGAGACAGTCGCTAATCACGATAAATTAATAACACTTTAACGCATTGGGCATACTTTATTTAGATGAATGGTACATAGCATGAACAGGATACAATAGATTAAGATGTCAAACTTAACCGATGAAGCCTTAAACTATGACTCCTAATTCACATCAATCTAAGAGATCAAAACTAATGCAGCCTTAGACCTAGCAAAATATACCAAGATAAACCCAGTGATCACACCGATCAGGCCGATACCTCAATAGATCAATATGATGCAGCCTCAAAGAACAAACCTTAATTGATGTGACCGTCGGGGTGGCGGTACTCACCTCTTTACCAGAGATCAAGATGATGCAGACCGGTTCCAAGTGCCAAGTCCCACCAAGATTAACCTTAGGAATCCAAGGGTGGCGATGTGCTAAAAGTAGTAGTTTGTTGTGGTTGATTGTGTGTCTAAACCTAGCTAATTAGATACCTATTTATATTCCGGAGATTTGTCGTCCAAGTAATCTACCTAGTAACCGATTCTGGATCATCTTTATCTTCTCTCTCCTTTATCGGCTCCTACACGTCCGGTTATATTATAACCGTGGGGTCAAAATAGGCGACTAGAGGGGGGTGAATAGGCGCCTCAACAAATTCTCGCGAATCGATGGCCTGTTCAGATTACCCAACGCACCTTTAAAAGATTGCAGAATCAAAATTAATGAACACAGGACAAATCCAGAACAAGAATCAACTCAATTTGAACTTTCCTTCTAGATCAGAGTTTAAAATGCCGAGATATCTAGATTGGAGTTTGAAACACCGATAGCACCTTCTTGTCAGTAAATGATTTGACGATATAGAGCTGTCGGCAAATGAAACTCCGACATTGTTCAGAAACATAATAACATAATTCAAATTATTTCAGTTCAGATCATTTAAAGGTATAGCAAGAAGATCAAAGTGAAATATTCAGCTAACACATGACTTGATTGATTATACTATGTTCTAGAACAATTTGAAGTAAATTCAATTCACAAAGATCACAAAGTAACAACTGATCAAAAGAGGACAGCTGAAAGATTAGCTTTGATATTTGAATTGAAACCACGTTGACTGACAGGAGGTAATAAAGAGGATCTAAATTAACACTTCAGAAGTAATTAAGGCACATATGCTTAATAATAGATGATGATCAGAAAAGACACCAGGAGACTAAAGATTAAACCTATGCAGAATTGATCAGAGAGATTTCAAAAATGTTTTACTGTTGTGGTCCCATATATATGCAGTAAACACACTCCAGTAGAAACTCAGAGCAAAAAAAACAATGCACAGTAGTTCTTCAAAAAGCTATAACACAAAATTTCAGATCAAATTTTCTGGTACTTGGATAATGAATAGAACCAGTAAACAATTCATGCCTGGCTACTGGCAATGAACTGAGGCAACAATTGTAAACTACATCAGAAATCAGTGAAAAAACCTGATAACAATCTCCCTCAAAAAATCAGCTACTGTAGCAGTACATGTGGTGTCTCTCTGTTGAAGATACAACAAGGCAATGTTGTCTTTAGTGGCTACACCGACGAAGGCAAGAAAAATGTTGTGCTAATCAAATATAGCAACGGCAGAAGATCCTAGCAACACTGAACCTGGCGTTGTGCTGTTGTAGCCGATCTGAGAAGAACACGGCAAAATACACGGGAAACTGACCAGAGGCAAAATGAACAGAGCTGGCGGCTGAAATGATAAAAGACTTCAGAAGTTTCTAGACTCTCCAAGATCCCAATGACTTCTTAAAATGTCCAGCCAAAAGTGTTGCTCAAATCAAAAGTGAAGGAACCAGCACAAATTTCCTTCTCAAAATTTCGGATACACAGTACCGGTTCTAGGCTTTGATATGAAGTTTTGGCACATGTTTCTTGCAGTGATAGCTACAGTTCTTCACATTGCAACTGAAACTTGCTGCTTTTGTTCTTGGCGAGGAACTATGGTACTGTAGAGCATCCGGCAACATGTGTTGATGCAGAAGAACAGTAAACCTTCACAGCACAAAAGGCATGCCAAAAAAACCAAAGATGTACAGCCGAATCAAAGAGGAGTAACAGAATTTTCTAGGACCAACTTTCAGCCTTCAAGGTTTTCAGCAAAAGACCACCTTCTAGATTTTTTTTGCACATTGATGAACAAAAAAACTCGATGAAGAAGTTGTCAAAAACTTTTGCAGATTTCAAAAATGGAATCCTGGAATCAGGAACACCAAAAGTTATGAAGAACTCAGATGAAGCAAATGATCCAAAATCAGTATAAAAAGGCATTCAAATAGGGACTTCGAAAGATGAACAGTGAAACTCAGTAAATAGCGCTACTCACTTGGATTCAGCGACAAAAGCCACAGCGAAAAATTAAAATCACTATAGCAGATTGAAAAATGAAATTCTGGATATGATGCCCACAAAGTTTTCAGCCAAAAAGTTCTCTCAAATGACAGCCACATGTTGACCTAATCCCCTAGGCATGGGGTCCTTTATATAGTCAAGGCCATTAAGGTATTCCCCAAAATACCATTAGGGTTTAGTGACTATGTATTTACCCTCATGTATTTTCAGAATTAATAATTCTGAAAATACACAAAAATATACCCCTAGTTTATTACATCATTGACCCTATTTTTTAATATTTTTTCATAATTAAAAATTCTGAAAAATACTAAAAGATTACACTTAATCTAGACTACTAAACACAAAAATAAACTCCTATTTATTGGAATTTAAAAACACTTTATAATACAATAGTTTTCAGTTGAACCCGACAAAGCCTTTCCGATCACCGACATGTGACACCAATCCGTGAACTCAACTATCAGCAAGTCTCTCCCGCTCTCGATGACCTCAAGCCGCCTGATCACTTGCACTGGCCTCCCTTTCACTGACTTGGTTGACACGTTATCTCGATCATCCGTTCATCCATGTTTTGCTCTATCTCCACGTGCACTCCTGAAATCATCCCCAACTTCACCCGACCTCCTTGATCCTTTGGCATCAAGCTCCCCGCTTGACCCTTGATCACCTGCCATTGACAGTTGGCTAGCATCTCCACCCTGCACACATGAGACAAGCCAAAGAAAGAAATGTGATGCACACTGGTCCCCTCGGCACACAATCTCCACTTACACATTGATTCCATCGATGCAGTCAAACCACCACTCACTCATCACTCCAGATCGAGCAAACTTGTCAATCACTCATCATCAAGATAAAAACCACAGTGCAACCCCACTTGGTTTCATAATCTCCCCTTTGATGAGTGCATTGACAACTCCTAAAAGAAACATGATGAAGGTTTCAAGTTCAGCGCACAAGTGACCATAAAAACTCATAAAATAGCCAAAACATGTCACTTGATAAAAGATCTCCCCGATCTTCCCCTTTGGCAAAAAAACTCATGTAAAACATTCTCCCCACCTTTAGGAAAATCATCATGTAAGCCATTACTCCCCCTTTGGCAATGCAAGCATCAAGGTGATTGTTGTAGCAATTGTGTTAGCTACAGCACAGGTTTTGTATGTGTGTATATGATGTGTAGAATGAACCTCGATGGGTTCTCTCAGAGGGAAAAGGGTTTTATACTGGTTCGGACCTCCCCTAGGGGATAATAGCCCTACGTCCAGTTTGTGGTGGATTTGGCATGGTATGCCTTGGTGTGGAGAAAAGAACTCCAGGGTCTCATGGCCCCTTGGAGCGTGTGTCATGTTACAAGGGCTTGGCCCTGCTTTTATAGGCACGCAGGCCAATGGAAAGGACCGAGATGCCCTCTATGAGCCCTAGGCTCATAGGGGCAAAGAGGGGAAAGGAAGCTAGCTACGGTACAAAAGTGCTTTACAGCTTTACAGACGTGTCAGGCACGTCACATCTTGACCAGCTAGACGACAAACTATGGGCAGAGGGGCCCCTGGTATGACTTCTATACTATAGCGGGGCGTAAATATCTTCTGGGTTCGGAGTAGGGCCGGAGCTCCGAACCAGGGCTCCGAACCAGGGCTCCGAACGAGGGCTATGAACTGGGGCCTCCGAACTGGGGCCTCCGAACTGGGGTCCTCCGAACAGGGCCCTCCGAACTGGGGCCCTCCGAACTGGGGCCCTCCGAACCAGGGCCTCCGAACTGGGGGCCTCTGAACCGGGGCCCTCCGAACTGGGGCTCTCCGAACCGGGGCTCTCCGAACTGGGGCCCTCCGAACTGGGGGCCTCCGCTCCGAACCGGGCCCTCCGAACCAGGGCCCCCGAACTGGGGGCCTCCGAACTGGAGCCTTGGCTTTCAACCAGCTGGAGAGGGTCCGGAGATTAGCTCTGAGGAGCTCCGAAGGGAGCTCGAAGGCTAACCCCGAACAAAGCTCGAAGGCTAACCCCAAAGAAGGCCCGGAGGCAGGCTTCGAAGTTAGCCTGAGACAGCTTCGGGTGGTCTTCAAGGAATCTTGAGGGCTTCGCTCTGGAGGGCTCCGAAGGACCTCGCTCCAGAGGACTTCCACGGAGCTTGGGGGCTTCGCCCCGGCAGGCTCCGAAGGGAGCTTGAAGGCTATCAGAGGCTGACGTCATTTGGCCCCTATTCAAGGGAAACCTATTCCCCCAACAGTGATAAAAATGATGCAAAGAGAGGTGTGAGGGTAGAGTGTAAATGCAATCTTCTGAAACATGAGCAACTCCAATTACAGTACAAACAAGCATTTGCCTTGAATTTGGTCTAAATGTATTGTATGACAAACTCAGATGAATACAATCCAAGTAACAGCATGAGCAAGCATTTTCAAGGTTTAGCAAATAAAAGCATCACTACTCGGACTAGCATACTAGACATGGCAATGCATGAGGTGCAAAAGCTAACAAATACTAACCAGATAAGCATATCCCACTACAAGGAGCTTCAGTAAACTTGATATGCAATAAATTCAAGCTTTATAATATTTTTTATTTTTCATTCTGGTGCCAGGGGTTATTTGCATGTCAACCTTATGCTAACCGACCAAGCTAAGCCTAGGTTGAAACCATCAGAAGCTTAAAGCAATGGTCATGGTATACACTTCAATGTCCCAGTTCAAACCAAAGTGATATGATAAGTAGTCCAGAACAAAGTAGTGCGACAAAGCAAACCCACCTAGATCTTTTCAATTTCAGCACAAAATAGCATGCATATCAATCATTTTCATTTTTTATATTTTTTTTTAATTTTCAGCACAATATTTTTGAAATGATCAAGTTGCGTATTAGCATACAGGAGAAAAGGACCCAGCTACCAGGTATGTAAAAGATAGCAAATGCACTCAACCTATTCATGCTAGTTTCTAGACTAAGAGTGATCATTTTCAAATTTTCACAAATAAAATCCATGCTCATAACAGATATCAGATGTATTCAAGCAAATATAATCAACAATATTAAAGAAAATACTCCAAAGGCATAATAAAGCATGTACTTGTAAAAGCAATCAATCATATGATAGAAGCTTATGCAATGATACACAACTCCCCCTCACAACATGCTAGAAAATCTCGAGTGCTCAGTGCTAGGGTGAGTGAAAAACTATTTAGGAATCTAGCATTGTAAAACTCGAGAGCTAGGCAAAATAGTAGACTGTTTATGCACAGGGTATGAATCATAATAAAAAGTGTGCGGACTACCTACAAAGCACGAACCTGTAAAACGACGAGGTCTCCTAATCTGTACAGAATCAAAACTTCTTGCATGCGGTCTAGCACCATATGAAGCATGGTGTACACCACGATGGGCAAAATCTCTCATGTGATCATGGGAAGCGTCAAAATCAGAATAAGAGTGAAAAACAGACTCATGCATACCTAAAGATGGGTAATGCATGTCCTGAAAGCTCATCGCATGAGAACATCGTTCATCCTTGATACGACGAAAGCAAAACCCAACCAAGTGACCCACCCGCTGACAATAAGAACAATGATACACTCTCTTGGGGTATAAGTATGGGTCTCAGGCGCAAATCTCACAGTTTTCTTGGGTTTTTGCTGAGGAGTTTCTTTTGGTGGAGGTAGGGATTTCTTAGTAGGTTGAGTAGGATTCTTGACTTTTTGTGTCGTGTCTAACTGGGCTCTTTCTTTCTCAAGAGTAGTGGGTGGAGTGAACATAGTTTCGCTGGAAGTGTTTGGAGTGGTTCTCTCATAGTCCAAGCCTAGAGCTAACCCTGCCCTGCCAGCACACATTTTTGTTTTAGCAAAAAAAATACATCCTACCCTTTCCTTCAATGCATTTTTCCACCACGGAGAGAAGATAATCATTTTCGCATTTTAATTTTTTGACTTACTCTCTAGAAAAGTTGAGTTAGTCCTTAAGGGTGATGCAGGTGGGACAAGCCGGCTGCACATCCTTATAACACTCAGGACTCTCCAATCTAGCCTTAAGTTCATCAACATGCTTATTTCTCAAATAGTGACTTCGAAAGATTAACAGTGAAACTTAGCAAATAGCGCTACTCACCTAGATTCTGCGACAAAAGCCATAGTGCATGATGATGAACAGAGGAGACAAATTAAACTTACTGTAGCAGATTGAAAAAAGGAATTCTGGATATGATGCCCTCAAAGTTTTCAGCCAAAAAGTTCTCTCAAATGATAGCCACATGTTCACCTAATCCCCTAGGCATGGGGTCCTTTATATAGGCAATCCCATCAATATATTCCCCAAAATGCCATTAGGGTTTAATGACCATATATTTACCTAAATACCCTTATGTATTTTCAGAATTAATAATTCTGAAAATACACAAAAGTATACCCCTAATTTATTTCATCATTGAACCTATTATTTTAATATTTTTTCATAATTAAAAATTCCGAAAAATACTAAAAAATTATACATAATCTAGACTACTAAAAAGAAAAATAAACTCCTAATTTTTGTAATTTAAAACACTTTATGATACAATGGTTTTCAGATGAAACCGATAAAGCCTTCCTGATCGCCGACACGTGACATCAATCCGCGAACTCGACTACCAGCAAGTCTCTCCCGCTCTCGATCCCATCGAGCTGCCTGATCACTTGTAGTGGCCTCCCTTTCACTGACTTGGTCGACACGCTGTCTCGATCATCCGTACGTACATGTCTTGCACTATCTCCACGAGCACTCCTGAGATCATCCCCAACTTCACCCGGCCTCCTTGATCCTCTGGCATCAAGCTCCCCGTCTAACCCTTGATCACATATCATTGACAGTTTGCTAGCATCTCTACTGATGAGGACATCCCTATCAATGATACAACCATACATGAATACAAAGATCCAATTATTCGAGTTCGAGCACGATGATTAAATCTCCGGGTCAACTCGTTTCTAAGTATATTAGTATATTATCTTAGGAATAAATTACTACCTAATATTATTATTATTATTGTTAGGAACCATGGAGATGATGAAAATAACTTGGAGATAAACAAAGAGTTGGGGAAAAATCAGGAAGGATGTCCAAACCAATTTGAGAGTCCAATCCAACTACAATTCGTGTCAAACTCGAATTCCAGGAGCAGTGCGCACTAAAATCATCGCCCAGGCCGCATACGAACTTCGTTTTTGATGTTCTACCCAGCCACAGAAAGATAACTTCAGAACCTTTCCAATACGACCACTTTCATCTCAAAATTCATTTTAGATCAATGGGAATCGTCAAAACAATATAGAGTCACGAATCTATCAGCATGCTGTTTTCTGCGTTATAGGCCCTTTGGGTCGTGTATGCAATTGAGGCCATTAGGGGTGCATCCCAAACTACTATATAAGGTGTTTCTACAACCATATAGGGTTTTGGGGTTTAGTTTACATGTTGCTTTAATAGGCGCCGCTTCGCCGGATTTGTAAGTGAACCCCAATTCACAGATTCCAATAGAATTTTCAGTTCGATTGTGTTTTATGTGTTCTTGCTTGTGTTCTTCGATTCGCAGGAAAGAATTAGCTTTCTTGGTGAGGTCGATTAGGTTATGCTTAGTTCATAACCAACGGAGTAGTGGTGTAGTGATTGCAAGGGCCGATCTCATAAATCGGAAGCCGGATCGTCAACGTTGAGTTCTTCACAAATCGTTGTTTATCCCCCACCTGACGGAAGATCGGGCACCCCCTCCTCCATCAAGTAGTATCAGAACATCACCAGTTTGGATAGGATCATGATTGTGAGAAAACAAGTTAAGGTGCATGTTTTCTATGTTATATTTAATTTTTATATATTTAAAGCTCAGATGCTACACCATGAGATGCGTTCATTTTCAATTTCAGAAATACTTTCTTGTATCAATAGAAGAGATGCATGCATATGGAACTCTTGTGTTATCATGGAAGTTGATTGGGGACCAATAGACATTGAGTCGAGGACAACTCCAAATCCAGAAGGGGAGGATGATGAGGACATCCCTACCAATGATACAACCATACATGAATACAAATATCCAATTATTTGAGTTCGAGCACAACGATTAAACCTCTAGGTCAACTCGTTTCTAAGTATCTTAGTATATTATCTTGGGAATAAATTACTACCTATTATTATTATTGTTAGGAACCATGGGGATGATGAAAATTACTTGGACATAAACAAAGAGTTGGAGAAGAACCAGGAAGGATGTCCAAGCCAATTTGAGAGTCCAATCCAACTACAATTCGTGTCCAAGTCGGATTCCAAGAGCAATGTGCACCAAAATCATCGTCCAGGCCGCATACGGACTCCGTTTTTGACGTTCCACCCAGCCACGGAAAGATAATTTCAGAACCTTTCCAATACCACCGGTTGCATCTAGAGTTTTTGGTTTTAGTTTACACGTTGCTTTGATAGACGCCGATTTGCCGGATTTGTAAGTGAACCCCAATTCGCAAAGTCCAAAAGAATTTTTAGTTCGATTGTGTTTTCTGCGTTCTTGCTTGTGTTCTTCGATTTGAAGGCAAGCATTAGCCTTCTTGGCGAGGTCAATCAGGCTGTGCTTGGTTGATAACCAATAGAGCAGTGGTGTAGCGATTGCAAGGGCCGATCTCGCTGATCGGAAGCCAGATCGTCAACGTCGAGTTCTCCACAAATCTTTGTTTATCCCCCACCTGACGAAAGATCGGGCACCCCCTCCTCCATCAAGTGGTATCAGAGCTTGGTTTACCGTCGGATTCGTGTATCTTAGATTAGATTGATTTCATATTTATCCCATAGTTGACAAAAAAGGCAACAAAAAATTTATAGTCGTAGGTTTTCCCTAATCCAAGACCATCCCTAGCCTTTGCACGTTTTGATTTCAGAGTCCATAGTATTGAGTTTGTGTCCTTAGTCATGTCCAGTTGCTGGTTAGTTTTGTGATCACTTTTCTAAATCCCTTATACTAGACACCACCCATAAATCCCCTTTGATTTGCAATTCGCGTCCGAACTAGAACCTCAAAACCCTAATTCAGATTGTCTTTGATAAAGCAGTCATATCTTTTGCAAACGGACTCCGAATAATGCAAATAAATACATTTTTGAAATCTACAGAAAATTAGATCTAAGTTTTCCTAGTTATCTAGGTTTGCCTATTTTAGTTTTTTCAAATTTGGCCGGAAAGATCGAGTTTTCTAGCCCCGAAGTTTCTTGTGCAGATTTTTCAGCTCATCTTTATTTACCTACATAGCACTTATTTGCAACAAAATTGTATCACATCTTATTGGTTTGTCTTCTTTGTGCTCCTAATCACAAAAAAATAAGTGTAAAAAAGTTTTAAAAAAGATTTCAAAAAATGAGTTAAAAAATATCGAAAAAGAGAAAAATATCAAAAAAAGGAGCACTTAGGACAAGTTTGAAAGAAATTAGTGTTGTGTGGTGCTATTTTTGGTACTGTTTTGTGCTGATTTTGTCAATACATAAGTCATCCTTTGAGCCTCAACCACTCTCTCATATAAGCCTTGTTGTCAAAAGGATCACATTCAGACCAGCAATTAGTACAAGTACTTTCGACACTTATTTAATATTACTATCTGTTATTGAATCGTGTTCCACCATGTAGATTACTTTTGTTTAGCCGCCTAGATTCCACATATATACTTCTGATCGGTACAACTTGAGTCTTTGCAATCGTATCTCTTTGGAAGTCACCAACTAGTCAAGAATTGTTCCACGACCAAGATTGTTCCATCCACTGCCCTGCGATGGTAAGAACCATGTAAGATTGTGGTAAGACGATTTAGTGTGAGCGAGAGCACCTTCCACTACCTAATAGTTGATAGGGCTAATATTTTTCCTAGTGTTTTTCGTTTTTACTAACCATGGCAGGTATGAGAGGTACGACAAATCATAATCATGGTAACAATGTTTATTCTATCAAAAGTAAGTTTACCATTCCATCTTTTTATGGTGAATATGATGCTGAAGAATATCTAGATTGGGAGATGACCGTAGAGCGTAAATTAAACATATATCTAGTTCCTGAACAACAGAGAGTTAAACAAGCAACTGGTATATTTAAAAATCGTGCTTTAATCTAGTGGGAAGATATAAGTGAACTTCAATTACAATCTGATACATGGGATCATTTAAAAAGAGCTATGCGTATTAAATTTGTCTCTCCTTCTTATCATCATTAATTGTGTAAGAAACTACAATGCTTAGTTCAAGGTAACATGTCTGTGAGAGAGTGACCCGTTGTGGTGTTGTGGAGCACTCGGAGGATACGATGTGGCGCTTCTATGATGGATTGAGGTATGAGATTCAAGATATCGTTTATTATAAAGAATTTAATTCTCTGAGTCGTTTGTTCCATCTTACCATCATTGCAGAGAAAGAATTGCAGGAACGACAATACAAGGCAAGAGACTCCTATCCACCACGAGTGACGAGCACACCGGCACTAACCAAGCCTTTCTGTTCTTCAAGTGTTCGTCATGCACCTACACATGTACCTGCACCAACATCAGCAAGCATATGGCCTTCCATCTCTACACGAGTTGAGGTGTCAGGTAAAAAGTCCTTACAGGTACCCATTGAGGTTTCTTTATCAACTGAAATAATAGAACACCCTTTGCAATTTTATAATGATGCACTTCACCATGATAGGTCTAATAACTATACTGTTGTGCATGAGGATGTCAAATCTACTTTGTTACTTTCAACTTCTGATGAAATTGTTAAAGATGATATCGAGATGACAACTAATGAGAGCAAACAACTTGTTATTAGATCTGAAATCCAGCATGAAATCAAATTAAAAGATTCTTCTATCCTTGCACATAAAACTGATCAAACTAAAATTCATAGTCAAGATGTGTGCTATGTTGTGATTTGTGAAACTACTTATTCTCTTACTAATATAGTTTATACTTTGCCCCTAGTTATCACTAAGTATTTATCTCATATTGATCTACATAAGTGTAAATTTGATATGCCTCCCGAGGTTTTATCTTCTGTTGAGTTACATAACTATAAACTTGTCTTGCCTCCCAAGTTTTGGGATAGTTTCACATTTAACATTGCAGAATTGAAACCAACCATGGGAGCAAAAGATGAGTATGAGTCGAGGACGACTCTATTTCAAGAGGAGGAGAATGATGAGAACATCACCAGTTGGGATAGGATCATGATTGTGAGGAAACAAGTTAAGGTGCATGTTTTCTATGTTATATTTACTTTTTTTATATTTTAAGCTCAGATGCTACACCATGAGATACATTCATTTTCAATTTCAGAAATACTTTCTTGGATCAATAGAAGACATGCATGTATATGGAACTCTTGAATTATCATGGAAGTTGATTGGGGACTAATAGACATTGAGTCGAGGATGACTCCAAATCTAGAAGGGGAGGATGATGAGGACATATCTACCAATGATACAACCATACATGAATATGAAGATCCAATTATTCGAGTTTGAGCACGACGATTAAATCTCCAGGTCAACTCGTTTCTAAGTATCTTAGTATATTATCTTGGGAATAAATTACTACCTATTATTATTATTGTTGTTAGGAACCATGGAGATGATGAAAATCACCTGGAGATAAACAAAGAGTTGGAGAAAAACCAGGAAGGACGTCCAAGCCAATTTGAGAGTACACTCCAACTACAATTCGTGTCCAACTCAGATTCCGGGAGAAGTATGCACTAAAATCATCGCCCGGGCCGCATACGGACTCCGTTTTTGACGTGCCACCTAGCCACGGAAAGATAAATTACTAACCTTTCCAATACCACCAGTTTCATCTCAAAATTCCTTCTATATCAACGGGAATCGTCAAAACAAGATAGAGTCCTGAATATGTCAGCATGATGTTTTCTGCCTTATTGGGCCTTTGGGTCATGTATCCAGTTGAGCCCATTAGGGGTGCATCCCAAACTACTATATAAGGTATTTCTACAACCATATAAGGTTTTTGGGTTTAGTTTACACGTTGCTTTGATAGCCACCGCTTCGCCAGATTTGTAAGTGAACTCCAATTCGCATATTCTAATAGAATTTTCAGTTCGGTTGTGTTTTCTGTGTTCATGCTTGTGTTCTTCTATTCGTAGGCAAGGATTAGCCTTCTTGGTGAGGTCAATCAGGTTGTGCTTGGTTGATAACCAACAGAGCAGTGGTGTAGCAATTGCAAGGGCCAATCTCGTGGATCGGAAGCCGGATCGTCAACGTCAAGTTCTCCACAAATCATTGTTTATCCCCCACCTGACGAAAGATCGGGCACCCCCTCCTCCATCATCCACCCTGCACACATGATACAAGCCAAAACAAGAAACGCAACGCACACCGATCTCCTCAGCACACAATCTCCACTTACACATCGATTCCATCGATGTAGTCAAACCACCACTCACTCATCACTCCAGATCGAACAAACTTGTCAATCACTCATCACCAAGATAAAAACCACAGTGCAACCCCACTTGGTTTCATAATAACAATATGGACGAGCTTCCTTGACCACCTTTGACCGGGCCACTCTTTGACTTCTGTTGACCATGTGGCATCCTTGGTGAGCCTGGGCTCTACTAAATCTTGGTGTCAACACATGCCCCTCAGTTTTAGAGCATAAAATGGCTTCTAATGCTTCAAAATTACCAGCCATTATTATCCCTTGCCATCATGTCTTTTTAAATGTCTATCAACGACGTCTTTTCACACTCATTAATTGTAGCCGAAACCTTTCATATTCTAGTACTTTGTATAATTTTGCCCTGGGTCCCGGCTCTATATAACTTTTTCCTCATCCTTTTTCCTTCTTCTTCCTCTGCCATTCACAACTGCGATGAGTGTCACCTGATCTGACGCATCTACTTTTATTTGTGGTGGTGTCAGACTAGGCTTCATTCCTCATGGTTTTCTATTGTTGCTCTTTAAGCCAAAGATTTGGTTCCTCTAATCCTGGGCCTACAAAGATCTCGGCATTTCTAAAATTGTACTCATGATTACCTTTTCCGATGGGATCGGTTTGACCCAGCTATCGATGAGTCCTCTTTTGCTTTATAAGTACCCTGATCACTCCACATTTCTTCTTCACGCTTTCTATTCACTGCTCGCTTTAGCCCTCGAGCTCACCGCCATCTGCTTCCAGTACTACTCGCGATCGCCGCCATTCATCATCTTCTTCACCGACCCCACACGCCAGTGACACTAGCGATGGTGACCATCAACGTGATCCCCGAGGTAAGTCTTTGGCATTCTCCTCTTCCCATTGGTCTTTGGTTATTCTTGGTTCATCCACTGCTTTTATTCACTATTCCCTTTTCCTTATAATTTCATTTTCATTTTTGCTTTCTTCCTGTAGAGCCCGCGGAACCATATTTCGATCCCCATCGCCGGCCACGCAACCCATCACTTCTTAAGTCAAATGGGTAACCCCGACCCATCGACATCATAAACGCGGAGACCAATCGGATCCCATTTAAGTGTTCTTCCATGCTTATTTCCGATTGGCACCGTAGTTTCAGTGCCTTTCCTTCCCCACTTCCTGGTTGGAGCGATTGGTGCCTTAGGGAATCGGTCGTTAACCGCCCGTCTTGGGAGGAAATCATCATCGGCCACTGTATCAGACTTCCTCTCAACGAACCTTACAAGAATGAGTTGTTTCTCGCTGTCGCTTGCTACTTCTAGTCTGATACCCTTAATGATTTTGTTTTTGAGCATGGTCTGATGAGTCCAACTTTACTAGATGTCCTCACCTTGACATCATCTCCCCTTGCAACCCTCTTTCTTTTTGCTCTAAGCCAACCCATCACCTTGGTGTAAAATCCAATAGTGGTTGGGGTAAATACATCATGAAGCACAACAAGAAGACTAGCCCCGTCAAAACTGAGGAACACGTAGCCTTCCTCAAACTTTGGCTCGAGAGGTTTGTGTTCTATGCGTCCACTCTGGGTTAAACTACCCATCTCCAGTTCCTGGCTAGCAGCTTGCTGCCAAGAAGAAAATCCCCATTGGCCGATACCTCCTTGGCACCACCTATCACCTTCTCCATTAGGTATCGGTTAGGCTATCGGCCGGTGAACTTGTCGGCCACTTCAGCGGTCCCTGGTGGTTCCTGTAGCTCTGGCTCAACATCTACACCGCCTAAGTGACCGGTGACACCCCCCTTGCATTGATGAAATTCCCCTTCGATTACCCTGAATCGGCCGATCCATCCTACTATCAGTGTTCCTCTCTAGGCGAGGCGGTCGCCTGTCTATCTACTTTCTGGATGTCTCCTGACTCCTTGAGCTCGAGCTTCACCTCATTTTATTGTGGCTTTCGGGATGAGAGGACTGTTTGGTTGCCTATGAGTCCCTGTCCGAGTATGAATACCCTAGTGGGTTCCTCCTGGCTGATGTATGTCGGAATGGGGAATCCACAAAAATCTTCAAAACCTTGATCACTCCCTGCCTTCTTCCCGTCAATTTCACTTCCCACAGAGCCTCCTATGAGTTCTACCATCCAACTGTCTGCTCGCAGCAGTTAGGATTCAACCAACTGCCTCCTTACTTATTATTCATCGGCCAAATCCAAGTTCGTGGGGAAGTCACAGATAACAACCAGTTATCCTGGGTGGCCGACCAAGTGCCTTATGGTGATCTTGCCCCTTGGTCGTCCTGCACCATCAGCTCTGTCTGCTTCATCAAGTGGTGGGGCGAGTGGGCGTTGCACTTGTTCAATCGGCACTCGAGGACGTACTACAAGTGCCTGCATCCCGGCTACGTCGATGAATTCTCATCGGTAAACACATATAACTTAACCCTTTGTTCATTTTCCTTGCTACTTTGTCCCTTAATTATTCTTGTATCGTGCAGGAGGACGGTGTGGACGCTCCACCGGTGAATCTTGTGCTACAATTGGTCACTAGAACCTTGGGTAACGGTCCCCTACCCCACTGGAATTGCTCTTCAAGAAGCGAGTCAAGGCCCCGGCACGCAAGCGCAAGGCATCGGATGCGGGAACACGTCGATCCACTATAGCCCGATTCGGCTAGGTATCTTTTTGGCTTGTCTTTATTGTGACTAGTGAATCTTCATCCTCTTATTGTAAAATGCATCTTATTTTTCACTTCAGTCGATGCCACCTACTCCTCTGGCTAAGCAAGCTACGGCCGCCACCGATGTGCCTCCATCGGCTCGGGTATGTTTGCATTTTTTGTGTTGTATACTTGTTTTGCATTCTTGATGCCTAATTATTTTCCCTATTCAGCCTTCTTCCCCGTCGTTGTGCCTCCTTGTGTAGCTTCTGACCGGGTGGCTGATGATTGGGTTAGTGCCCAACCGACCCCACCCACTAGAGGTGCTACGGTGGAAACCAACACTGAGGCCGATTGTGGCGCCCCGATTTATCAAAATCGGAACATTATTGAATTTCATAAGAAAAACAATAATACAAGAGGTTCATCATGCGACAATCGTACATACGACAGTATTCATGGTACGCAGACCATATTTATTACATCAGAGTTTAATAAAAACAATAATAAAAATAATTGAAATGCATGACGAACGCCTTCTTCAAGATCTTTTCACTTGACTGGGTCGCTACTCCATACCGTCTTCGTAGTAGGCATCCTCTGAGGTGTTCAACGGGTATGAGTACAAAGAGTACTCAACAAGCACCCACAAATGCAATAGTAATGCAAGGTAATAACAATGGAAGGATAATGGCTAAGAGTGCGGAAAAGTACATTTTTGGTAATTGCATTTAGTGTAGTCAAATTTTATCATACGGAATAATAAACATGAACATCATGATATCACCTAACTCGAGGAGTACGTTTTACCTCCTCGCACAATAGTCCTTACATGTCAATCCATCATGCACATCCACATTCAAAGTAATCTAACTGTGGGATGTCACCAACCCACCCTTGACCGTGGGCTCGGCTTTTCGAAAAGATTTATGACTCTGATCAGAGATGTACTACTGTACCCATAAGGCACACACTCATCCCAAACACCAAAGTGTAATGAGATGACCCATACCACGGGAACTCATGCCAAAACCTCGGCATGAAATGCTCCAAGCGATAACCACCCGCTCTAGGTTTCGCCGGCGCGTCGGGCCGCATCCCGGCTAACGTCGCACCCCCTTTTGCGCCACGTCGGTACAAGCCACCCACAGGTGCTGCTTGACCCATCTTCAAATGGTGGCCTCGGTTTGGAACACTCCATACCTTAGTTAGGTCTTACCCATTAGACTTGTGGTTAGTATGGAAGTGTATTGCAACGGATCCCTCAGACCGGTCCTTATAGTGCCCCGGGTGCTACCGACCAATGCCCTAGCTTGCACCCGGAACCCACCATGCATTCACTCACAACCACAACTCATCACCGACGGAATTCCAAGGATAAGAATTAACGGGTGTCATATAGTAGAACCATTTTTGCTATGACTCATTTTTACCTTATAGCGATCGTGTCAATACATTGGACACTAGCTAATAATACTCATCATAAGGTGACAAGGAGATTAGGCGAGATAGCATGGCTTGGGTTGCACATCAAGGTCGGGGGATCCTAAATAAATATATTGTAGAGTTTCATTTGACTAATGCATGTATAACATATGTGTTTTAGTGATAGTTTAATAAAACATGGGTTCAATATGCTTAAAAGATTGGTATGGTGACTTGCCTTGTTCAGCAAAAGGTGAGGGAGGGACTTCCGGGAAGTATTCCGGTTCCTCGGCGGCGTCGTAGTCTTCCCAATATAAATAAAGTAAAATAAAATAAATACAACATTCAATTAAACAATCTAAAACCACACAACAAGCATATAGGTTTTGATTGATTTAGTTTAAGGAAAACAAGTTGTCAAGTTTCTGAAATTCATTTTATAAATAATTTAAAATTAACTAAAATGGAAAATTGTCCCTTATAAAAGGGTCTTTAAGAGTGAAGAGTCCCATTTTAAGTTTTCCATTTAATTTAAAATAAATGGTTCAGAAAAACTTAGTGGTTTTACTATATTAACAGGAAATGAATAAATATAAACTTTACTGAAATTTTAAATAATTGAATTTACATTATACATTAAGGGCATTTGAATACTTATTTAAATAAACATGAAAAGTCCAAAGTAAACATACTATTTTTATTGTATGAACATGAAGATAATAATATTACAAATTTTCTGAAATTGGAATGGTAATTTTTGAAGTTAAAATGCGCCAGATATGAATTTTACAAGTTTAAAACAGTTTCTGGAATTTATTTTAAATTTAAAATCGCCTCGGGTCCACGGTGAGCTAGGCCCACGGTGAACCCGTGCACTGTGTGCGTGGACTGGTTGATCCAGAGCCGTTGGATCTGGATCCGGTGGCCAGGCGTGAGGCGGGAGGGTTAAGTGATTTTGGACGGCCACGATTAAAACACGCGAAAGGGTACAACGTGGATGCACGAGATTGAGTCACGGTTTTAAAAAGCGATCAACGGCTCAGATGGCCTGGTACCCCTTTGACCGGATCAAGGGCGGAGATTAAATCCCGTAGGGCTTTAACCAGAGCGCTCCGATCGCGATCGTGCGGCCAGTATTAAATCTGGCACGACACGCGCTAAGGGGCTTGTACCCCCCTTTGTCTCCGGCGACGGCGTGGATCGGGTGCGGTGGCGACTGCGCCGACGAGGGGGCTAGGCCCTAGTTCTATGCAAAAATGGAAAGAGGAGGCTACGGCGGTCATGACGGTACCTTCGACAGCGATGAAGGACAGCGGACGACGATCGGCAGTGAGGATAGATGCGGAGGGCTCCTTGGGTGCTCGACGACGATGGCTATCATGCGGTCTTCTTGGCCAACGGTGGTGTGGATGAGGTCGGGCGGTCGACGATGGTCACGACGGTGGCGACGGCGTGGACGGAGGCGGTCCGAGGCGGCAGCGAACGGTGGTCGGAGGTGAAGCAGGAGAGGTGCGCTAAAAAGCGAATAACGGGCGTTCTGTTCGGTCCTGGACTGTGAGAGCGTGGGGGTCGAACGCGGTGGAGACCAGGGGTTTAAATAGAGGCGCCGGTGAGGGTCAGAGGGGGTCGCATGCATGGAAAGCCGAGGGGGGTATTTACTCGCCGACGAGGTTTCGCCATGTACGTAATCGCGATCCGGGGGCTTAAACGCGTGCCTTAACGCGTTTAAATGGCCGACGGACCTCGGGAATTGAATGCTGGCGTCGGTTTAACGGGAGGGGGAGCCGGCGAGCGGATCCGAGGCGAGGTCTTTGGCCAGTGGAGTTAGGGGGGTGTGGCGCGAGGTGGACGACGGTCCTGATAGGCGGGGTCCACCGGGCAGCGGGCGCGGGCGCGACTGAGGGCGAGGCTGACGGGTGGGGTTGGGCTCGGCCGAGAGGGGTGGTGCCGACAGGTGGGGCTGGGCTGTCGGTTGCGCGGGCGCGGAGAGAGGGGGGTCACTGATGGGTGGGGTCCACTGGTCAGTCGGCGCGCGCGGGGAGGAGTGGGCTGGGCCGGCCGGCTGGGAGAGAGAAAAAGGGGAGGGAGGCCCGTTACTGTTTAAATGCATTTCTGATTAAAAATAATTATAGAAACTGGATTAAAATAATAGGGCTACTTCCAAGGTTGATAAAAATTTGTAAAAATTCTCAAAAATATATCCTGGTCTTGGGATCATATACAAAATTTTCTAGCCCCTGGTTTGGTCATTTCACCACGGTTCTAGTTCAAAAAGATTAAGGAGGGTATTAAGGGTATTTCCAAAACAAGTAATTCCAGGAAATTGGATTAAATAATATTTTTATTCCTTTGAAAATTTGGGGTGTTACACCGATACTCCTGGGGCTATCCCTTCTGATTCTAGGGGGCGTTTGGTTGCTTGTATGAGGCTCAGCCGGGCTCATGTGATGCAAGATTCGTTTGTTTGGTTGCCTGCACGAGTGTCTGAGCCTAGCTCACCGGATGCAAAATGTGCACCTCATCCTGGCTCCACGGAAACAAGAATGAAATCTATTTCTGGTTGGCCTCACTCATTTGATGAAGTAACTAATGATGTATTAGTACATGATTAGCAATATGAAATGATAATGATATATTTTAAATAATATTAAGCACTATAATATGGATTAACAATTATAACAAAATAGTTGTACGTAATAAATACTATGTTAATTAATTTGTTATTAATTTTTATTTCACGCGATGTATTTTAAAAAATGACAATAATGTATTTTAAAAAATATTAAAGAATTTATAATTATAAAAAATAGTTACACTTAATAAATATCATGTTGATTAATTTTTATTATTTTTTGTCTCACGCAATATATCCACATGCGAGCAACCAAACATCATCTCACTTTAACTCGGTTAAACAGGTGCGGACAACCAAACAAACACACATCGCATACATCAAGCCTGTTTGAGTTGAACCTAGCTCACTAATACGAGCTAGGCTAGCCAAATTCAGGCTACCAAACGCCCCCTAGTGTATCAGCCAATGTGGCTGGTGCGGCCGCAGCAGTGGGAGTCAATGCACCAGAAAGTGCAGTGGTCAACACTGGGGTTCCTCCTGCTCTAAGCCCTAATCAAGTACTTTGCTCACTTTGTCTCTTTGTTTCCTTCTGTATGGTTAACATCGTCCCCAAATGTAGCTGATGTCAGGTGTCATAGGGTCATCTACTCCCCAAGGTAGTCTTGGAGAAGAGAGGTCCTGCACTCTTTCTATGGTTGAGGACGACGCTACCGCTTCTTCTGCCGATAGCGTTCTGTCATCGGCCGCTCCTACCAAGCCTAATGATGTGAGTACTTCGCATTTCTTTTCTCAATGGGGTCAACTTCTGTTTAAATTTCTTTCTTATTTTAGTCCTTTGCTCGGGAATTCCCCTTCGATGTTAGGCCATATATAGTGGATGAGGACATCACCAGTGCTCCTTCGTCGACCGTGGCTCCACTGCCCCTGAAGGTGAAGGACGTGCTATCATACCTATTGCATCGTCTAGAAGACCCAGTAGAGGTTCTAGTCAATGACTCGGGGCCGATAAGAGGTCATTTCAATGACGTCCTAGACCGCCTTTCGCCGGAGCTAGTCGGCGCTCTTACACCAACTGCATATCTAGAATTCCATCGGCCAGACGTGCAGCAGGCGGTGAAGCAGATGGCCGACCACGCTAGTCATGCGTTGTAGCAGGAGGCGATTAATGTCCATGTCAAGGCAGTGCTCACCGTGGGCACCCTTCTAGATGTCATCCGGGACGAGTCAATGACCACGTCGCTAGAACTTGACCAACTGCGGGTGGAGGAGGCCGACCTAGTGTTGAATCTAGATGGGGTCCAGACAAAGATCGCGGAGAAGGAAGGTGCTCTAGCTTCCTTCCCGGCTCGGATCGAGTACCAAAAATGCCAGCTCACCTATGCCATTGTTGGTGCATTTTTTTGTCACACTTTGACACACGCGTGGCCTAGAAGATCTGCTTTACTCCCATGTAGGTCTTACGTTCTTAGAAAAGGGGTTCAAGGCGTGCCAATCAGTTTGACCCTACAACTGATAAGGAAACAGGAAATGATGATCAATAGCATATCCTATTGACTATCGAGCCGATGACCACAATTAGGATGGAATAATCATGGAACATCATGTAGGTCGGCCATAGGGCCGATGACCATGGGTGAAGCAATTGGGCGAGCGTGCCATCGGCCGATGAGATGGGCAGTTTACACATATAGGTCGATGAGCGCTTTCTGATGGCGAATAAGATGTGGCGTTGAATTGAAGATAACCTATCGGCTTGTACTCCGACATAAATAAAATGTGCCAGATAACATGTCTATATCATGAAAATCATCACAATAACTAGATCGGACCTAACCAAGATAGTAGCTAATCACGATGATCTTAATAATATATCAAAGTATTGAGCGTGCTTTATTTAGATGAATGGTATACAACATGAAAAAGATACAATAGCAAGAAATGTCGGACTCAACCGATGATGCCTCAAACTATCGCACCTAGATCACATCAATATAAGAGATCAATCTAATGCAGCCTTATACCTAGTCAATACACCGCCAAACCAGTGACCGTATTGTTTCGATGTTCACCTCAAGAGATCAATCTGATGCAACCGGGAGGATACTGACCTAGTCGATACAGTCGTCGGGATTGGCGGAACTCACCTCTTCACCGGAGATCTGAATAATGCAGCCCAGCTTTGAGTGCTGAATTCCGTTGGGATTAACCTTGGGAAGCCAAGGGTGGTGATGCGCCAAGTAGTTGTTTGACACAGATGTGTGTTTAACCTAGATAAGGGGTACATATTTATAATCCGAGGACTTGCCATCCAAGTATTCTATCTTAACCGATTCTGTATAATCCTTATCTTCTTCTCATCTTTATCTCTATCAGTTCTTCCTATCCGGTCACGTATGCATCATGGACGGGCTTCTTTGGCCATCTTTGATCGAGCCTCTTTGACTTCTCTTGACCGTGCAACATCCTTTATGGGTCTGGGCTTTTACGAAATCTTGGTGTCAACAGTCGTCCGCCATGCGCAGCACTGACGTCATGCCATTCAAGATGTCCTCGGTTTGGATGCTAAAGATCGGGCCATCCTCTAGAACGTCAATGCAATCTGGCTACAGGCGATCGAAGCCATCCGTCGTGCCCTTTCTTAGCTTTTGTGTAGGGTATTTATCTTGTAACCTAAAATGATATCCTTTTGCAATACATTCATCATTGGTCCTCTGAATTGATTTTGAGCTTTTTTGTCTAAGGGTGACGCTTTAGAATCGACAATCTAAAGGTGATACCGTCGATATCGGCTGTCTTGCGTGTAGCCCCTTAGGCGTTTATTCAAATGCTCAGGAAATATTTCTTCAAGTAATTCCCATTTAAGGCTTTCTCGAACACTTCTCCATCTAGTCCTTCGAGAAAATAGGTGTTTCTAGGCACTACTCGATGCACTCGAAATGGCCCTTCCCAATTAGGCGACCACTTACTGAACTGATTATCCTTTGACCCGATCGGTAGGATAAGTTTCCACATGAGTTCTCCTTGTTCAAATGTCTTTGGCATCACTTTATTGTTATAAAACCTGGCAACCCTTGCTTTGTTTGTCTTCAATCTTCTCGAGGGCTTTCAGTCGGATCTACGCCAGATCGTCTAGGCCATCTATAATTAGATTATAATAATCATTGGCTGTGAGTTTGTCCTATAATGTAATCCTTCTCGAGCCGATGTTATTTTCCCATGGTAGTATTGTTTCACGGCCGTAGACTAACTGATATGGTAGTACTTGAGTTGATCCATGGCATGCCATCCGATAGGCCAAGAGTGCTTCTAATAGAGACCGATGCCAATGCTTCGGTTTCTCGTTGATCTCGTGTTTTATTAACTTCATCAAACTCTTGTTGGACACTTCGGCTTGACCATTAGCCTGTGCATAATATGGTGAGGAATTTAAGAGATTGATTATCATACCAGCTGCAAATTGCTAGAATTCCTCTGACACGAAGATGGTCCCTTGGTTTGTGGTGATGGTCTGTTGAATCCCGAACCGATATATTATATGTTCTTTGATGAACTCAATACCATCGGCAGAAGTAACCTTTTTGAGTGGAACGGCCTCTACCCATTTTGTGAAATAGTCTTTGGCTGCCAATATGAACTTATGTCCTTTACTTGACACTGGGTAAATTTGGCCAATCATATTGATGCCCCACCCTCTAAAGGGCCAAGGTTTGATTATCGGGTTCATTGCCGATGCGGGTGCCCTCTGAATAGCTCCAAACCTCTAACAATCTTGGCATCCCTTATAATATTTTATGCAGTCCTCCACCATAGTCGGCCAAAAGTAACCTACTCTCCAAAGAAGCCATTTCATTTTATAGGCCGACTGGTGTGTTTCACAAATGCCATCGTGTACCTCGCACATTACCACATTGGCTTATTCGATACTTATGCATTTAAGGAGGACCCCATCGGTCGTTCGATGGTACAAGTCTTCCCCGAGAAGAACGTATCTCGTTGCTTGATACTTGAGTTTTCTTGGTGCCGATGTTGAAGGATTTTTCAATTAATGAATGATATCATACCTCCAGTCATTGGCTTCTATCTCTGTGATCTCTACCTCGATCGACCTGGCCCTTAGCTTGTATTCTGTTGTTGTCTGGGCCAAGTCGTTTTCTTTTGAGTTCTGCTCTCTCGGGATATGAGTAAGAATTACATTTCGGAAGCTCGACATTATGGCTTGGCAACGATCATGATATTCTTTGAGCATGACATCCTTCCACTCATACTCGTCTGACAGCTACTTCATTACCAGTATAGAGTCCCCCATGATTTCTATCGTATCAACACCCACTTCTTCCAATAGTTGTAACCCTTTCAATACTGCTTCGTATTCAGCCTAGTTATTGGTGGATAAGGACTTGCTAGTGTACGAGAATTCAAATGATGCCCCTGAGGGAGACGATTATCAGGCCTATACCACATCTATGACGACACACCAATCCATCGAAGAACAAAGTCCATGGTGTCGGCTCAACATGAGTCACTGTCTCATCTCTGTGTTGGACAATGAAATCGTCTATGGCTTGCCCTTTTACTACCTAGGCCGATTAATACCTAAGATAAAATTCAGTGAGAGCGAGGACCCACTTTCTGATATGCCCTTTCAATACCAGGGTCGATAACATATACTTAATGACATTTGCCTTACATATCACCGTGCACTCTGATGATAGCAGGTAATGTCTTAGTTTGGTGCACAAGAAATATAGACATAAGCAGAGCTTCTCTACTCTGGGGTATTGGGTCTCGGCGTCCAGTAATCTTCTATTGAGGTAGAAAATCACCCTTTCTTTCTTGTCAATCTCCTATACCAATACTGATCTGATGGCTTGATCATTGGTTGCCAAATATAACATAAATGGAATCCCTCTTTGTGGCAGCATGAGCACTAGAGGTGAGACTAAGTATTCTTTGATCTCATCGAACGCCTTCTGTTACTTTTATCCCTATGTGAATTCCTAGTCATGTTTTAGCTTTAATAGTGGAGTGAACGGCTCTATTTTCCTTGAGAAGTCAGCTACAAATGTTTTGAGAAAATTTATCTTCCCGATAAGTGACTGCAACTTGGTTTTATCATTAGGGGGTTGGGTGTTCTTAATTATTTCAATATTGTGCTGGCTTATCACGATCCCTCTTTCATGCACAATAAAGCCCAAAAACTTCCCCGCCGATACACTAAAGGCGCACTTCTCAAGGTTCATTTTTAGTCCATATTTTCTGGACCTTTCCAGGACTTCATATAGATTGGCCACATGGTCTTGGGTGTTGCTTGATTTTACCACGACGTAATCTATATATATTTCCACCAACAGATCGATCAGGTCATGGAAAATATAGTTCAAGGCCTTTTAGTAAGTCGATCCGGCATTTTTTAAACTGAAGGTCATCACCACCCACTCATAAAGTCTGATAGCGCCTTGGCACCGGAAGGTTGTCTTGTGGATGTCTTCATCGGCCATGAAAATCTGATTATATCCTGCATTCTCGTCCATGAAACTGATAATCTTGTGGCCCGATGCGGCGTCCACCAGCAAATCCACGATTGGCATTGGGTATTCGTCTTCAGGGTCACTTTATTCAGATCTCTAAAGTCAACACATATTCTAAGCTTCTCACTCTTTTCAATACTGGCACGATGTTGGATACCCACTCTACGTATCGACACGGTCTTATGAATCCTACGTCATATAGCCTTGTTACCTCAACCTTGATATCTGGATATATTTCTGCCTTGAACTGCCAAGGTGACTACTTGAAGGGCCGATACCCTTGTTTTATTGGGAGCCGATGTTCTACAATCGATTGGCTTAGTCCCAGCAATTCAAGATACTCCCATGTGAAGCAGTCCCAATATTCTCGTAATAATGCAATTAATTCGTTCTTTATTTCATTGGGAAGTTTAGCATTTACAAAGGTTGGCCTCGGTCTATCACTAAATCTGATGTCTACCTCCTGTAGCTCATCGGTTGCGGTGAAACCTTGACCGAGTTTACCCTCTTCTTCGTCTATACCGCCTTCAAAGGGTAAGTTTGGGCTCTCATTGGTGACTGGTTTGATTCCATCATTTGATACTTCGAGGAAGTCACCATCCCAAGCCTTGCCAGACAGGGAGACAACTTATATTTCTCATACTAATAAATCGGCTAAGGCCAGCTATGGATGAGTGATTTGAAAGATGTCCCACTGGACGTGCCAAAAAGTGTGTTGGTGTATTTTTTGGTCACACGCGTGGCCTGGGAGATCTGCTTAACTCCAGTACAGGTTCTATAATCTTAGAAGGTTCTGACCGTGCCAAATAGTTTGACCCTACAACTGATAAGGAATCACAAATAAATATCATTAGTAGCAACGCCAATCGGCTATCAAGCAATGATTGTGGCGAGAATAAAATAAGTAGGAATAAGCGCGCCTATCGGCCATGGGGCCGATGACCACGCCCACGCTATCAGGTTGAACACTTTATCAGCCGATAGGATAACATCCTTGTGCAACAGGGCTGATGAATGCCTCCTAGGTGGAGATGAAACATAGCATGCAAACCAAGATAATCTATTGGCTTGTACTCCGATAGAAACTATACTTAGCATGCCAAATAACATATTCATATCATTAAATCACCGCAACTGCAAGATTGGACCCAACTGAGATAGTCACTAATCATGATAAATCAATAACACTTGAACACATCGGACATACTTTATTTAGATGAATGATACATAGCATGAACATGATACAATAGATCAAGATATCGGACTTAACTAATGAAGCCTTAAACTATGACACCTAATTCATATCAATCTAAGAGATCAAAACTGATGTAGCCTTAGACCTAGCAAAATATACCAAGATAAACCCGACGATCATGGCAATCACATCGATCAGGCTGATACCTCAAGAGATCGATATGATGCATCCTCAAAGAACAAACCTTAATTAATGTGACAGTAGGGGTGGCGGAACTCACCTCTTCGCCGGAGATCAAGATGATGCAGCCTAAACTCTTGTATGGTAATTGTTGGCGTAAAAGTTACACCAACAGGTTCTCAGTAGTTAAGAACAAACAAACAAGAGGTTTGTGCTTTTAGGACAAACTTGAGCCTCCGTAAAGGATAACAACTCAAGAGGTCCGAATGTATGTGTTTGAACCACTGGTTCTGGATCCTTCTTACAAGGTACAAAGGGGGGTATTTATAGGGAGAAAAGCTAAAGGAATAGACCTATTTACCCTTATATTACAAATGACCCTCAGTATTATAAACGAGGTTATACGCGGTAAAGTGCTGCAGGGTAGATGGATAAGCAGGGCATCCAATCAGTCACGTCGTCCTGCTTCGAAGCCTCCTTTCTCCTTTCGGAGGGTCCTCCGAGACTTCGCATCGTGGCACCCTTCGACCATGCTGACGTATCTTCGAGCATTAGTCGACCATCTTCGGGACCTTCTTAGAGCCTTCGGAGGGTTAACCTTTAAGTCGTGGAAATGAAGTAATTTCCCCCAACAGTAGCCCCTCGGATATGCCTTTCTGTAGATAACCTATTTTTTAGAAAGAAGGCAGTATACGAAAGGAACATTTTTAGTTTCTGAGACTTAAAGGGAATGCGAAGATACTATGATTTAGCCCAGAATATTAAGCCCAATATTTTTAAAACGTTCATCTCCGAATTTTGGCATAGTGAGGAAAATTCCCTGGAGCAGCATGGCTTCGGAGCATAAGTGCTACGAGAGCAGTTACGGAGCGTGAACGTCGTGCGGGCGGTTACGAAGTGTGGACGTCGTGGGGTGCCGTCAATATGACCGTTACGGCGCAAATAGCCGTTACCCTCTGTAAAAAAGAAGTAACGGTCGATTTCTTCAGCGGTTGCACGCCGTTTCACTTTCCAACCCCACCTGTCAGCGACGGAAGCCGAACCTGCAGTGTGAAACTTCTCGAAGAGCAGTATAGATTGTGTGGTTATAAAAGGGGGAGAAAGGGATTACTGGAAATTTTTTACCGCATTCACCGTTCTTGCAATTCACCTCTCCCCTCAAACTTCTGCCCCTTCGAGCGCTTGAGCGTAATGGCGAGAACCAGCCACACCACTCCTTTGGCGGCCAACACTATGGCGCAGCGGCAGGCATGGGCGGCATCAGCAGCCACGGCAATGGCGGGGGGTCCGGGCGGCGGTTGGCCCAAGAACCCTCGGGCGCTCCGTCCGCCCTCCAAGAAGAAGATGGCCCAGAGCTTCGTTATTGGTCAGTCAGTGAGCACAGCGGAGTCCATCGAAGAGGCAGTAGATGGGAAGTTGGGAGCCGGAATGAGGACTCGTGTTCCCGGGACAGAGTCGACTCCACGGCCTCGGCGCGGAGAAGTGGTAGTCTTCGAGGCATTCTTCGAAGCTGGCTTGGGGCTACCAGCTGTGGATTTCCTAGCAGAGGTACTAGACATGTTCCACATTACTCTGCCTCAGTTGTCCCCCAACGCAATCGTCCGCCTGGCCGTCTTTGAGTGGGCTCTTCGGGCGGAAGGGTGTGAAGGACGCTCCGAAATCTTCGCAGCAACCCACGAAGCTATCTGCCAGCCGAAGCCTCAAGATGGGCCCGGAGACTCGAAGGTGACAGTGGCTTTCGGCAGTGTCAATTTTCATCTACGGCGGGAGCACGCTCTTCATTTCCCTGCGAAGGCCATAAACGATCGATGGTATACAAATTGGATACTTCGGTGGTTTTACGCCGAAGTAGGAGAAGACTCCCCCCTTTCGGGCCCTCTTCAAGAGATTTGGTTCCGGAAGGAAGCGGACATCTCCCCGAACCCTAGCCTGCTCACGACGAGGCTAGGGTTGCTGGCTTCTGTGGCTCGTCGTATGAGCATGCGAGACCTGGCCGAAGAGTTCGTAGGCCTTCGGATCTCACCCCTCGGAGCCAGTTGGCCAATCTCCATCCCGCGAGCCTCGGAGGGGGACCTCCGAAACATAGGTACGTCCTTCTGCCTGCGGCATCATTTTATATGAACACATTAATTATACTTATGCTTCTTATACCTTTTCCTTTTCAGCGGCGCCTCTGGCCTTATCTCCGGACGACATAGTCCGGGCTACCGAGCGAATTCTCGGAGCCCCTTCGGTAGCCGAGAGGCAGAAGAGGTTGGAACTGGTAGGGAGCTGGGAGCGCTCGAACAGGGTGTGGAGAGCCCTCGGCATGGAGCCCCCGCCGCTTCCCGACTTCGCCCCGGCTGGAGCGGCGGCTCGCAAGAGGAAAGCAGCGGCCGAGCCCTCTAAAAAGGCTGGCAAGCAACCCGCTCAGAAGAAGGCGGTGAAGCAGCCTTCTCACTTGACGCCTGCTTCGTCTTCTTCGTCGCCGGACGAGCGAAGCCCCACTCCCGAAGAGACAGAAGACTCCGGAGGCGCCACAGCGAAGGCTTTCGAAGATTACCTTCTAATCGATGAAGACATGGGGGAGGTCCCCACAACCCTCCCCGACAGGGAGGATGTTGACGTCACCCTTCTGACTCCTCCTGCGCCTGTCGATGTGCAAGTAGAGTCAAACTCTCCCTCCGGCTTGCCTGCACCCGAAGGGGTTTCAGCGGAGGTTGTGGCCCCGACGGACGAGACCGAGGTCAGGACTTCGGGGGATGACTTCGACAACATCCTCCGGATGTACGAAGTCCTGGAGGATCTGGCGATCCTTCCTCAAACGGCTCTTGGAGGTATTTTCCCAGAACTCTTTCTTTTTTCATCGGCATTCGCTTGCTATCTGCAGAATATGTTAATTAACCTTGATAATTGAAACAGGTACCTCTTCGGGTATCGAGGCCTCGGTGGTGCCCGACGTCCCTACTTCCTCGGAGACAGTCACCCGGGTGGACCCTCCGGCTCCTTGGGGGCTCCGAGCCCGGTGACAGAGAACGTATCCTTCGGAGCGGACGATGTGCTCCCTGGGACGGAATTGGCTCCAGCCGTGGCGACCTCGACTACTGATGGCGCCTCCGACAACGTGGCTCCAGCCGGAGGTGTGGCGGCCGAAGGTCAAGATGTTCTTGCCTCTCCCCCTTTCGTGCCGGGGAGGGGTAAGAGTATTTCCAGCTTGGGCCTTCGGGTTGATCAAGCAGCGCCCTCCGTCGGCAACTCAGAGGACGAGGCTGCCGAGGACGACGCCCGGGCCTTGTCTTGGCTCCCTCTTCTGGCTCCTTTCTTGGAGCATCGGAGCGGCCTTCGAAGGCTACTGGAGCCCCTGGCTGAGAAAAGCCAGGATATTGCCAATTCGGAGTTGATCTCCGCTTTGAGCGAAGTCAGGGCTTCGAATCTCAACACGGCCCTCGAAAGGGCTGCCCTTCAGGTATGAAAAAGACACCGCAGTTGTCGTATTTTAATGATCAAAGCTTCTTTAGCACTTACCTTGTTTTCCTTGCAGCAATTCGCCCTTGCTAGAGCGGCAGCGACTTCCAGTGAGGTCGAAATTAACCGACTTAACCGGAAGGTTACAGCTCTTCAAACAGCCCTCGATGAGTCCACCGGGAGGTCTCTCCGGCTGAATGAGGAACTCTTGGAAGAACGGAAGGCCAAGGCCGCGTCTGACGAAGCCTCTGAAGCCCTCCGCTCTCATGCCGAAGAAGTCGAAGCTGAACAAGTGGTTCTCCGTGCGGAGGTCGAGAAGCTTCGCCAGGATGCGGCTGCTTCGAACGGCCGTATGGTTGAACTTCAAGAGGCTCTTAGCCAGGTAATGG
This sequence comes from Zizania palustris, assembly GCA_019279435.1. NCBI lineage: Eukaryota > Viridiplantae > Streptophyta > Magnoliopsida > Poales > Poaceae > Zizania > Zizania palustris. The sequence continues at coordinate 98,819,449 of JAAALK010000287.1, read as the reverse complement.
CTCAGAAGAGTTCCCTGATGCTCCGGGTGGCCGCGTTGGACGCAACGGTTGCAAGCCTAGAAGCAGCAGATAAAAAGAATTCCAGTACTGCTGACCGTACCTTGGAAGCTCTTCAGGGTACGTTAGAGTACTTTGGCACCATGTGCCCTTCAACTTCTGCTGCAACCTTCGAGCCGCTCGACCGGAAGCTGACGAGGATCCAGGTAGCTTCGTCGCTGATGAAGAATTCCGGGGTACGGTACAGAGAGATCTCCGGACAGTGCGCCGGCATCGGGGTTCTTCGCCACCTCGAAACTCTTCGGGTTCCCCTTGCTCCGGTTGGTGGTTCGTCTCCTGGAGGCTTCGCGGATGATGACTTGCTGCGGCCGTCTCCGGAGGTGGCTTCGGCGTGGGAAGCTTTCCGATCAGTATGGAAGGCGGACCACAAGGTTGCTGCTAAGGCTTGGATCGACGAGGCCCGCCGGCAAAAGCAGGCTCAGGCGAAGCCACCACTCCCGACTTCGCCAGCACCTTCGGTCCCAGCTCCGCCAACCGACCCGCAGGTCTAGCTGCTTAGGGCTGTTGTGTACCTGTGGTCTTGTAAACTTTGTTTAATTAATGAGAAAGTTATAAACAGTACTTGTCTTGGGTGTTCTTCTCTTTTTTAGGTTCTGTCATGCCCTTCGAGCCCTGACTTCGTACTTTTGGAAACTACTGCCGAGCTTCGAAAGGAGTGGGCAGTTCTTGAGAGTTTGAGGCCTTATCGCCGCTCTCGCTTTTCTGTTCCTCGCGGAGACGGGGGGGAAGTTACCCTTGAAGTACGAAGGGATGTTTTGTCTTACATTAAAGAGGAAGAACAGGAAGGGGGGTCTTCGTCCTCCGAGCCTGTTGACTGGTCCGATTCGGAGTACCAAGCTGGAAACCTTGCCGAGGCTGGCTCCGAAAGGCTCTTGACGTGGGCCGAACTTCAAGAGGAGCAGAAGAAGCTGCGAGCCTCGAAGAAAAAGAGAAGTTCCCGGCCTAAAAAGACTTCAAGCTCCGAAGGGCAAAGTAGCCGCAGGGGTAGCTCTAGGGGTCGAAAGGGCCTCCGTTTTTATTTGGGTCTAGATAGCAATTTTTCCTGATGTATGAATATAATATTTTAATGCGGAATGCTTCGACAGCATGCTGTGTGACTCCTATCCTCCTACCCCTCTTGTGGGTGGCGGAGCTTTTATCTTATATAATGGTTCGGTAGGCACAATGATTGCTCGAGCACCTGTATGCTTCGAATTTTGGCACATGTCACCATCGATAGTTTAGACAAAAAATTTAAAGTCCTTAGACTCTTCTACGGATCCTAACAAGCCGGAGCCTGGAATCCATAGGTTGGCCACCTACAGCTCTTTTACAGATACTTCGCTCCCGGAGGCTTGAAATTCTGTTTTGTTTAAAGTCCTTAGACTCTTCTACGGATCCTAACAAGCCGGAGCCTGGAATCCGTAGGTTGGCCACCTACGGCTCTTTTACAGATACTTCGCACCCGGAGGCTTGAAATTCTGTTTTGTTTAAAGTCCTTAGACTCTTCTACGGATCCTAACAAGCCGGAGCCTGGAATCCGTAGGTTGGCCACCTACGGCTCTTTTACAGATACTTCGCACCCGGAGGCTTGAAATTCTGTTTTGTTTAAAGTCCTTAGACTCTTCTACGGATCCTAACAAGCCGGAGCCTGGAATCCGTAGGTTGGCCACCTACGGCTCTTTTACAGATACTTCGCACCCGGAGGCTTGAAATTCTGTTTTGTTTAAAGTCCTTAGACTCTTCTACGGATCCTAACAAGCCGGAGCCTGGAATCCATAGGTTGGCCACCTACGGCTCTTTTACAGATACTTCGCACCCGGAGGCTTGAAATTCTGTTTTGTTTAAAGTCCTTAGACTCTTCTACGGATCCTAACAAGCCGGAGCCTGGAATCCGTAGGTTGGCCACCTACGGCTCTTTTACAGATACTTCGCACCCGGAGGCTTGAAATTCTGTTTTGTTTAAAGTCCTTAGACTCTTCTACGGATCCTAACAAGCCGGAGCCTGGAATCCGTAGGTTGGCGGAGCCACTGAACCAATGGTTCGTAGCAAGCCCCTTGGGTTTTTCCGAAAAATGCTTGGCTCTGCTAGCATCACCGACCTCCGAATGCGTCCATCCGGAGGGTTGGATGTTCGAAGGGCAAAACAAATCTCAACCCCTTAGCTTTATTTATAAAAGGAGTGTTACAAGTGATTACAAGGAAGCCTTAAGCATAATATCTCTTAAGGTGCTCTGCATGCCACGCATGTTTCAACTCTTCTCCTTCTAAATTAGCTAATTTAAACGAGCCGGGGCGACCTGAGCGTAAGATAACATATGGTCCTTCCCATTTGTTTCCTAGCTTCCCCGGAGCTATTACATTTCGTAATACTAGATGACCTGGTTTTAACTCAGTTAATTTGACTTTCGGGTCATACCATGTCTTTGTGTGCCCTTGGTACTTCGTCAGGTTGGCGACAGCTCGAAGCCTTGTTTCTTCCGACAAGTCTATTGAAGCACTCCGACCATTTTCGTCTTCGTGTTGAATTACGCGAAGTGACTCCCCTTTGAGCTCCGTAGGGGTCATGGCTTCGTCTCCGAAGAGCAACCTGAATGGTGTGAAGCCGGTTGATCTAGTTTGCGTGGTTCGGATAGACCATAGAATTTTGGGTAGCTCTTCGACCCATAGGCCCTTGGCCAATCCGACGATTCGGCGATTTAACCCGGAGAGGATATTCCCGTTGGCTCGTTCGACGGCTCCGTTGGATTGCGGATGTCGCACTGCTGCGAAGCATAGCTTAATTCCCAGTTCTTCACAGAATGTTTGGAAGGTATCAGCTTCGAACTGGGTCCCATTATCCACCGTTAGTTCTCTGGGGACTCCGAACCTGCATATAATATTCTGCCAGAAGAACCTTTGCACATTCTTTGATGTGATGGCTGTTAACGGCTCTGCTTCCACCCATTTTGAGAAGTATTCTATTGCTACGACCGCAAATTTCAATCCGCCTTTTGCTGGTGGGAAAGGGCCTATGAGGTCCATGCCCCATCTAGCCATCGGCCATACTGGGGCAATAACTTGGAGTTGAGCTGGCGGGCGATGGCTCCTTCGGCCCATCCATTGGCAGCCTTGGCACGTCCGAACTAGGTCTTCGGCGTCTCTGACGATCGTCGGCCAATAAAAACCTTGCCGGAGCGTCTTGCCTGCTAGTGCTCTGGGAGCTAGATGACTTCCGCACAGCCCCTCGTGGATGCCTCGAAGTATGTCTTGTCCTTCAGGTTGAGAGATGCATCGAAGTAGTGGTGAGCATACTCCGGCTTTATATAGTACTTCCCCAATAAGTTTGTAATTTCGAGCTCTCGTTTGCACTCTTCGAGCTTCTTGGCCTTCCGGAGGGTCATTGCTACCTTGCAACATAGTTATTATTGGAGTTCGCCAATCCGCAGCTTCAATACACATTACTTCTGACGAGGGTACTTGGTCAGCTGCTGGCTGCTCTAATTCTTCATAGAAAGCGCCCTCCGGGAGGTCTACTGCTCCTGCTGCGGCCTTCGCAAGAATATCTGCAAGTTGATTTTCTGCCCGCGGTATGCTTCGAACTGTAAACCCTTTGAATGCTGCTTCTGCCTTGCGGATTTCTTGAAGGTATTGCGCGAGATGTGGGTTTTTTGCTTGGAAGCTTTTATCAATATGCCCCGCGACGACTTGGGAATCTGTCTTGATCATTATCCTTGTAGCTCCGAGTGCTTTAGCCTTTCGGAGGCCTAGCAAGATTCCTTCATACTCGGCGACGTTATTAGTGGTTCGAAAGTTAAGCCTTGCAGAGTACATTGCCTTTTGTCCTGACGGTGAGAAGATTACTGCCCCTGCTCCGGCACCTGATGCTTGATAGGCCCCGTCGGAGAATATTGTCCAGAAACCGTCGGAGGGTTCTTCCGGAGTCCATACTGCAGATGGAGTCCACTCTGCTACGAAATCTGCTATAATTTGAGATTTAACGGCCGTCCTTGCTGTGAAGGAGATTTCGAAGGGTGCTAACTCGACTGCCCACTTTCCAACCCTGCCTGTGGAATCTTTGTTTCGGAGCATATCTCCAAGAGGATACGATGTGGGGACAATAAGGTTATGCGCCAAGAAATAATGCCTTAGCTTTCGTGAGGCCATTACCAAAGCATAAGCAAACTTTTCAAGCTCGGAGTATCTGATCTTGGCTCCTGATAATGCCTCCGAGACAAAATAAACTGGGTTTTGTACCAGCTTGTCCTTGAGCTCGATTTCTCGGACTAGTACTGCGCTTACTGCTGACCCTGTCGCTGCAAGGTATAAAAGCAATGTTTCCCCTGGAAGAGGAACAGTTAAGGTTGATAATGTTCCAAGGTAGGCTTTTATCTCTTCGAAGCTCTTTTGGCACTCCGGCGTCCAGCTGAAGCTTTCGGAGCCTTTGAGTGCCTTGAAAATTGGGAAGCTTCGCTCTGCCGATCTGGACAGGAACCTGCTGAGTGCTGCTAGCCTTCCTGCTAGCTTCTGTACTTGCTTCAAATTTTCAGGTGGGGCCATTCTTTGCAGTGCACTTATTTGTGTGGGACTGGCTTCGATCCCCCTGCTCGAAACTAAATACCCTAACAGTTTCCCTGCTTGTGCCCCGAATATACATTTTTCGGGATTGAGGCGTACTCCACATGCTCGGAGGCTCTCAAAAGTTTCGTCTAAGTCTATGCTATGCTGATGCTTTTGAGCACTTTTTATTACAATATCGTCCATGTAGGCTTCGACATTGCGGCCTATCTGATGGCCTAAAGCTTTAGCTATTAAGCGAGAAAATGTGGCTCCAGCATTCCGTAAACCAAACGGCATTCTTACATAGCAGAATACTCCTGAAGGAGTTATGAAACTTGTCTTGGCATCGTCTTCTTTCTTCAGCCATACTTGATGGTACCCGGAGTATGCATCGAGGAAGCTTAATAGTTCGGAGCCGGCTGTGGAATCTATTAATTGATCTATTCGGGGCATTGGGTAGGGGTCTCGCGGGCATGCTTTATTTAGTGATGTGAAGTCAATACACATGCGCCATTTGCTGGAATCCTTCTTCCTTACAAAAACAGGGTTGGCTAACCACTCGGTATGGGCCACTTCCCTGATAATGCCAGCTTTTAACAATTTTTCCACTTCGGCCTTGGCTAAATTTGCTCTTTCTGTTGATAGCTTCCGGAGCCCCTGGCGCACTGGCTTGGCCTTCGGGTTGACGAGCAGACTGTGCTCGATGATGCTTCGGTCGACCCCCGTGATATCTTCGTCGGTCCAAGCAAACATGTCTAAATTCTTCTTGACGACTTCTTCTAATGAGGCGGTTATCTCCGGAGATAGCCCCTTGCCGAATTTTATTGGGTATTCTTTGCCGTCTTCCGAGATTATTCTTGTCTCGACATCACCCTCCGGGCTTGGTTTGAGCGAGGATCCCTTCGGGGGGCTCAAGGCTTCTGGTACTTCTTCGGCGCTCTCCGCCACATTGTGCACTTGTCGAGGGTCCAATGGCTGCCCGTGGCCATATTCTGTCCTTCTGGCTACAGCTTGGTCTCCTGAAATAGTGAGCACTCCACCTTGTGTGGGCATTTTGAGACAAAGGTAGTTGTGATGAGCTATAGCCCCGAATTGGTTTAACATCCCTCGTCCGAAGATAGCATTGTAGGCGTAGGGGGCATCCACCACGTCGAAAATCACCTCCTCTACTCGGGCCAGCGGCCCCTCTCCGAAGGCAACCTCGAGGCCTATTTGGCCGAGGGCATCGAGAGGCGGTCCTGAGAACCCTTGAAGTGGCCGGGCTGCAGGGAGTAGATGCTTCCGGGGTATGCACATCTGGTCGAAGGCTTGAACGAAGAGTATATCTGCGGAGCTTCCACCGTCCACCAGGATCCTCCGAACATCAGCCCCTGCTATATCAGCAGAGATGACTAATGGGTCGGCATGGGGAAACTTCACCCCTACTGCATCGCTGGCCGTGAATGAGATGGGTACACGGGACCATTCTGGCATCCCTTCAGCGGAACTTGAAGTCCCAATGTGCCCAACTTCTCGGACGTACTCTCGGCGCTGTCTCTTGGACATGCTGCCGAGGGTCCCCCCTCCGGAAATGGGTAGGACCACTCTTTTGCCGCGGTCTTGCGGATCTTCGTGCCTTGGTGGTGGCATAATACTGGCCACCGGTAGCCGTATAGGGGCTTCGAGGGCACCGGCTCGGGCCACAGTTTGGACAGGCTCCGATCGTGCCGCGGGTGGAACCCGGTCCGAAGTACCCCTCCTGGTATTTCGGTCAATGTATTCACCCCGAAGGGCTAATATCGTCTTGCAGTCCTTCGTGTCATGGCTTCTATTATCGCCATGTACGCAGCAAAAATGACTCTGGCGCCTTCCAGGCACCCTTTCTTGAGGTACTGACGGCCCAGCCTTAAAATTTTTTACTTGCTGAAAACTGGCCGGTGCCTTCGAAGCTGAAGGTGCAATATTTAGCACTTCCGAACGAAAATGCTTTTTTCCTCGCCTATACTCGCTAGGGCGGCTGTCTTGTGGGGGTTGTGGCGGAGCGGTGGCCTCCGGCTCCCTTTTGACTTCCCGGAGGGCGGGTAGTGCTGCCTCAGCTCGCCGAAGGCATCCTTCCTCTGCCTTGGCATATTGCTCGAAGTATGCCATGAGCTGTGCTATGGATGTTACCGGCTTGCGATGGAGTTTGCTGAGGAGGTCAGGGTTTAGCACCCCCTCTCGGGCAGCATCAACTACCGAAGAGGTAGTAAGGCCCTTGATCTGTGACTTGGTGTGGGCGAAGCGTGTAAAGTATTCTCGGAGGGTTTCTCCTTCCCGCTGCTTTACTTGGAACAAACTTCCCGTAGACATCGGGGCCACGAAAGTGCCTTGGAAGTTGCTCACGAACTTCTTTTTGAGTAGTTCCCATGACTTGATCGATCCTGGTTTTAGGGACCAGAACCACCGGAGTGCCACACCTTCGAGAGCAAGTGGGAAGCATTTTGCCATGGTGCTTCGTACCCCTCCGCTTGCTTCTATAGCTAGGGCGTACGAGCGGGCGAACTCCCCGGGGTCCGATCCCCCGGAGTACTTGTGCAGCTTCGAGGCCTTGAACTTGGGGTCGAAAGGCACTCTTGTAGATCAGGGTGCAATGGAGACTCATTGTCGAAGGACGCATTCTCGGCCTCTTCCTGGACTTGTATAACTTCTGGGGGGTTGTGGCCTCCATCATCTGGAGGCCCTCTTGGAGTTTCAGTGGAAGCTTGAGTGCGGAGTCTGTCGGCGGCTTCCTGCCTCCATCTGGACACCTCCTCCTGAAGCCTGGCTAGCTGTGTAGCCTCGGTCTCGGGAGGGCATTCGTCTTCGTCGGAGGGAACTTCAGGGTCTCGGCTTGCTGCGTAGTCGGTCTGAAGCATTGTAGGGGGGGTAGAGGGCCCCGGGGCGCTCGACGCCCATCAGTTCCGGCAGGAACCGTCGGATTAGCCGAGGGTCCGGCTCCGTTGGTCCGAGGGGACCTTCGAAGGGGACCTGTAGCCTGACCACGCTTCGGAGGCATGGTTAGTCGATGAGGTGTCTTGGAAATGGAAGGCTTCGAACGACTCGAGGGGGTCGAGGGAAGGCCTTTGGGCTGCACTAAGAAGCCCTTAACTGAAGGGTGCGCGGAATCTCAGGATTCCGAGGCTCCCCCCGTAAGTTTTCTTCAGAGTGCAGTCAGCGGTAGAGAACAAGCTTTTAGAACTTGGATCCCCACGGACGGCGCCAACTGTTGGCGTAAAAGTTACACCAACAGGTTCTCAGTAGTTAAGAACAAACAAACAAGAGGTTTGTACTTTTAGGACAAACTTGAGCCTCCGTAAAGGATAACAACTCAAGAGGTCCGAATGTATGTGTTTGAACCACTGGTTCTGGATCCTTCTTACAAGGTACAAAGGGGGGTATTTATAGGGAGAAAAGCTAAAGGAATAGACCTATTTACCCTTATATTACAAATGACCCTCAGTATTATAAACGAGGTTATACGCGGTAAAGTGCTGCAGGGTAGATGGATAAGCAGGGCATCCAATCAGTCACGTCGTCCTGCTTCGAAGCCTCCTTTCTCCTTTCGGAGGGTCCTCCGAGACTTCGCATCGTGGCACCCTTCGACCATGCTGACGTATCTTCGAGCATTAGTCGACCATCTTCGGGACCTTCTTAGAGCCTTCGGAGGGTTAACCTTTAAGTCGTGGAAATGAAGTAATTTCCCCCAACAGTAATCATATGCTATGTTAAGGGCATCGGTCCCTAGGGTTGGGCGTCCTCGACTGCGTAGATTGCAACGGTAGGATAGTGTCGCGCCCCGATTTAATAAATCAGGACCTTTATTGAAATTCCAAAGAAAATCAATAAACCAAGACGTTCATAAAGCCCTGTCAGGATTAACCTTAGAAATCCGAGGGTGGCGATGTGTCAAAAGTAGTAGTTTCTTGTAGTTGATTGTATGTTTAAACCTAGCTAATTAGATATATATTTATAGTCTGGAGATTTGTTGTCCAAGTAATCTACCTTGTAGTCGATTCTAAATCATCTTTATCTTCGCTCTCCTTTATCGGCTCCTACACGTCCGGTCATATTATAACAATATGGATGGGCTTCCTTGACCACCTTTCACCAGACCACTCTTTGACTTCTATTGACCGTACGGCATCCTTGGTGGGCCTAGGCTCTACTAAATCTTGGCGTCAATAGATATCTACTCTATATAATGGGGTCAATAGTGTGTAATTAAGCAAGCAAGAAATAGATATCAACATAAAGTCTTTACCCTAATTCTTTGAAGTCTCCTCCGTTCTCCAACATAGCTCGACAAGAGGATCAACTCTACACCAACCTATCTGTAACACCCCAGAAATTAAAAAGGAATAAAATAAAAGAAAATATTATTTAAATCATTTCTGAATTTAATATTAAAGGAAAAATCCCAAAAGAACCCAAATAAAGCCAAACAGGGAGGAATATTCAAAATCTGGACTTGAAAATTTTATGAGATGAACTAGAGATCAAAATATAATTCTAGGAATTTTTACAAATTTTTATCAACAGTGATTCAACCCTTAATCAAATATTCGAATTTCTGGAATTATTTTAAATCGGAAATCAATTTTAATCCTTAATGGGCCTCAACCCCGAAACCCCCTCCTAAAGCCTTTTAGGCCCAGCCCACCACTGCTCTCTCTGACAAGCGGGCCCCGCCTGTCGGCGCTTTTCCCCGCCTCCCTCTCCCGCCCACGCCCGCTTGGTCCCACCGGTCAGCCCCCGCCGCGCCACTGACCGCCCGGACCCGCCGCTCGGCCCTTCTATTTTTGTTTCGACCACTGACAGGTGGGGGCCACCTGTCAGCATCGTCTTCTCCATGGAAGGGGATCCCCCTTCCCTCTTCCCGGCGATCCCCTTGCCATTTCTCGCCGCCGGCCGCCTTGATTCGCCCGATCCGGCCCCTGATCACCTTCCCCGACCGCCCCGACCTCCTTCCATCAAGAATCGACGCGTTATCGTGCTTATGGAAGCATACCCGAGGTGAAAGGAAACCTCGCCGGAGAGGGAAGGAAACCTTCGGTTTCCTTCCATTTGGCCGCCGCCGGAGACCCTATAAAGACCCCCTTGGCTCACCGCACTTCGCCCACACCGCCTTTGCGCATGCCCTCGCTTTCCAGAGCTCCAACGCAGAGTTTCGGCCCCTAGCTCTGCTCCGCCTCCAGCCACCGCTCGCCGGCAATCCAGGCCACCGCGCCCCTCGCCGTCGCCACCTACGTGACCACCAAGGCCCGCCCGTCCTCGGCCACGCCTCCGTTGGTCGGAAGGACCACCGGATCGCCTCGCCGCCGGCAAACCCGAACGGTTCCACCGCCCTTCGTCGTCGCCGGTCGCCGTCAGCTCATCGTCGCCATCATCACCGGTATCTTCATGTTCCTCGTCTTCCCCTCTCTCCATTTTCGCCATCGCCTAGGGCCTTAGGCCTCGCCGTCGCCGGCAATTGCTCGCCGGAGCTCCACCGGAGTTGGGGAAGAAGGGGTAATTTACCCCTTCGCCGCGTGTCGTGACGGATCCCTCACGGACCGCACGATCTCGATCTAACGGCCCGGATTAAATCCCCGTGGGGTTTAATCCTGGCCCTCGATCTGAGCCGAAGCGGTACCGAGTCACGGGAGCCATTGATCGCCACTTGAATCACCCGCGCGCGTTCTGGCCGTTGGATCCTGATCCAACCGCTGCCACGTGCCCGGTCCACGCGCGCAGTCAACGGTTCACGGTGAACCCAGTTCACCGTGGACCCGAGACTGTTTTCTGTTTTAAATAAAATTCCAGAAAATTGTTTAAACTTCAAAAATTCATATCTTGCTCATTTTAACTCCAAATTTCACCATTCAAATTTTGTTAGAACCATAATATTATTCTCTACACATTAATGCCATAAAAACAGTATGTTTCTGTTACCCAAAATATTATTAATAAATAAATGAATAAAAATCCCTTAGGGTTAAAATTAATAATACAGAAAATAAATTGGGAAAAATTCTAAAATATTAAACTTTACTGTTCTGTACAAAACCTTGAAATATTAAAAATATTACTTCACATAATAAAACCCACAAATGTGTATGTTTAATATTTGGTGAATTTTATCTGTTTATTGAATGTATTGTTTATTTTCCGTATCGCCGAAGACTACGAGTTCGTCGAGGAGCAGGAGTTCTACCCCGAGGTTCCTCCATCCCCATTTGCTGAGCAAGGCAAGTCATCGACCATCTCTGTGGAAACAGTTGATCATTATTGAGCCCATGATTTAATAAATTATCGCTATAACTCATAGGTTAATATTGCATTAGTCAAAGATCAAGCCCTACACTTATATTTATTAGATCCCCGTCCTTGTGTGCAAACCCAAGCCATGATTATTGAGCCTCAACTCCTTGTCACTCTACAAATATTATATTAGCTAGTGCCCAATGTACCGGCACAACTGCTATAGGATATAAAGAATGAGTCGTAGAATAGATGAATTCTGGTATATGAAATACCCCGTTATTCTTGTCTCTGGACTCTGTTGGAGTTAGGTATGTTATAAGTATGGTGGGTTCCGGGTGCAAGCTCGGGTTTTGGTATGTCGCACCCGGGACACTATAAGGACCGGTCTGCGGGATCTGTTGCAAAGCACTTCCGTACCAACCACAAGTCTAATGGGTAAGTCCTAACTGGAAGTGTGGAACACTCCGTCTCACGGCACCATAGTGGAGGGGGCAAGGGGCTAGCCCTCAGGGCGCCTTGTACCGACGATGGCTCAAGAGGGGGTATTGTGGAAACTCGACATGGCGAGACACGGTACGAAACCTATAAGAGGGTGCTGTTGAGTCGGGGAAGACCATATGGAAGGTTTTGGCACGAGTTCCCGTGTGATGGGTCATCTCGTTACACTTCGGTGTAGGTGATGAGTGCGTGCCTTGTGGGTACAGTGGTACATCTCTGATCAGAGTAATTCAATCTTTTCGAAAAGCCGAGCCCACGGTCAAGGGCGGGTTGTGTGACTACTCGCAGTTAGTTTACAATTGGTTGAAAGATTGAGTTATTCATGGCATGTAAGGACTGTTGTGCGAGGAGGTAAAACGTACTCCTCGAGTTAGAAGATGATGATGCATTCACATGTTTACCTTTCCGTACTAATAAATTGCTCACATTAAATGCTTTACAAATATGCTGCTTCCGCAAAACTAGCCACTATCTCCCTTGTTATTACCTTGCATTATATTTGCATTCGGTGGCTTGCTGAGTACATCTGTACTCACCCCGTTGACTTACACCATCAGAGCCCGTCTACTACGAGGAGGATGAAGGTCTGGAGTAGCGACCCAGTCAAGGCGAGACTGGAAGGAGGCGTTCATCTAGGACCCTTGATTTTATTAGTTTCTCTTCACTTTCATTCACTTTTGTATTAATGCGGTCTACGAACCGTGAATGATTGCCCGTATTGTACGTGATCGCTTTATGAACGTCTTGGTTTATTGATTTTCTTTGGAATTTCAATAAAGGTCCTGATTTATTAAATCGGGGCGCGACACTATCCTACCGTTGCAATCTACGCAGTCGAGGACGCCCAACCCTAGGGACCGATGCCCTTAACATAGCATATGATTACCATACAAGAGTTTAGGCTGATCAATGTTATATTGCCAAAAAACCATGAGTGGCCAGTGGCGCCAATTTAGCAAACCATCATTTTTCAAAACTTTCAAGGCATAGCAAACAAGTATTGAGAGAACATGTAGTATGCTATTTTCACAATTCTATAGAGCAAAAGACTATCTACATAAAAAGATGTCCATAAATGAAAAAATGCAAAACTAACTCATAAAGGATTCCAAGATATGTTGAAACAGGAAAACAGTCCATACATCAAAATAAAATGAATATGGATCTCGAAGGTATGGATTAGCAAAATGAGTGGTATGTATTATGGAATAGCAGAGGTATTACACAAATGCAAAATAGTAATATGTTGAAGTTTGAATGACACATATGCAATAAGGAATAAGCAAGCCTTACAGAATTAGTAGCACTGTCGTCTTTCAAAATGCCCTTGAACATTTCAATAGTTGAGGCACACTTTTGATCCTCAGCTGCTAAGCATAACACAGCAATGCACAACGCAATGGAAGACAGTAGGCTTTGCAAGTCCACCTGACTGTGATGGTTTAGCGGTAGAAATAAGAGAATCCAACAAAGTGTCAAAGCTTTTATTTGCAGACTGGAACTGGGAAGCAAAAAATCTCTACGGTGCCTGTGGCAAACTGGCAGTAACATCCTATGTTAGTTTCAATTTATAGCTTAAGAAGAAATCAAAATCTTAAATGAAAAAATGCCTGTAGAGCCTGCCCTTGCAAGAGAGCACTCCTGATCAAAACAAGGGCTTGGGGCAAAACCTTGTATCTCACAGCCATACCAACATTTTTTATGGATTTTGTATTGGCCATGATTGTGCAACAAAGCTCCAGGGCAAGAGCAGTCATATGCAAATCCATGTCGCTGCCACGTTAAATAGATCAATACTACATCATGGTAGCCAGCAAATGCAAGATTCATGAGTTATAGAAAACCTTATGAGGGTAGACAGTTCAGAAATAATAGTTTCATACAGGGACGCTCCAATTTGATCACCATATGCAACGACGATAGAATTTAGTGTTCCCAATGTTGCCTGCCTAAGAGCTCTGTTGGCCTGATGGGAAAATGGCCATCAAATAAAATTTTAGCCCACAAGATTGATATCTTTTTCATCACAGAAAATCGAAGCAAATATTGTACAACGCATCTTTACCTTTCGAAGGAAAGTTGTGAGCTCAGAAATGACATGGTCTTGGACACATGAAAGATCAATATGAAGAGGCGATTTGGCAATCACTAAAAATGCCTGTAAAGGAACAAATGTTTTACATACTACACCAGAAACTGAATACTGAATAGATAAATAGAACAAAAAATACATTAGATGAAAAATTACAGACCAAAAGAGCAACTTAAGACAACCTCTAACTTTCACACAAAGGCACGATAATAGGATATAACAGTAAAACTAGAATCGGGAGTGCCTTGGCTGGCGATTGGATTCTCCAACGCCACCGCAGCACCGCCTTGATCTTGCTCCATCCCCGGGGAAGGAGGCAAGAAGCGCCACTGGCGGATTTCGAGGGCTGATTAATTTTTCACATGGTTTGGCGCCATGCGGATGGGCGACGTCGGTGCGGCACCGTGTGGAGGGCGGCATCGGCGCGGCACCGTGTGGAGGGTGTAGGGAGGCGCAATACTATGCTTCTCTAAAATAGTACAAGGCTTCTCTAAAATAACACTTTCAAGTGAGGTTAATTGTTATTATGGAATTTTTGACTGAATTCAAATTATTTTGTGTTCTGTACCAGCAAAAGTTACCTTTCTACCTCTCCCCTGTTTACAGAGCTGGTATGCATTCCAGGCTGCCACCACACTGTGCTCGCCAGTGCGTGGCGATGGTGGTGGCCTCCTAATGAGAACGAGACATGCAAAAGGGTGGCCCGATCTTCCAATATGAACAATTGAGGCGATGAGTGGACATTCATGCTTTAAGGCTCCTGATCAGAGATCGAAACCTTGCAATCACAACACTCTCTCATCTAGTTGTTATCAACCACGCTTTCACATAGTAGACCTCACCACGACGGTTTTGATCCTACAAATCAATCGTAGAACTTTACAAGAACAAGGTAAACACAATCTAAATTGTAGATAATTATCTGAAAACTAGAGTTTGGGGTTTCACAACCCGATACACGGTGAAACTGCGACGACAGAGTAATCTAAGCAAAACCCAACCCTAACTATGGTGGATGACATCTATTTACAGGGTTTATAGGACCCGACACATGGGTCGTGCCCTAGAAGGACTCAATCCTAACAAACTCAGCCTTAACTAAGTCGGAACTCTAGCCCCCGATTGGCGACTTCGTAGTTGACAGTCGGTCGATGGTGGTCGGCGACGGTCGATCGACCCGATGGCTGATGGAGATCGATGCCCGAGTGGTGGCTGATGGTTGGCCGATGGTGATGGTAATTGGCTGTCAATTGTGATCTGAGTGATGATTGATGGTCGGCCGATGGTGATAGTAATTGGCCCGATGCTCGATTGGTAATCGGTGCTGATAGCGATCCGGTCAATCAGACTCGGTGGTTAGTGATCGATGGTCGATGGCCGATGGAGGTCTTGTCGAATGCATCGTCTTCACGATCGCCCTATCGGCTTCCCGACTACTCGATCTTGTTGGTCTTGGTCCCCAATCAATTTCCATGATAATAAATGAATTCCATATGCATGCCTCTCTTGATTTGATCCACATTAGTGTTTCTGCAATTGAAAACAAACCCATCTTATGGTGTAGCATCCATGGCTCAAATATATAATAAGTAAACCTAACGTAGAAAGTATGCACCTTAATTTGTTAGCTAATAGTCATGGTTGTATCCTGACTGATTATGTACATATCATCCTCTCCTTCTTGATCGTAAACCTTCCTCAGTTTGTTCTTGCATCCATGGTTAATGCAGCTCCTATCAAAAATATAATCATTTTTCAGCATCATTTGTTCCTATGATGAATATTCATGATAAGAAAAACAAGTCACTTTAGTTTTAATGTGTTGATGTGACAACGACATAGCACTAGTGATGGGAGGAGATGATATCGTGGGAACATTGAATGGTTCATAATGCTCTCATTATGAACCATTTAATGTTCCCACGATATTCCATTACCAATTTCTCTGTGTTGCTATCCGCGCCATTGCACTTTCCCTCATTGACTTGGTGTTCTCAACTACCTACAAAATGTTAGTATCTACAGGAAAAGGTACATTGGTCGGCTCCTCTAAAGCATCCCTTTCATCTTTGCAAGTAGGTACATTTGATTGAGCAACAAATTTTTCTCTCATAAGTAGTTTCATATCTGTTGGTGCATTTTTTGGTCACACTTTGACACACGCGTGGCCTAGGAGATCTGCTTAACTCTAGTGCAGGTCTAACGTTCTTACAAAAAGGTTCAAGGCGTGCCAATCAGTTTGACCCTGCAACTGATAAGAAAACAGAGAGAATAGCATTAATAGCATAGTCGATCGGCTATCGAGCCAATGGCCACAGTAAGGATAGGATAATCGTGGACTATTATGTTGATCAGCCATAGGGTCGATGACAACGGGCGAAGCGGTCGGGCAAGCATTCTATCAGCCAATGAGATAGGCAGTTTATGTATGGGCTGATGAGCACTTTTCGATGGCGAATAAGATATGGCATTGAATTGAAGATAACCTATCGGCTTGTACTCCGATAAAAATAAATAAAATGTGCTAGATAACATGTCTATATCATGAAAATCATCACAATAACTAGATCGGACGTAACCAAGACAGTAGCTAATCACGATGATCTTAATAATATGTCAAAGTATCAGGCATGCTTTATTTAGATGAACAGTATACAGTATGAAAAAGATACAATAGCAAGAGATGTCGGACCGAACCGATGAAACCTCAAACTACCACACCGAGATCACATCAATCTAAGAGATCAATCTAATGTAGCTTCAGACCTAGCCAATACAACACGATAAACCGGTGATCGTACTATTTCAGCTAATGTCTTAAGATATCAAATTGATGTAGCCGTGAAGACACTAACCTAGTCGATACGATCGTCGGGGGTGGTGTGACTCACCTCTTCACCGGAGATCAAAATGATGCAGCCCAGCTCCGAGTGCCGAATCCCGCCGGGATTAACCTTGGGAAGCCAAGGGTGGTGATGCGTCGAGTAGTTGTTTGACAAATATGTGTATTTGACCTAACTAAGGGATACATATTTATAGTCCAAAGACTTGTCGTCCAAGCAATCTATTCTAATCAATTCTAGATAAAACTTCATCTTCTCATCATCGGCTCCTTCATATCCAGCCATGTTGTAACAGACGGGCTTCTTTGACCATCTTTGACCGGACCATCCTTGACTTTCATTGACTATACGACATCCTTCGTGGGCCCTGGGCTTTACCAAATCTTGGTGTCAACAATATAATTCCAGGTTTGAGGCAAATTTTCATGGGACGATAATGTTAAATCCTGCCACCAATTTAAAGCATGAGAAGTCAAGACACTTGCGACATTTTTAATTTTCCGTTTCTCACACATGCATCGTTGACCATATATTTTATCAATTGAAACTTCCCTCCCAATCAATGTAATTTTTAGCACCACATCCATCATAAGGAGGAGGGGGCACTATATTACCACCAACAGTTGAAGGTGAGGTAGCAATTGTAGCTTGTGACTTATCCAACTTCTTCACCTCGTATTTGTCCTTGATATATCTTGCCATGGTTAGCGAACCACTGAAAGAAATTGATGCTAAATGTTTATGTTTAATCATTTTATCAATATTAGTGGTGAGGACAGCGAGGTTCCTAGTTATAGCCTGTAGGTCACTCTCCATGGTATTTAATGCAACTACACTTGTATGGCTCTTCTTACGTAGCCTTTGGGTCTTCTCTCTTGAAGCATAATCCTGGAATTCATTCACATCACCTGCCATTGTTAGTAGCAAAAAGAGCACACGACAAAAGTAGTATCCCTATCACTACTAGGTTCTGGAGTCTCTCTCTCTCTCTCGGTACGTCTTAGCAAGCTCTTACAAGGATCTTACCAATTGAAGCAGTTGGTACGACTAGAAAAGGTGGGAAGTTCGATGACTTGTGATGCGCGATTACAAGGATCTAATCTGTTCTGAAAGGAAGTATGTGGATCTTGGAAGGAAAAATTAAGTAGCATGGATTAGCACAAATTAATAACTGGATTAACGATGCTGAATAAAAGTCCAAACACTTGATAGAGTTGCTAACCGAGACTGGTCCTTACGGTCTAGTCTAAGCAAGCGAGAGAGTAGGTACAAGGACTGTGGGACGTGCACTTAGCGTGCGTAGAAGGTCAATATTTCATAAAAGTATAGCACAGACTAGAACACGTTTGATATCTGCTACCTACTCTTCCTTTCTTTTCTTCTAAGTACGGATCAAGACACTTTTGCTACCTGCTCTTCCTTTCTTTTCTTCTGAGTATGGATCAGGATACTTTTGCTACCTACTCTTCCTTTTTGCCTTCTCCCTCTTTTTTTATCTTTTGTTTTCTTGAGACCACTTTCCCCTTTTGATCTGTGGACGAGCGTAACTTTTTCTGATACAACTCTAGAAAGAGCTCGTTTGTTTGATCTCAAATCCGTATGCAGAAGTTGTGGCTAAAAATTTTGGGAAAGTGTGCAGAACAGAGTTTCTACACTTCTTGCTTGTTCTGCTCTTGAAGAATTCCTCAAATAGGTTTTGCAATAGAACACAAGGAGGCTAGCGTTGCCGGGAGATTAACACAAGGCGGTTTGTAACCTAACTACAGGCTTGCGATGCGGAAAAGAAACACAAGGCGGTTGCGATCTGAAACCAAGACGAACTCGATCTCTCAAGGAAAAGGCTCTCGCCACAACACAAAACACAACTATACGCAAGAGCGCGACTCTAAACCAGCAACTATACTTGAACAAGGACTCGAACTCGACAAAGCAAAACTGAGATTAATCCGGTGAAAAAGGCTCGGGAGGGTTAGGAACAGTGGAAAACCAAACTAACACAGAACAACGAAATATTTTTGTGTGGCTTTTTTGGACTCTAGGTAAAAAAACAACACAGATAGATTGATACCTAACGGGAAACCTTTGCTCTAATACCACTTGATGATCATGAGACGTGCAAAAGGGTGGCCCGATCTTCCAATAGGTATGATTGAGGCGATGAGTGGATGTTCACGCTTTAATGATCCCGATCAGAGATCGAAACCTTGCAATCACTACACCCTCTCGTCCAGTCGTTATCAACCTTTTTTACATAGTCGACCTCACCACGAAGGTTTTGATCCTGCAAATCAATCATAGAACTTTGCAAAAGAAGGTAAATGCAATCTTAATTACAGATAATAATATGAATACTAGAGTTTGGGGTTTCACAAACCGATACACGACGAAACTGCAACGACAGAATAATCTAAGCAAAACTCAACCCTAATTATGGTGGCTGCCATCTATTTATAGGGTTTATAGGACCCGAGGCATGGGTCGTGCCCTAGAAGGACTCAATCCTAATAGACTCATACTTAACTAAGCCGGAAGTCTAGCCCCCGATTGGTGGCTTCGTAGTTGGCAGTCGATCGATGGTGGTCGGTGGCTGGTTGATCGACCCGATGGCTGATGGAGGCCGATGCTCGAGTGGTGGCTGATGGTCGGCCGATGGTGATGTTAATCCACTGCCGATTGTGATTAAGTGGTGATTGATGGTCAGCCGATGGTGATGGTAATTGGCCCGATGCCTGAGTGGTAATCAGTGCCGATGGCGATCCAGTCGATTGGAATCGGTGGTCAGTGATCTATGGTAGATGGTCGATGGCCGATGGAGGTCTTGCCGAATGGATCGTCTTCCCGATCGCCTTATTGGCTTCCCGACTGCTCGATCTTGTTGGTCTTGGTCCCCAATCAACTCCCATGATAATAAATGAATTTCATATACATGCCTCTCTTGATTTGATCCACGTAAGTGTTTCTGCAATTGAAAACAAACCCATCTTATTGTGTAGCATCCATGGCTCAAATATATAATAAGTAAACCTAACGTAGAAAGCATGTACCTTAATTTGTTGGCTAATAGTCATGGTTGTATCCCGACTGGTTATGTCCATATCACCTCCTAGCATGCGGGCGGTGGCCTCCTGGCCGCGAGGGCGGCAACAGCATCATGGCGCGTGAGGGTGGCAACGCCGCAAGGGGCAGAAGAGGAAGTTGGTGGATGAGGCCGCCTCCCCGTCATCGCTCCGAAGCACCGGCGCCGAGGACAAAGAAGACGATTCGGCCTGTATGGAGATCTGCTTCTACGGCGACGACGGCGGCCTCCTGGGCGTGCGGGCGGCGGCCTCCTAGGCGCGTGGATGGCGACCTCCTGGGCGGGAGGGCGGCGGCGTCCAAGCCGCGCGGGTGTGGCTAAGCGAGGGTGGCAACGTCCTGGCTACGCGAGGCGGCGCCGACGGTGGCCTCCTGTATAATTTCTTTAGGGGCAAAACAGTAAGCCTAAGTTGGTAGAGAGTAGAAAAAACAAAAATCAATTTGAATTCAATCAAAAATTCTATAATAGCAACTAACCTCACTTGAAAGTGCTATTTTAGAGAAGCCTATGGTATAGGTGCTATTTTAGAGAAGCCCACTGATTTGAGTGCTATAATAGCAAAAAACTCGCGTAGCGCGGTGCGGGGGAGAATGGAGCGATTGATTCTCTGATGCGTTGTGCGGAGGTAGATTAGAAGAATACTGAAGGTAATTAAGGGCTAAGATTTGACATAAGTAAATGAAAGGTTAAGATTTATTTGACGGTTGTCCATGGCTACGATCACAACTCATCAATTATAGAGTAGGGTAGATAAATAGATATATAGATTGTAATAGGAGACACATCCATTTACTCATACAATATAGCGTAAAGATGACTGAACAGGACTTAGTGTGCCTTGCATTGAGTATCTTAATTTGTATAAAACCTTTTCATACCCATTACGTGTGCTTTGGTTATTCTCTGATCTTGACGGCTACTCTATATCTACATATGTAGCCCTCGCTACTTCTGATCTACAACCCACTTGTTAAAAGATACCCACTTTAATATTAAATAGAGTTTTGTTATTGTTCATCCTTGCAACGAACCACACATACGCAATACCATTTGGTGGCAGTATTAATCTAGGAGGAACTTCTGCTCGTGTTACCCAATTGCTTCTGGAATACAGTTAGGTTTGCTTTTTTTTTTGGAATGGCTGATGCCAATTCTAAACTTATAATGCAATGCTGGTATGGAGATAATAGTTACTCGCATTACTTGATTCTTATGTCTTGTGCTATTCAAATGCTAAACGTATGACCAATCTTTTACTTGTGCCGTTATGAGCATTTCAAATTTCAATGTCATCTTCGATTCCCTGTGCAAACATTTTTGTCTAATTCCAGAGCACGTTTATTGCAAAATGTGATACATTTATCCTTACAACTGCGTGCACAGGCTCTTGCTTAATTTCTCTGCAAATTAACTTTGAGATTTGAGGGTTCGTCATTGAGAAGTTGAGGGTAACGAGCAATAACTTCTTTTCTAACTTGTTATATCTGAAGCAGTACGGTTTAACCATGTGGTAGAATTGGATGAGATGTCACAACACAATCCCAAACCACGCAGGCAAGGGGCAGATCCAGTGTATACGTTACGTTGTACACAATAATGACTTATCAGTTAGCCCAATTACGTATGTCTAGTGACCTTAATACCTCACTACAAGATGTGATTGTGAATTGACAACTTTTCTGACACTATTGACATGAAATCTTGAATCCGCCCCTGCATGCAGTCCTTTCCAATTCCCAGTTGAGCATGCTTGCATATCCAACGAAGGAATAACGGGACAATAACATGTACATCACACTGTACATAAACCATTCGGTGACTGAAACATTGATCACGAACAATTTCCATAGTAAGCTGAAACAGTGCTAAACTGCCGATTCTAGCTAGAAGCACAGAATTGAACCATTAGACAGAAAAATAAATCAAGGAAAAGAACTGCACTCAGTTAGATCTGTGTTATTGATAACTGGACATCTTCAGCATATATGGGGCGTACTCACATAACTCAGCAATTCTCTGCCGTCAGTTTCTGGTGTTTAGAATGATCAACAAATCATAAGCCAGATCTTTTGAAGTTAAGACAAAATTTGGAAGCAACATATTCCATTCCACATCAGTGTATTTATTATGTTTCTTGTGGCATGTTTGCATAGAGGAAAGTGTAGAAAAGTTCCACTTCAGGCATATTTCGGATAATCTGAATGTGCTTGTTCTTATTTGGCTCCTCAAGCAATGGCAAACTTAGTTGAGCTACTCTAGCCAAGAGCTTTGCCAAGGGCAATCCTGATGGGGGAATTGGAGTTCCAATTTGTATAGCCAAGTCCTCTATCACCACACCTGCTATCTTCCTCAATGACCTCTCCATGATATTTATGAAATCATCACTGCAACCACAAGGTTCGATTATGTAGGATATTCATGAAATTTATTTCCAAAAATAAATCCAGTCATCAAAAGAGTCAAAATCATTGACATGCAACTAATCAACAGACTTTTCCCATTAATTACTGTCAAACATACAGTTTTGCTATCACAATGAAATTTTCCTTTTCCTCATTCTGGAATAAAGCCACTACTCTACGTTCTAGCAATGGTTTATTTTAGTTTATACAATAATATGAGACTGTATGTGTAAGATAAAATATAGTAAACATGAGCAAATCCTGACCAATAGAAGCACAGCACCATATTGCTCCAGCAGCAATATCAACAAATAATGGTGTATGTTGCTGACAGAGGGGAAATTATTGTAGCACCTACTTGTGTTGATCTTTTTTTCAGAACAGGAGAGCTGCATGTCATTCCATTAATGAAAGAACCAACAGTATAACACACACATTGTCACCGGTAAAGGGAGAACTTCCAACGGAGACGAGAATTCGAGGTCTAAGATTTTATTTATAAGGAATGGATGATCGAGGGCCTGGATCTCGTCGGCGCGGAGGAGCCGTAATGGCACCATGCCGGCAAGGCAAGTGTTTACAAGGCAAAGCCTAATGATTGCTCGATGACTCCTCTAAGGCATCAGTCCTGTTTATGTAGGCAGAGGACCAATCTAATCTAATACATGACTCTAACTCTTTCCCGTAATTGGACTCTTTTAATCTAACCACTTAATCTAAACCTAAATACCCTTTTAACTAAACTAGACTCTAATTAACCTCGACTCTTAATAGATTAATTAACCCTCCCTAGGCCGGCCTAGGTCTTGGTGCAGCAGTATGGGCCTTGGGCCTTATCCACCCCCTCCCTGCCCATGACTGTGACGTTTCTCTCCCTTGGAAAATCAGCTCGTCCTCGAGCTACCGAGTTATCATCCTCGCCGTCATCCACCACTTCGATGACGAATATGTGCTTGCACTGCAACTTGTAGCCGCTCGTAAATAGCTCATCGCTGTAGGAAGAGATGAGTCAATGGATTCCTCTCCCTAGGGTTGGGAGGATAAAAGGGGAGCCTTACAAGAGGGGCCCACACACCAGGGGGCCACACACACACTCTAACACCCCCCCGCAGTCGAAACTCCGGCGCAGCGGATGTTGAGACTGGAGCGGAACTCGGAGAAGGTGGAGGAAGGCAAGCCTTTGGTGAAGATGTCGGCGAACTGGGAGGTGGTAGGCACATGTAGGACACGGACAGCTCCCACGGCGACACGATCACGAACGAAGTGGAGGTCAATTTCCACATGCTTGGTGCGTTGGTGCTGGACGGGGTTGGTGGAGAGGTAGACGGCGCTGACGTTGTCGCAGTAGACCAACGTACTCCTGGCGAGGGGGCAATGGAGCTCCCCGAGGAGCTGTCGGAGCCAGGATGCCTCGGCCACCCCATTAGCAACAGCCCGGTACTCAGCCTCGGCACTGGAGCGGGAGACAACCGGCTGCCGCTTGGATGACCAAGACACGAGGTTGCCACCAAGGAAGACGGCGTAGCCGGAGGTGGAGCGACGCGTGTCTGGGCAGCCCGCCCAGTCGGCGTCCGTGTAAACCACGAGGTCAGCAACAGGAGAACGCCGAAGGTGAAGCCCAAAGTCGAGGGAGCCACGCAGATAGCGGAGAATCCGCTTCATAGCAGAAAGGTGTGGGTCCCTGGGGTCGTGCATGTGAAGGCACACCTGCTGCACCGCATAGGAGATATCCGGCCGAGTGAAAGTGAGGTACTGAAGGGCGCCAGCAATGCTTCGGTAGGCAGTGGGATCATCCACCGGTGTACCCTTTGTACCGGAAATCTTGGACTGAGCATCGACTGGAGTGGCACAGGGCTTGCAGTCAGTCATCCCTGCGCGTTGGAGGACATCCAAGGTGTACTGGCGCTGGTGAAGGAAGAGGCCATCAGGGCGGTGTTCCACTGTCACGCCCAAGAAGTGATGGAGCACACCAAGGTCCTTCATGGCAAACTCCTGCTGCAACGAGGAGACAATCCGCTGAAGTAGAGACTGGCTGGACGCAGTGAGGATAATGTCATCCACATA
Organism: Zizania palustris; assembly: GCA_019279435.1. Taxonomy (NCBI): domain Eukaryota; kingdom Viridiplantae; phylum Streptophyta; class Magnoliopsida; order Poales; family Poaceae; genus Zizania; species Zizania palustris. Next base: position 98,795,659 of record JAAALK010000287.1, on the reverse strand, counting down.
AAGCAGCAAGTAGGCTGACTCAGCACCTCGGTGGAGGACAAACAAAGAAGTGTCACTCTTGGCTTCGCTGAACCCCACAGACACTAGGAAGGAGGCGAACCGACTGTACCACGCCCGAGGAGCCTGCTTCAGACCATACAGAGACTTGTTGAGCCGGCAAACACGCTCAGGGTGAGCGGGATCCACAAAACCCGCAGGCTGGCTGCAGTAGACAGTCTCCGTCAGGGTGCCATGGAGGAAGGCATTCTTCACATCGAGCTGGTGAACTGGCCAGGACCGCGAAAGAGCCAGGGAGAGCACGGTCCGGACAGTAGCAGGCTTCACCACCGGGCTGAAGGTCTCATCATAGTCAACTCCAGGGCGCTGGGTGAAACCTCGAAGGACCCAGCGAGCCTTGTAGCGATCCAGCGAGCCATCTGCCTTGCGTTATGTGTCCAGATCCACTTGCCGGTGACCACATTGCAGCCAGAGGGGCGAGGCACCAGGTCCCAGGTCTGATTAGCCAGAAGGGCCGCATATTCTTCCTCCATCGCGTGGCGCCAGTGAGGATCCGCCAGGGCGCCACGAACAGTGGAGGGTATGGGAGAGACTGGCGGCTCCGTAGCGGCGGAGAGGACCAGGCGGTCAACTGGACGGAGGACCCCCGCAGCCCGCCGAGTCACCATCGGGTGAGTGTGGCGGGGATCGCGGTGGAGGAGGGGCGGGTGGTACACCGGCGGCTCGGCGCGAGAGCAGGCCGGTGCAACCACCGTCGGGCGGCGCTGGTAGACCCGAACAGGGTTGGCGTAGCGGGAAGAAGACGCCGGGGCCGCGCGTGGCGCAGCAGGTGTCGCGGGGACACGGGGCACGGGCGGGGCCGCGTCCGGGGCAGAACACGACGCCGACGGCAACAGCGGGCCAACCCCGGGCACAGGAGGCGACAGGGACGGGGCCGCGTGCTGCACGGACGAGGACGTCGGGGCCGCGCATGGCACGGAGGGCCACACCGGCTGGTGATGAGTGGCCGCACGTGGCACAGCCGGGGGCACAGGGGCCGCGGGCGGCACGACGGGTAGCTCCGCCACCACACACGGCTCGTCAGCTGGCGGGAGAGCCACCGGAACAATCGGTGATGTACCTGCAGAAGACAAAGGTGGCTGAACCACCGGGTCAGTAGAAAACAGGGAGTCCAACTCAAGGCTGGTGGCGGGTGTGGAGTCAACGGAGAAAGGAAAGACAGACTCAGCGAAGATGACGTGTCGTGAGATAAGGACACGACGAGAGGAGAGGTCAAAGCAACGGTACCCCTTATGATCGGGGGAATAGCCAAGAAACGCACATAGGGTCGAGCGGGGCGCAAGCTTATGAGGAGCAGTGGCAGAAGTGTTGGGATAGCAAGCACACCCGAAAACACGAAGGTGAGTGTAGGAAGGTGGGGTACCGAACAAGGCATGGTGAGGGGTGGGAGCGCTCGTGGCCTTAAAAGGCAGGCGGTTGAGCACATAGGTGGCAGTAAGGAGGCTCTCAGCCCAGAAGCGAGCGGGAACCGAAGCCTGAAAGAGCATGGAGCGCATAACATTATTAGTGGTGCGAATCATGCGCTCAGCCTTGCCATTCTGAGGGGAGGTATAGGGGCAGGACATGCGCAACTAGACTCCCTTCGAGAGGAAGAAGGCCCGGGAAGCAGAGTTGTCAAACTCACGACCATTATCACATTGGACAGCCTTGATAGTAACCCCAAACTGAGTAGAGACCCAAGCAAAAAAGTGAGTGAGCGTGGGGAAGGCATCCGACTTGGACCGTAAGGGAAACGTCCATGAGTAGTGAGAAAAATCATCAAGAACAACCAGATAATATTTATAACCAGAAATACTCATGATCGGAGAGGTCCACAAGTCACAGTGAATAAGGTCAAACGCATGAACAGCATGCGAGGAAGAAATAGAAAAAGGTAGGCGAACATGATGACCTAGTTGACACGCATGACAAATGTGCTCACTAGGGGCCCTAGTACAAGGAATAGAGGAGCTACGACAAAGCTGAGCCAAAATGTCGACACCGGGATGACCAAGCCGGCGGTGCCAGAGTGTGGAGGACGCTGTGGTGGCAAGGGCGGACGAAGGTGGAGCAGCGGAAGGTGGAAGACGAAGCGTGTAGAGGGGTCCGGTGCTATCACAGCGGAGAAGAGGACGCCGGGTGGCCATATCCTTCACAGTCAAACCACAAGAGTCAAATTCAACAGAACAAGAATTATCAGTGGTGAATTGACGAATGGAAAGTAGGTTGTGAACAATGTCAGGAGCGACAAGAATGTTTTGCAGGCGAAAAGACCCACAAGGAGTCGCATCACCCACGGAGGTGACCGGAAGACATGAGCCATTCCCAACCATGATGGAAGAAGGGTGAGATGGGTGGGGGGGCCTGTGAGTGGAGATAATACCATCATGGGGAGTGGTGTGGAAGGAAGCACCCGAGTCGGCCACCCAATCCGTCGCGGCCGGCGGAGTCAACGCCATGGTGTTGAATGACTGCGCGAGGGCCGTCTGATCCCAACCACCGGACCACGGGCCCCATGCCGAAGGAGCAGGCGGGATCGGCCACCCGGTGAGCATGGCCGCAGGCGGGGTAGGAGGCCGAGGAGTGAACTGTCCCGGCCACATGGAGATGCGCCCCGTCCATGGGTTGGAGAAGGATGGCCAGGGCGCACTCCCGGCGGCAGGTGCTGGCATGGCGGAGGTAGGAGCAGGAGCGCGACCATTACCACCACGGCGCCCCCCTCCCCGGCGACGACGATCGCCACCGCGATCGCCACCACGGCCCCCCCCGCCAGTGGGGGAACCGGCGGTAGGAGTACCAAGAAGGGAGGGAGCCGGCGACGGCGGTGGGTGGGAGACCGGCCGGATGGAGCCGGGGGTGACAAGGGCAGTCGCGGTAGTAGAGGTGGGAGCCAGCCCCCGGGTCAGCTCCTCGAGGACAAGGTCATCACGAACCTTGTGGAAGGAGGGGAACGGCACTGTCCTGGTGATCCATGTCCGGAGATGGGCGTAGCTGTCTCCGAGACCGCGGAGGATGTTGAGGACGAGTGTGCGGTCCGCAACAGGCTCGCCAAGGTCACGAAGAGAATCCGCCATCCCTTTCATGCGACGGCAGTACTCCGAGATGGAGAGATCCCCCTGGACGAAGGTGCGGAAGGCAGCGTCCAACTGGAGAGCACGAGCCTCGCGGTTGCCAAGGAACTGCCCCTCGATCGCAACCCAGGCCTGCCGAGCGGTGCCACCCAGTTCCCGCACGATGTCCTGGAGCTCGACAGTGATGGACCCGAGGATCCATGACAGCACCACGCTGTCCATGCGCCGCCACACGGACCCCTGGGCGACCACCGGAGTGTCGATGAGGACGTGGTCATCCAGGGCATAGCGCTGTAGGGTGAGGAGCACCAGGTCGCGCCAGCGGGCGTAGGAGGCCGAGGAGGGATCCAAGGTGACTGGCACAAGCGCCCGGATGTTCTGAACACCGGCCGCCTGGGCGTGGAGCTGGGCGGTACCCGGATCTGTGGCGACAGCAGGAGACGGGGTGGCAGTGGGGTCAACCCCCCCGAGGTGATGCTCGGCCGCAGCGACATGCTGGGCCAGAGCATCAGCCGTCTGGCGAGCGTTCTCCCAAGCAAGAGCGGCTGCCCGCTCGCGCGCCCGGGCAGCAGCGGCAGCGGTCTTGGCAGTGGCAAGGGCGGCAGCAAGGGCAGCGTCGGCAGCTACCACATCAGCAGGGGCCGTCCAGCCCGAGGCCACAGCGGTAGGGAGGGTTGGCGGTCCACTGAGGTTCGGCCATAACATGGCCATGGTGGGGGGAAGGTGGGGCAGCGCCCCCGGGGCCTGGTGGAGGCCGGCAGCAGCAAGAGGGGGCCCCCCCAGGGCCGGCCAGTCCACGGCCGTGGCGGGGGGGGTGGTGTTCGGCGCCCTAAGGGCCAGGGGAGGGCCGGCGGCCCCAGATCCGGCCGGCCCGGCGTCGGTGGCAGGCGGGGGCGGGCGGGCCGGCGGCGAAGATGGCCGGGGGAAGCCCGGCAGGGGCAGAACCGGCCGCCTGGGTGTCGAGGTAGGGCGGGGGTAAAGCCGGCGGCGCCGAGGCAGGGCGGGGAGAGGCCAAACCCCGGCGGGAGGAGGCCGGCGGCGCCGAGGCAGGGCGGGGAGAGGCCGAACCCCGGCGGGGGGAGGCCGGCGGCGCCAGATCCGGCCGCCCCGGCGGCGGATCCGAGAGGGGGAGGGGCGGCGGCGCCAGATCTGGCCGCCCCGGGGGCGGATCCGGGCGGGGAGAGCAGCGGATCCGGTCATTGTGGCGGAAACTAGCCCACGAAAAGTGGAGGAGGAGGCCGGAGACGAGAAGGAGAAGGTGGGGCTCGCCGGAGGAGGGTCGCCGGCCATGGAGGCGGCGGTGGCGGCGCCGGAGAGGAAGGAGAGAAGAGGAGCCTAAGGCTCTGATACCATGTAGGAAGAGATGAGTCAATGGATTCCTCTCCCTAGGGTTGGGAGGATAAAAGGGGAGCCTTACAAGAGGGGCCCACACACCAGGGGGCCACACACACACTCTAACAATCGCAATGGAAGCATTTGCCCTCCTTCCGACGTTGATCAATTTCTTCTGACAAGAGACACTCAGTGGTGGATGGTGGCCTATTAACTGAAACCAATGAGGATGCAGCAAGCCCCACTGGGGCTGGCCCCTGCGTCGAAAGTGAAGCTGGCTTTATGGAGGAGCGGCTTGGGCCGCAGGTTGGCGGCGATTGGCCGATGTCCTAGGACACGTTGCGTTGTTCATATGCCCGCACGTACATGATGGCTTCTTCCGGAGTGGGAGTTTCTGTAGGGCGACGTCGGTGCGCAACGGCTAGCTAAACCCCGCCATGAAGAGTTGAATCTGGTGTGCCCCACTGGCCGAACCCACCTCCACTCTAGGCGAACCCCCCCCCCCCCCCCCGGTGAGGGCTTCGGCCCACAATGGCCGAACATACCTCCGGCCTGACAGGATCCTTCGCTGATATGGTCCGAAATACCTTCAACGTGGCCGAAGCCCCCTCCGGGCAATGGGTTCGGCTCGCAGTGGGCGAAGACACTAGAGCCTCCAATACTACTGGGCAGGGGTCCCGTGCGCTCCGAACTACACCTCGCCGTCGGAGTACCCTTCGCAGTGTAATGTTGCACCCTGTTTTTCTTCGGAGTGTTATGATTGGCAGGGACAAGGGAACATAGCGAAGGGGAACGTCTTCCACAGGCTATCCGTGGTACCTCAAAATCGACTCACGCAGGCCGAAGCCAAGAAAGATGTGCGCGAAGAGGCGAGAAAGAGGGAGTTCGAAGCCATCATAGTCAAGGTAGGGTCTCAGGAAGTCCCAATCCCGAAGGCCCCCTCGCCGAAGCCCGATGGAGATAAGTCCCCTAGTCCGGGCGAGGCCATTGCCGGAGCCCGGTCCGATCGGCCTGACAAGACCGGTCCGACCGACAGGGTCCAGAGAAAGGTCCCTACCGAGCATAAAAAATACGAGGCCGACCCGGGTGATACCCATTCGGTCAGAAATCACAGAGAAAAATTGGTGGCGCCTGGTACCAAGCCATCTTGGGCACCTCCTGGTATGTCCAAATCACAGAAGAGGCGCTTGCAATGCCTGCGGGCACAGGAGATGCACGAGAAGAAGGCCAAGGATGAGCGAGACGCCATATTCGAGGAAATCTGCCCTCGGTCAATCATGAAACAAGTATGGAAGCCCAAGACGGTTGAGACGAACAACCCGGCTCCCGTTTCGAGCGACGACGACAACATGCTCGACGACGACTACACGCCCATCTCCGAGGGGCCCGCACCTCAGGCAATGGACATCAACGTCGTCATGCTTCCCGCTGAGTTCGCTCTACTACGAGACGAGGCCGAGATCGCTCAGTTGAACCTCGGCCCACGAGATGCTATTTTCGAGAAGCCCGAGGATACGGCTCGTCACCTGAAGCCTCTCTACGTCAAAGGGCACATTGACGGGAATCTGATCTCCAAGATGCTTGTCGGCGGTGGCGCCACCGTTAATTTAATGTCGTACTCTCTTTTGAAGAAGCTTGGCGAGGACGAGGAAGACTTAAAGAAAACCAACCTAATGCTCAACGGCTTCAACGGCGAGAGCTCCGAAGCAAAAGTCGTACTCTCCCTAGAGTTGACAGTAGGCAACAAGACGTTGCCAACAGCATTTTTCGTCGTTAACGTGCAAGGTAACTACAGTGTACTACTTGGGCATGATTGGATTCACGCAAATTGTTGTATTCCTTCTACTTTGCACCAACAGTGTTCTAAAAGGCAGCTCTAGGCGCCCGCCTAGGTGGGATTAGGCGCTAGGCGCCACCCCAGCGCCGCGCGGAGCACCTGGGCGGCCGGCTAGGCGGCCAAGGCGCCTAGGCGGGTCAACCGCGGCCTAGGCGCCGCACCCTGGATGGCAACGGTGACTACAGTAATAAACCGGTTTTGGGGGGATAAAAAGCAAAAAACTCCAGCTGTGTTTAGGGTTTTTTAGCTACTCCTGGGCTCCGTTCGTTGCCGTTCGCCATGGTCCGATGTTCTAGCCTCGTGCGACACAGTCTAGCCTCATGCGCGCCCCACTCCGGCCGCGCTCTGGTCTCCATTCTCCGACGCGGTTCGGCCTCGTGTGCCATGGCCGCTCACCCTCCGCTCTGGTCTCCACTCTCCAGCAGTCCATTACCACTCTCCTCCTGATTTGCACATGCACTTTGCAGTTTAGTAGAAAATGTAGTGTTGTCTTTGTATTGAGAGTATTCTAACCCAGGTGCCCCAGGCGCCCCTAGGCGCTGCCTAGGCGCTAGGCGGCCAGGCAACGCCCGACTAGCGCCTAGCGCCTATTAGAACACTGTGTACCAATGCCTAATGCAGTGGGACAGCGATGATGTAGAGGTCATACCAGCAAATACTTCGGCCCAAGTAGTATTGGCCGATGTGTCTATCGACGCCATCCATGATAAAGTAGAGTGTCTATCAAGTAGAGACCTCTCGGATTACGACTTCGTTAGCGTATCCAGGAGACGTTTTGTACCCGTATTTGTAAAGCCGACTGGTGTAGCATGACTATTTCTAAATTAGTAGTCATGTCTAGTAAAAGTAATAATGATTGGCTAAAGTCTCGTGTAGAGCAATATCAGTCTTCTAAAGACGGTATTGCCTGTTGGACTATGGATAAAAGCCCCCACCTCTCCCACTATAACGCCTAGGTTTTATGGTTGGGTTGGCTAGGTGGGGTGGAACTAACATGGCCTGGGTTCGAACCCCCCTGGCCACGCATTTCCGCTGCGCGATTTCCCCTGCGCCTCTCTCGTGTGCTGAGACCTGTTGCGGGCTACGCCGGGCTCTAGAACCTGTTGCAGGCTACGCCGGGCTCGCACGCCGTAGGGGGAATGTTGGACTATGGATAAAAGCCCCCACCTCTCCCACTATAACGCCTAGGTTTTATGGTTGGGTTGGCTAGGTGGGGTGAGCCTAACATGGTATCAGAGCCAAGGTCCTGGGTTCGAACCCCCCTGGCTACGCATTTCCGCTGCGCGATTTCCCCTGCGCCTCTTTCGTGTGCTGAGACCTGTTGCGGGATACGTCGGGCTCTAGAACCTACTGCGGGCTACGCTGGGCTCGCACGCCATAGGGGGAATGTTGGACTATGGATAAAAGCCCCCACCTCTCCCACTATAACGCCTAGGTTTTATGGTTGGGTTGGCTAGGTGGGGTGGAACTAACATTGCCGAAGCCATTGAAGACTTTAGCAAAGTAGAAAAGTTAGGACAAGGTTTTGCGTCGGTCTATCCTTTAGAAGAGGTCGATATAGGCGATGGTAACATTCCAAGGCCGACTTTTGTAAACAAAAATTTACAAGCTGATGAGAAGGCCAAAGTAATAAAATTGCTTCGGTCATATGTTGATTCCTTCGCATGGAAATATAGTGAGATGCCTGGACTAAGCCGTGAGCTTGTAGAGCATCGGCTACCTGTCAAACCCGCGTGGTTTAGGCCTTATAAACAGCCCCCTCGTCGCTTTAATTCGGCCATGTATGACCGAGTTAAAAAAGAGATAGAACGGCTGCTCAAGGCTAAATTTATTAGGCCATACAGGTATGCTGAATGGATTGCTAACATCGTGCCTGTAAAGAAGAAGGGGAGTGGCAAAATACGAGTTTGTATTGATTTTAGGGATCTGAACAAAGCCAGTCCGAAAGACGAATATCCCATGCCAATAGCCGACATGTTAATCAACGATGCTTCGGGACACAAGGTACTAAGTTTTTTTTATGGCAACACTAGCTATAATCAAATTTTTATGGCCAAAGAGGACGTCTATAAGACAGCTTTCTGATGCCCTGATTTTGTCAGCTTATTTGAATGGGTCGTTATGACTTTTGGTTTAAATAATGCTGGCGCTACATATCAACGTGCTATGAATTTGATCTTTTACGACTTGCTATGAGTTATGCTAGAAGTCTACATAGATAATGTTGTAGTCAAATCGAATGCTATGGGAAACCATTTGGCTGATTTGAGGGTCGCTTTTGATAGAATGCGTCAGTATGGCTTAAAAATGAACCCGCTCAAATGTGCTTTTGGCGTGTCAGCGGGCAAGTTTTTAGGATTCATGATTCATGAAAGAGGTATCGAGATTGATCCTAAGAGTCTTGAAAAGATTAGAAACTTTGAAGCGCCGACATGCAAGAGAGATGTACAAAAATTGATAGGCGAGATGAATTATCTGCGTCGCTTTATATCTAACTTGTCCGGCAAAATCGATGCTTTTGTCCCCATACTCCGGCTAAAGAATGAGGTCGAGTTCACTTGGGAGGCAAGTCAGCAAAACGCCTTTGAGAAAATTAAAGAGTGTTTGTCATCACCGCCCGTGGTAAAAGCACCAAAAGTCGGAATTCCGTTTCGGCTGTACATTACTGCAGAAGATAGCGTGATAGGAGTCGTGCTAACTCAAAAGGTGGAAGGGAGAGAGTACATCATCACATTCTTGAGCCGCCGCTTGCTGGACGCCGAGACAAGGTACGTGTTTGTAGAGCGTTTATGTTTATCACTTTATTATGCATGCACCAAATTACGTCACTATCTTCTCCCTAATACATGTATTGTTGCTTGTCAAACCGATGTCATAAAATACATGTTGCAAAAGCCGATTCTAAGTGGTAGAATCAGAAAGTGGGTATATGCTTTAATTGAATATGATTTGGCTTATGAACCTTTGAGAGCTATGAAAGGCCAAGTCGTCGATAATTTTATAGTTGATCACCACATAGATGTCGATTGGGGTAACGGTATTGCTCTAATTGAAGTAGTGTCATGGATGAGAGGATAAGTCTATGTGTGTTTTGGCATAGCATGTTGTTTGGCATGACATGTGTGATGTCCATGTGTGGACAAGTTTGTAGTCTTAAGCACCTTTAGCATCTTTTCCTTTAGCATCTTAGACTAGCATCTTTGCTTTAACATCTTAGACTAGACTAAGCATCTTTGTTTTAGCATCTTAGACTAGCATCTTTGCTTTAACATCTTAGACTAGGATCTTGGGCTACATGGCTAGCCTATAAATATGTATCCCCAACCATTCGGATTGGCATGGCATTTGAGTGAGTTGAATAAGAAGAAAATTGCCCAACTCTGAATGTCATCATTATCAATGCGAGTGTTCTCTCTAACAATTGGTATCAGAGTTGTATGGTTCTGTGACCTTTCCAATCCCCTCCGCGACTCTCTCCAACGGAGACGCCCGTCTCTTTGTTCATCTTCCTCTCTTGCCAGTCCACCAGAAACCAACGACTCGACGAGCACCACCCACACTCCGAGCAGCAGCTCGATAGTAGCAGCTTCCTCCTAGTGCAGCAGCAACCCCCACGACCCTTCCACTCTAGCAGCGTGCAATGTCCGCAGGAGACTCTCTTCGCTCTGTCACCTCGAGCGCACGACGTCGGCAGGAGGCCGAAGTCGTCGCGACGGAAGAGCGCGATCGGGTGGCAGCAGAGGCCGCGGCAGCAGTGGCGGCTCGGAATGCAAGGTTGGCGGCGGCAAAACTGGCAGTAGCGAGAGCGGAAGAGAAAGTGGTGGCGGCTGTGGCTGCAGCACGTGTTGCGGCGGCAGAGCTCGAAGCTTTGCGCCACAGTAACAACAATGGCACTGCCTCCGAGGGAGGTAGCCTCAACTTGGAGGCCGAGTTACCAAGGAGGGCAAAGGATGAGCGGGTGGCGCAGTGGGCAGCAGCGCAGCCCCGAGCTCGTGGCGGCAACCCAAACGGGCCTAGGCGCGCCGACAACGCTCCGGGAGTACGCGCACGCGACGGTTGTGCTCCTAGCGCACGCGACCCTCACGGGCGGCGTGGCTCTCCTTCCCCAGACCGGCGCCATGGTCATCACAGCTTCCATACCATCGTCAAGGACGTTGGTGCTGCTGGTGGATGGCCCACCCTCACCAAGACAAACTACGCCAAGTGGTCCGTGATTATGAGGGTGAAGCTCGAAGTGCGGCATATGTGGGAGGCGGTCACATACGATGACGTCGACTACGACGATAATCGATGGGCGCTAGAGGCCCTCGTTGCTGCAATCCCGTCGGAGATGCAGTCTTTGATTGCTTGCAAGCGGACTACTAAGGAGGCTTGGGATACTATCGCTGCAGTGCGTATCAGCAACGATCGCACCCGCAAGTCTACAATATAGGCACTACGCAAGGAGTGGGAGAACCTGGCTTTCAAACCAGGTGAGGATGTTGATGATTTTTCTCTCCGTCTCAACTCTCTACTGTAGAAGTTGGTGCAGCATGGCGAAGACATCATCAACGAGGAAAGAGTCGTTGAGAAGCTCTTCCGTTGCGTTCCCGGGAGATACAAGCAGATCGCTCGCTCGATCGAGTTCTTGATGGACCTCTCCAGGATGTCGATCGAAGAGGCGATAGGTCGCCTCAAGGTCGTCGACATCGACGAGCCCCAGCCATCTTCAGAGCTAGCCACCACTGGTGGCAAGCTTCTCTTCACCGAGGAGCAGTGGGTCGCTCGCCGGCGAGAGCAGAAGAAGGGGGAGGCATCAAGTTCGTCGAGTGGCTGCAAGCGCCAGCCACGCAAGGGGCGCAAGGCCCCCCAGGCGCGTGGAGGCGCTACTAGCGTCGCCAACGGTGGCCGCAAGGCCACCCGTGATGACACTTGTCACAACTGTGGCAAGATCGGCCATTGGGCTAGGGACTGCCAGGAGGCGAAGCGCACCAGTCAGGCACATGTCGCGCAAGCGCAAGAGGAGCCAGCTTTGTTCCTTATATATGGGAACATTGAGCTGCACTCCCCTCCCGCGTCGACAGCCGCCGCTCTTCTCCACGTCGACGAACCGCGCGCACACGTCTTCCTCGGCAATGGGTCCAATGATGACAAGATTGACGGTTGGTTCCTCGACACCGGCGCCACCCATCACATGACCGGGCGGCGAGACCACTTCTCCGACCTGGACTCTAGCGTGCGAGGCTCCGTCAAGTTTGGGGACGCCTCCATCGTGGAGATAAGGGGCGTCGGCTCTGTCATCTTCACCGCCAAGACCGGCGAGCATCGGATGCTCACCGGTGTCTACTACATCCCTGAGTTGAGGAACTCCATCATCAGCCGTGGCCAGCTGGATGAGAATGGCTCGCGCGTGGAGATCGAGCATGGGGTGCTGCGCATCTGGGATCATCAGCACCAACTTATCGCCAAGGTAAATAGAGGAAGCAATCGCCTCTATGTCCTCCATGTGCAGGTGGCGCAGCTCGTGTCTTGCAGCCTACCGTGACGACGACGCCTGGCGGTGGCACAAGCGCTTTGGGCACCTCAACTTTGAGGCCCTGAAGCAGTTCGGCATCAAAGAGATGGTGCGAGGCATGCCGGGTGTCGAGCATGTGGAGCAGTTCTACGACACTTGCGTGCTAACCAAGCAGCGACGACTCCCATTCCCTCGTCAGGCGAGCTTTCGCGCCAAGGAGAAGCTCGAGCTCGTGCACGGCGACCTTTGCGGTCCCGTGACACCGGCTACCCCTAGAGGTCGGCGCTACTTCCTCCTCCTCGTCAACGATGTGTCCCGCTACATGTGGGCGGTGCTTCTCGACACCAAGGCAGCAGCCACAAATGCTATCAAGCATCATCAAGCTGCTGCGGAGGAGTGTGGCCGCAAGCTCCAGGTGTTGCGCACGGACAACGGCGACGAGTTCAGCGCCACTACTCTGCGCCATACACACCACAACAGAACGGCGTCGTCGAGCGTCGCAACCAGACGGTGGTGGCCACTGCTCGCGCCCTCCTTAAGCAGAGGGGGATGCCGGCGATCTACTAGGGAGAGGCGGTGATGACTGTCGTCCATCTCCTCAACCGCTCGCCCACCAAGGCTCTTGACGACGAGACGTCGTATGAAGCCTGGTATGGACGCAAGCCGACGGTCGGCCACCTTCGCGTTTTTGGTTGCTTGACATTCGTCAAGGAGCTCAGCCACGTTGGCAAGCTTGACGATCATAGTACGCAAGGTGTTTTCATCGGCTATGCGGAGGGCTTCAAGGCCTACCGCATCCTCGACCCTACAACACAGCGCGTCCACATCTCGCAAGACGTGTTCGACGAAGGGCGAGGCTGGACGTGGGGCAAGATGGCGGATGATGGCTCGACTTCGATGATCAGCGATTTCGTTGTCGAGTACGTCTACTTCGAGGGAGCAGGGGGAGCTAGCAGCTCACCTTCACCGAGCTCGCTTGCCCCAGCACCTGGCACATCATCAGCTCCAGCAAGTACTCCACCTCCTACATCGGCCACACCCCGCTCTCCTACACCGGCGCCCACATCTCCGGGATCAGCATCCACAGCTTCAGTCCATGATGAGCAATGCACAGTGGAGTTCACTACTCCATTGTCAAACGACGAGGACCGTGTCAATGCTTACCACGACGGCGAGCCTCTACGTTACCGTACCGTGGATAACATCCTTGGTGAGCAGCCCATTCCTGAGATGGCGCAGCATGACTTCAATGCAGAGCTGCACTTGGCGCACGACGACGGTGAGCCACATTCATTCGCTGAGGAGGAAGGAGACACGGCCTAGCGCGGCGCAATGCAGCAGGAGATGGATGTCGTCAAGCAGAACCAGACATGGGAACTGGCTGATCTTCCGGCCGGCCACCGTGCCATCACCCTTAAGTGGGTGTTCAAGTTGAAGAAAGATAAGGTCGGGGTGGTAGTCAAGCACAAGGCTCGGCTGGTGGCACGCGGTTTTGTTCAGCAGGAGGGAGTCGACTTCGACGATGCCTTCGCTCCTGTTGCACGGATGGAGTCCATTCGTGTCCTCCTCGCGCTGGCAGACCAAGAAGGTTGGCGTGTCTATCACATGGATGTCAAGTCTGCCTTCCTCAATGGTGACTTGAAGGAGGAGGTCTACGTTCGACAACCGTCGGGATTTGTCATCCCCGACAAGGAGAACAAGGTTCTCCGCCTGCGCAAGGCCCTCTACGGCTTGCGACAGGCACCACGAGCTTGGAACGACAAGCTGGACTCCACTCTCAGGCAGATGGGGTTCCATCAAAGTGCTCATTAGGTTGTAGTATACCGACGGGACAAGGGAGACAATGCCCTACTGTTAGGCATCTACGTTGACGACTTGGTGATCACCGGCACCAAGGAGGTGGAGGTAGAGGCGTTCAAGACGAAGATGAAGGCCACCTTCTAGATGAGCGACCTAGGGCTCCTCTCCTTCTACTTGGGGATCGAGGTGCACTAGGACAGCTTTGGCACTTCACTTCACCAGACCGCCTACGCCAAGCGCATCGTCGAGCTGGGCGGACTCACCGAGTACAACCCAGCCTACACTCCCATGGAGGAGAGGCTGAAGCTGAGTCGCGACAGCACGGCGGAGGAGGTGGACGCGACGCAATACCAGCGCATTGTGGGCGGCCTTCGCTACCTTGTCCACACGCGGCCGAACTTGGCATTCGCGGTTGGCTACGTCAGTTGGTTCATGCAGCGACCGACAACGGAGCATCAGCAGGTCGTGAAGAGGATTCTACACTATGTCGCGGGGACCTCTGACTACGGCTTGTACTACCCGAGGTGCCCCGGTGCGGCGCATTTCATCGGGTACAGTGACAGCGACCACACCGGCGACATCGACACAAGCAAGAGCACCAGCGGGACGTTGTTCTTCCTTGGCAAGTGTCTGATCAGCTGGCAGTCGGTCAAGCAGCAAGTGGTGGCCATGTCCAGTTGTGAGGCAGAGTACATCGCAGCCACTTCTGCATCAACTCAGACTCTCTAGCTAGCTCGGCTGCTTGACGATCTTCTTGGCAGAGATGCCGAAGCGGTGGAGCTCAGGGTGAATAGTAAGTCTGCTTTGGCTTTGGCAAAGAACCCCGTTTTCCACGAGCGCAGCAAGCACATCCGAGTGAAGTACCACTTCGTCTGGAGTTGTTTGGATGAGAGGAGTGTGAAGGCAAGCTACATCAACACCCAAGACCAGCTCACCGACTTCGTCACCAAGTTGCTTGGGCGGATCAAGTTCGTGCCAGGATTAGGATGGTCAAATTTCCCAGAAGGCGCCACACAAGATTTCGGGAGAGATTGAGAGGATAAGTCTATGTATGTTTTGGCATGGCATGTTGTTTGGCATGATATGTATGATGTCCATGTGTGGACAAGTTTGTAGTCTTAAACACCTTTAGCATCTTTTGCTTTAGCATCTTAGACTAGCATCTTTGCTTTAGTATCTTAGACTAGACTAAGCATCTTTACTTTAGCATCTTAGACTAGCATCTTTGTTTTAGCATCTTAGACTAGCATTTAGCATCTTGGGCTGCATGGCTAGCTTATAAATATGTATCCCCAACCATTCGGGTTCGCATGGCATTTGAGTGAGTTGAATGAGAAGAAAATTGCCCCAACTCTGAGTGTCATCCCTATCAATGTGAGTGTTCTCTCTAACAATAGAAACTTTATTTTGATGGTTCGGTTTGCAAGGGTGGCCAAGGTATTGGAGTAGTTCTCATGTCACCTAGGGGCATACGCTTTGAGACCTCGGCCCGTTTAGAATTTCCTTCTACTAATAATCAAACCGAATATGAAGCTTTATTGCTAGGACTTGAATTGCTAGATTACATGGGTGTTAAACATGTTCATGCGCATGGTGATTCTCTGTTA
Organism: Zizania palustris; assembly: GCA_019279435.1. Lineage (NCBI taxonomy): Eukaryota > Viridiplantae > Streptophyta > Magnoliopsida > Poales > Poaceae > Zizania > Zizania palustris. Next base: position 98,780,482 of record JAAALK010000287.1, on the reverse strand, counting down.
GTGGTACAATAAGTAGCTAAAAGTGCTCAATGTTTTAATGCTTGCTAAACAGTTACTTGGATAAATGTTTAGACATAGTTGCTACCTTCGATGACTTCGAAATTTCTCACATGTCAAGAGAAGTCAATTCAATTGCAAATGATTTGGTTCAGCAAGCATCTGGCTATCAAGTCAAGAGAGGAAAATTTTCTGTACAGGAAAAGCCAATGCTTGAACTCTTTGCCGAAGCCAGAGGCTTCGAGCAGACGCAAGGTCCGTCAGGCCCTCCGGACCGAACCCCTTCATCCACTGGAGGGTGTTGCGTGCCGGAGCCCTTCATCCGACGAAGGACTTTGCACGCTGGGTCCTCACGTCGAAGCCTTCCGAGCGACGAAGGCCTCCGCGCACCGAATCCCTCCGTCGAAGGGCTTCAGTCCGATCGACTCCGCACAGCCGATCCAACCAGCATCCGGCAGGATCAGGAAAGGCCCGGGGGGCACTCCGAAATTAGCAATTTAGACACTACTCCGAGAAAAGAATTGGCAAACCCTCCGAATATCCATAAGGATGATTAGAGAATCCTAATCGTCCAGTATTTAAAAGATCCAAACCAAAGAATTGATCGGAAAATTCAGCAACAGGCATTTAAATTTGTATTGCTTGACGATGTGTTATATCGCCGAACTATTGACGGAGTACTCCTAAGGTGCTTAGATGCCGATCAATCTAGAGTGGCTATAGGAGAAAGCCATGAGGGACTTTGTGGTACTCATCAATCGGCCCAGAAAATGAGTTGGATGCTCAAAAGAGCGGGTTTTTACTGGCCGACTATGACTGAGAATTGTTTTAAATATTATAGAGGGTGTGAAGCATTTCAAAAGTTTGGTAATATTCAGTTGGCTTCTGCATCGCTACTTAACCCTATTATCAAGAGAAAATTACTCACATGTCATTATAATTTTTAAAAATTGTCTATATGCCACTGTCAGTGACTGTGGCGGCCTCCATATGTCAGTGACACACCGATGGCATATTGGCAAACCGTAAAAATTATAATGGCACAGAAAAAATTACCCCTATTATCAAACCATGGTCGTTCCGAGGTTGGGGTTTAGACTTCATCGGCCAAATGCATCCTCCCTCTTCAAAAGGGCATCGGTTCGTGATGATGGCAACAGATTACTTCACCAAGTAGATTGAGGTTGTGCCTCTTAAGAACATGACTCACAATGAGGTAACTGATTTCATCTTGCAGCACATTATACATAGATTCGGTATTCCCCAAACTCTCACTACAGATCAAGATACTTCATTTATTGCTAAAAAAGTTAGAGACTTTGACGAATTTTATGGTATTAAGTTGATAAACTCTTCACCATACTATGCTCAGGCTAATGGTCAGGCCGAGTGTAGTAATAAAATTGTAATTAAGCTCATTAAGAAGAAATTTGAAGAGTTCCCTAAAAGGTGGCATGAAGTGCTTTTTGAGGCGTTATGGGTTTGTAGAGTTGCAAAGCACGGTGCAACCAAAATTAGTCCATATGAATTAGTGTATGGACAAGAAATCATTCTACTAATAGAGGTGGATCTTAGCTCTTTAAGATTTCTTAAGCAAGACGGCTTATCGGTCGATGAATATGAAACTCTTTTGAAGGATAACTTGGAAGAAATGACTGATAAGAGGTTGAGGGCTCTAGAAGCTATAGAGAAAAACAAAAGAAGAGTCGCTAAAGCTTACAACAAAAGAGTCAAACCCAAATCGTTTCAAGTTGGTGACTTGGTTTGGAAGACGATTTTGCCTTTAGGCACTAAGAGCCCCAAATTTGGTAAATGGTCGCCTAGCTGGGAAGGTCCTTTTGAAGTGGCCGAAATCGTTCCAGGTAATGCATATTTGTTGAAATCTCTACAAGGAGAGCGATTTCGAAGAGCTTTAAATGGTAGGTATTTGAAAAAATATTTCCCAAGTGTGTGGCAAAGCGCTTAAAGTGTCGAAAGGTCGATATGGAATGTATCGTCCTTAGCCCGTTGTGCTTTTAGCTCACTTAGTTTGCTAAAAGGCAGGGGGCATGTGTTGATAGCAAAAAAATGACATTAATGGTCAAGATTGTCAAAATATCAATTTTGGTAATTTGGGCCGAAAATATACAAGTCCTGGTACAGGCCGAAGCCCTAAAGTGTTGGAGGCCCATCTGCATGGGGCCTCGAGGGCCTTTTAGTGGCCTGCTCCGCAAGCCTGGCTTTAGCCCGGAGGCCCCTTCGGCAGCTTGCTTCGCCGAAGCTTTGGCCCAAGGAACACCCTTCGGCAGGCCCGCCGAAGGCCCACTTCGGGCTGGCTCCAGATCAGGAGTCTGATACAGATTCAGGTTGTTTTTATCTCTAATCTTGATTAGGCCGAATTTTATCACATTAGAATTAGAGATAAGAAGACTAGCCCCTATAAATACAGGGGTGAGGCCGGTTCATAGGACCCCCGACAACACAAATCAACTTCAAACCCTAGTTTGAATCGTACTTTACTTTCTTTACTTTTCTGTACACCTTCGTGGGTTTGCGTTGGAAGCCCTCCATCGGCCACGCCGTAACAATGGTCAGCCTTATTGGTTCGCCTGTGAATCATCCGTTAATCTACGTAACAAATTGCTATCACCTTGTTGGCTCGCTTGTGAACCCTCCGTTAATCTACGTAACAGATTGCTACCTTCGTTCTATATACTGCATATATACTGCAACACCTAGTAATTCGGTCTCTAGGCCGAATTGGCACTTGATCTTAACTTTGCTGCAGGTTTCACGTTCAGAGCCCCCTTCGCCGAAGGTTTCCGGAGCTAGGAAACTAGTTTCGAAGGCTGCCAGAGCACCCTTCGACGAATCCCTGCTTCGTACGTCCGTGCCGGATTCGTCACGCTGTTGTCGGTTTGGTTGTCCCACGCACTGGAGCTACTTCGCATCGGGGCCACGCCAGAACGAACTGCGCCGCATCGGACCTCGTCACATCAGTGCTCCGTCTCGGGCTTCGTCGCGCCAGCGATCCGTGTTGGATTTTGTCGTGTTAAGAGGCTTCGCACCGAACTCTGTCGTCCGGGAGCGATTTCGCGTCGCGATCTGTTCGGAGCCTCCTTTTGGCCAGATCGATCCGAACACCGAAGGCTATCTTCGGCGCACCCTTCGCACCAGACGCCGAAGGACCCCTTCGGTGACCATTCGAACGGTACACTCCGAACCAATCAGGCTCCTTTCGGCCGATTGGGTTATTTTTATCTATATATTTCGTCTAATTGGATTATTTCTGTGTGATCTGATTACCTGGCGACTCCACCACCCTTGCCACTGTTAAGGGTAGTCGGAACGCGACGTCAGTGTTGTGTTACGCTTAGGCTTGTTCCTAAGTATCCACACGTTTTTGGATCGTCGAACTGACCCAAGTGCGGAGGCACGTTTTCGTGTCAACACCTCCCTAGGTTGGCCTGAGTCTTGGCGCAGAAGCATGGACCTTGGGCCTTATCTGCCCCCTCCCTGCCCTTGACCGTGACACATGTCACTCTAAAACAGACACACCACAGAACAAAGAAAAAGGCAACCAAAGGACACTAGGGACAGGGACCTAGACTATCCTGAGTTTCTGACCCGCAAATTCTAGGAATCTTTAGCTCCAGCCGTACACCATAAATTGCCATCAACCAGTATTGACCGCAACACTGCATTATACTTGGTGCATATCCATTGAAGATGCATCCATTGCGACGTTTCGAAATTTCCCAAGCAACAAGGATGATAAGAGAGTTAAGGCCTTTTCTATGTTGCTTATCGATCTGCCTGAGGACTCATTAACTCAACCCCACCAACTAAAGAATACCATTTCACTGGTTTGGGGAGTCAAAGCTTGCAGCCCAAATTGTTGGAGGACAGAGAACCAAACCACCCTAGCAAAAACACAATAAACCAGAATGTGTTGGACAGATTCTACAAATTGATCACAGAAGGGGCATGCTTCCATATGTGGTAATCCTCTCTTGGCTAACTTGTGTTGATCTTGACTATTTTTAATTTATCAATCAACTACACCCTGATGTGTTTCAAGCTCTAGACCAAATTGCATCACAAAAGTAAAAACAAAATAACAACCTGGTTGCTTACATATAACATATATTACAGCATACAAATTTCGCAAGGAGGTCAAAAGTATTTGATAATGCAATTTAAAAGAGTCAAACTGATTAAAAAATGGACGGTCATATGAATGATCAAGAAACAAAAATAGTGTGATTCTGGTGCAAATGACCATACAGCTAAACATGTATAGGTTAACATTACCTTGATAACACTATACGCGTCTCGGACATTAACTGGTCAAGCTTTCTAACATCCTTCAGAAGTGAAGATTCATCAAAGCCGCTACTTGACACAGCCATCAACTGTGCATAAGTATTTGCATTCTCAGGTACAAGGTAATTTATCCACGAGTTCTCTATACAAAGACCCATAAACTGGTCCAATATTTGTAACATTGTTTGCAAGACTTGATCCATGTTCATAGGGTCTTTCAATTGTTTCCTGCATATTTTTTCAATGGCAGTATCACTAAGAGAAACATACTAGGTTATATAATTCTAGTTAATTTGAGCTCAACACCAAAATATTGATACATTTTGATAAATCAGTGCTTTTCAGCATGTAAACCTGAAGGCTGAATTACACATTTTCTCTTTATTTATTGAATGCTGAAGGGCTGACCATGTTTGTAATGCAATTATTAATGGAAACGTTGGTACTATAGTAATCATATGGACAGGGAAATAAATATTTACTCTTTCAAGATTTCTGTTGCAGCATGCTGCATTTTTGTTATTAATGCATTGATACCATAAGTGGCAAGGTAATCAGCAGTAGCAAGAAAGTCCTTATGCCCATTTTTGCTAAAAGCATCAGATTCCTCCTACAAAAAAGAGAGATTTCAATATCAGAAAGCATCTTGGGTTAAAGTGGAATTAGCACTCAAACATAATTTAATTTCAACTGTTTAACTCTCTAGAGAACAAGCATCAACACCTAGTAAAAAATATAGAGAAAGATCTCATTACTTTCCTACAGTGGAAATGACTGAGCACAAGACATGGAGTGTAGATTACCTGGAGTTGGGCACCATCTGTAACACGGGCAAAATCTAAGTAGAGATGTCTGCCTAATATGGTGACTTGAACTCTAACATATAAGCTAAGCATTGTCATTGCCCATATTGAACAAACTGTCCTTGTGAAACCTAACAAAATGGAGATGCCATACAACAAGGATGTCAATCCACAATTTATCATTCTTTATCAGACGAAGAAAAATTCCACAAGGCATGCAACACATAAGGTAAGAAGAAGCATACTCAAAATTTTGATATTCTCCCATGTGTCATACTTCTCCTTTGGTGTCAGGGCACTGGATTCTCCCTTCCCTTGCAGAAGCCTCTCAGTCAGGTGTGAAATATCCAATTCCTCCATTATCCTTGATCGGAGATAATGCATAGCAAAAGGCAGTGTGGTCGTGTCCGAGATCCTTTGCACATTTTCAAAGTGAGTCTGTAACCTACAAGAAAAGTAAAAGCATACATAATGATCACAAAGAAATCTGTTTTGGAAATTAATACCAAAATTTTACAGACCACTCTGTATTACGACAAAACAGTAAAATCATATATTTTCAATTGTGTAAACGTCATCTAGTTTACTCTCGTTTCTTACCATATAGCAATTGCAGAACTCCTGATCTAACTAATATATAACAGAACGAGATTTTCTCCCTATCCTTCTCATCATAAAAGAGACGCAGATTGTCTAAAATAGTTTAAAAGTC